>JBBPBS010000858.1:1617693-1690731 GCA_037974835.1 Cicer judaicum
TTAAAAAGACTACACTTTAAAAGGTTGAAATTTTATATATCAAAAAATATATTTAATCCATAATATTATTATAAGAAGAGAATGGGTTAGTATATTTATAAGTAAAGAAATGTTGATTTTTGAAACATGTCTTATTAAATATTAGAAAAAAGTATTTAATATACTCTTTTTGTGTGATTAGTATGGGAAATAATAGATATTAAGATGAATATGAATATTTTATTAATTTAATATATAGTTAACGAAGTGTTTGATAATTTTTTTTAATTGAATTTCATTTTTTTTACATTTTCATTTATTCAAATTAAATATTAAAGTATTTTTATTTAATTCATTTAAAAATATAACTCATGAATAAATAAAAATATGATAATTTTTTAATTCAATAGTTAAATTGTGAAACAATAGTTAATAATTTTTTTTAAAAATTATTTTAAAATATATAAAATGGTGAATTTTTTATGATTGTGCTGTTCGAGATTACATTTGTCTCTATTGTCGAATAAACTGCAGATCAATCTGAATAAAAACATTTCACACATTTTCGTAAATTTTGATTGATCGTGTGTCATTCAGATAAAATAGGTTGTGCTAGAGATTAATAATATAGTATATAAATATTATTGTTAGTTAACAATTATACTCGTATATATATATAATTTTAAATCTGTTTATTCATTCAATCAATGTTACAATCAAATATATTTGATGTTCTATTAAACAAAATTTTTTATTTTAAAAAATTAATTTTGACTATTGTGCATTTGTAATATAAGTTATAAATTTGTATATGATTATTTGAATAAAAAATAATTATTTAAATGGACTATAAGGATAAAATTGCAAATAAATTTGTTTCAATAAAAGAAAAAATAAAAAATAAACAAATTATAAATTATTATGTAAAACTTATTATCCTCTCACCATTTTAAATTTAATTGTGTAAAATAAAAATATCAAATTTTAGTCTTTACAAATTTATGTCTATACCGTTAAAGCACTATATTTTTGAAAGCATATTTAATGTAATATAAAAAGTTCATTCACAAAAAATGTATTTAAATTTTGTATTCTAAACCCACATTTTTTGTTTTTTTATCATACTTTCTTACATTTATAAATTCAAATTTTTTAAAAATTAAGAAAAATTAAAAAGTTCTTGTTTTAAGAGGGTTTAAAATTGGTTGAATAATTTTATAGCAATTAAAAATTGTATTTTTATTTTATGAGAATTAAAATTAAAATATTAATTTTTTTTTAAAAATTAACAACTTATTTAACCTTTAATTAAATAAAGCATTACACTAAAGAAACATAAAACGAGCCCGTTGCAATATACATGAGCTTGTGCATTATGTTTTTTTCCATTAAACATGTTGGGCATGAGGAAATTTCAGAATATTACTTACATTTGGAAAACAACTGCACGTATTTTTTATAAGGACTTTGAGACTTCTAATTCATTCTATAATAATCTTCCTTCAAGTTGAGTTCATTCCATTCACCCGACCATCATCCTCCTTAGTGAAATGATCCTTAGTGGAATGAGATAATCTATTTGGAATCAAGAATACTTTTGATATACAGAAGATATTTAGAATCAAGAATATTTTTTATATACAGAGAAGTCGATCTTTTTAGTAACCATCGACTCAGATATCACTTTTAAGTCCTGAAAATCTCAAAAACATTTTTATTAGTCAAGTCAAAAATAATTATACAAAAAAATTAAACATCACATTTCAATTTAATTTTTTTTACTTATCACTTAGATCTCACTTTTTAATGTAAGACTTTCAATTTAGTACTAGTTAAAATAAAATTAAGAAAAATTACCTTTTTATCTTTAAGTGAGTTTTAGAAATTTCATGTACAATAAGAGATTTTGATCTAGAGTACTCTTTTGTATATATATATATATATCATTAGGCTTTATATTTTTATTCTCTTATTTCGCTTAAAATAATTTTTTAGTCTTCTCATTTCTAAAACTGATTTTTTTTTATCCCTTATTAACTCATAGTTAAATTTTTTTAGGTCCTCAACCATTATTGATAATGTGGCGCTCCCATTAAAATTTAAAAATATTTGAAATTTATTTATTTAAATTTTTTTTAATAACTTATAATTTTAAAATATTCAAATTGACGACATTTTTAATATATAAATTTATAAAGTATTATTTAATATTGAAAATAAATTTATTTTATTTGCAAATTAAAACCTAAAATATTTAAAATTTATTTTTTATCATACAATAATTTAAAATTTTAAAATATTTTGATAAAAACATTTAAAATTTTATTTACTTTATTTTAATATTATAATATGTAAATAAAATTAAGGATTAAATAAGCTTTTAGTCCTTATAAAATTTTGAAATTTTATTTTTAGTCCCTCTAAAAACATCACATATTTTTGTCTCTACAAAATTGTTATGCAAGTATTTTTAGTCCACATTGGAGCTTCAACATATATTTTTGAATGTTTTTTTTTTGCATATATGTTTAAAACATACAAAAAAGTTCCTCAATAAAAAATAGTTCAAAATTCAATTTCTTGATCCATATTTTAATGGCTTTTATTTTGGATATATGACATTTAAAAAGTTTATTTTTTAATTCATCCTACATTAATTTTTTTTAATTTGTGTGATAAACTTTTAATGATATTATAAACATACTTGTAAAAAATATTCAAAAATTTAAAAGGTGAAAGGATGTTTCGTTTCATCAAAGACTAAAACAATTTGGATGATAATTTTGTAAGAACTAAAAAATGTAATTTTTTTTACATGGAGTTAAAACAAAATTTCAAAAATTTTATAGAGTTAAAGATGTTTCGTTTTATCGAGGACTAAAACAACTTAGATAATAATTTTGTAAGAATTAAAAAATATATTTTTTTTTTCACATGGAATTAAAACCAAATTTCAAAAAATTTATAAAGACTAATAATTTATTTAACTCTAAAATGATGACATGAAAATATTTTATGCAACATACATCTAAATGATATGTCATTAATGAGAATGTTACATCATAAAAAATAATTGAGACTAAAAAAATCTCAAAAATTAATAAATGAAGGACCCAAAAATTGGTTTAAAAAATAAAGGGACTAAAAATTTATTTTAACCAAAATAGAGGACAAAAAATGCATTCGGTCTTAACTTTTTAATTTGATTTACTTTTTTACAAGAAAACTAATTAAACATATATAATTAACCTATGTTTGATTGTTATCAAGAAAAATTGATTGTCCTTCTTAAAATTGACTTTGACTTAAAATTAGAATTTGTTATTTTTGTTCAACAATTATTTTTTAGTCTTGAATTTATCACTAATTCACTTTCACATAGATATATCTAAACATATATCATTTTAGTTTCAATTTATATTTAATCAAAATCAATTTTTGCCAAAACAAAATCAATCATGTACTTAATATAGTAAAATTAAAACACTTTAAACCGAATTTATAGTTTTTACTTATAAGTTTTTATTTAATCATTCTGTAATAAAGTATATTCTAATAATATTATACGTACCAGTATGGATTTGTATGATAAAAATAATGACTAACATAAATTTAAACGGAAGTGCCAAGATATTCATAAAAAAATGGAGCCATTATAGGTCCCGGTTTTTTTTATAAACATCTTATATAATGAGATATCTTTTAATAAAGTAGTTGTATGACGCTAACTTGCAATAATAGTGACAGTTTAATTTTATATGCAACATTATTGAATTAAATTCATTTCGTTCTACTTTCACATATACCATTTTATTTTAAATAAGAATACTTTCACAATAATATCTAACAATTGTGGATGCATAAAAAAAATTATCGATTTGGTTTTAGTAAATTTTTTAATGAAGATAGCACTAGGTAGAAAAGTCCTTTTCAAGAGATTCCAATCCAAACATATATTTTAAGCTTATTAATATGACTCAGCTCTCTAACTATATTTGTGTGCGTTTGTACTTACATACTTTTGTTTCCAACCAAAACCTCTTTATAACTTTATTTGATTCCTTATAATTACCTACTTTAGGAATGAAAAAGACTAGAAATGAAGGAGACTTTCCATTTGGCTCATTCTTCATCCACTTTCAACAAAGCTAACTTTTCCTTTTTTTGCTTAATAAAGGAACCATATTCAAAACCACGATCATTCTATTTTGGTTATATCGTCATACACAATCACAAACTCTCTATGGCCCATCTACCTTTATTCCTTTTTGTTCTCATTTGCTACTTACCTTTTTTTATGCATGCATGTCTTTCGAATGAACCAACGATCACCGCACTTGTTAATTCTTTTGCACCTCAATTTAATAAAAGCTAAACCAATGGTTTTTTCCTTAACACATTACATTTTTAAATAATTCAGGATGAGATCCTATCTATTTTTCAAACGAAATGGAGCACACAATTATTATAGTTTTTTTTATTTATATAAAATAATAAATATTCAATTTATGTCACATGTTCTTGAAATGTATATGTAAATATAGACCCAAAGTTTTAATAATGGAAGAAATTGAGATCATCATAACTCATAATTTAGTTCATATACTAATTTGATATCATATTTTTTTTTTCTCTGCAAATTTTTTAGTTGATAATTTTTTTTTTATGTTGATACCATTAAATACTCCCTTCATTATTTATAAACAAAATTAAATTGGCAAAAGTTAATGTACTTCTTTTAAATTTTAAAACCATTTTTAGTTCATGCAAATATACTATTTTTTTATTTTAGTTCAAAAACCCATAAATCCTTCTTTTCATTTTTATTCATATTTTCTTCATAACATTAATTATTAAATGATCAATAAATATATTTATTAATTAATAATATAAAATATTTTAATTTTTAATATATCATAAAAAATATGTGTTTGTGTGTATTTATAGACCTATATGTCATGATTATTTATCAGCTCTTTTTTTAAAAATTAAAATTGATTGTTTTTGATTTTACGTAGATTAAATAAAAAAAATTACATGAAATAAAATAAAAAAATAATATATTACAAGAATCAAAGACATATTTAAAATATTTTTTAAATCACTTTAATTTATAAATAAGGTCAGAAAAAATATATCATAAGTAGTATTAAAAAAACAAAAAAAGATGGGGGACCAGACATTTTAAGTGACAAGGTCCACCAAATGTGTGTTCTAAAGGACGAAATGAAATGTCTAATAAAGTATGCTAAACTAATGGCAAGATCCAAATAGTGTAAATTCAGCTACAACTAGGTAGGATTGGTTATTCTTTTGCACCTTGGTGTAATTGTCCTATAGATTGCTTGCAATTATGCTAACCCATCACTTCTTAAGTATCATTTGTACTCCAAGTTGTTGCTTATAGTTAGAAAGATGAAATAAAAAGAGTACTCCAACCTATACATCAATCAAAATATTTCAACATCATAGCAGAAACAACTATCCACCTTCTACGTACTATCATTATATATGTACATTAGAAACAACAAAATGCATATGCCCAAAAATATAATACATTGCTCCTTTAAATTTTGGGGTGTAAGTTGCTCCATATATTCTAAAGCTTTGTTAGTTTGCTTTTCAAATCATATCTTTTCAAGTCTCTTATTATATATAAAAAGTATTTATATGTGCAACACCTACAGTGTTCTTTTTAATGTTCTATTAGTATTTGTATCAGTCAAATTATTCGTTGATAATTTGGCAACTAGTTCAAGAATATTTTGTAAAAGTTTTGAGAATTAATCTGCCTTTCAAATCATATATTTTCAACTTTTCCCATAAAATAGAATCACTACACTTTATTTGATTATTTTTTACTCTTTTTATCAACCATGGTTCATGATGTTGATAGCCTTCGGTCAATGTTTTTATGCCTAAAAATATTTTATATTTACACCTATATTCATGCTAATAAGGGGAAACTTTGACCCACATGCATTTAAGATTTTTAAGGATAAATTTGTACTTCTTTAAAAATTTGGATACAAATTTGGATATTTACTCAGTATAATTAAATGACTTGTGGATAAAGGTGTGAATACATTATGCCAAACAAAAAGTTTCGGTAAGTTTGTCAAAAACTTTAAGGATTGTGTCCCGGTATAGGTTTATTTTCCGTCTCTTAAAAAGTTATAAGTCAATATTTTTTGAAAATTTGGTATGGCTTATAAGTAAATGTATTTGAAATCCATTATCATATTTAGATATTATTTAAATTAGTAACAAAAACATATATTTAAATATATTAATGAGTGAATAGGTTACTAAAATTAAGTACAAAAATTTAAATTTAAATAATATACATTTAAATATGAAAATTATTAAAGACTAAAATGATTAAATTACTAAAAACTTAACAAACTTATAATTTAATATAAAGTTTAAAATATAATATATGATAATATTAATAATAAATAATATTATTTATATTTATTTAAAAAGATCGGTTAATCAGCTTAATTATTTTTTTTATGACATGTGAGATGACCGTTTTAGTTAAATAGATTTTTCAAAAATTTTAGTTTTATCTTTTATACAAACAAAATTTTTATCTAGTTTGATGTAGACTCTAGGTGTAGTAGTCCATGTCGGTCGTAAATAAAATCTAGACTAAAAAATTGATGTAGTGTTTAGTTTTACTCTTTTTATCAACCATGGTTCATGATGTTGATAGCCTTCGGTCAATGTTTTTATGCCTAAAAATATTTTATATTTACACCTATATTCATGCTAATAAGGGGAAACTTTGACCCACATGCATTTAAGATTTTTAAGGATAAATTTGTACTTCTTTAAAAATTTGGATACAAATTTGGATATTTACTCAGTATAATTAAATGACTTGTGAATAAAGGTGTGAATACATTATGCCAAACAAAAAGTTTCGGTAAGTTTGTCAAAAACTTTAAGGATTGTGTCCCGGTATAGGTTTATTTTCCGTCTCTTAAAAAGTTATAAGTCAATATTTTTTGAAAATTTGGTATGGCTTATAAGTAAATATATTTGAAATCCATTATCATATTTAGATATTATTTAAATTAGTAACAAAAACATATATTTAAATATATTAATGAGTGAATAGGTTACTAAAATTAAGTACAAGAATTTAAATTTAAATAATATACATTTAAATATGAAAATTATTAAAGACTAAAATGATTAAATTACTAAAAGCTTAACAAACTTATAATTTAATATAAAGTTTAAAATATAATATATGATAATATTAATAATAAATAATATTATTTATATTTATTTAAAAAGATCGGTTAATCAGCTTAATTATTTTTTTTATGACATGTGAGATGACCGTTTTAGTTAAATAGATTTTTCAAAAATTTTAGTTTTATCTTTTATACAAACAAAATTTTTATCTAGTTTGATGTAGACTCTAGGTGTAGTAGTCCATGTCGGTCGTAAATAAAATCTAGACTAAAAAATTGATGTAGTGTTTAGTTTTTAAAGAAGTGTATTGTTCTCTCTTTTTTTATGGTTGGATAAAAAAAGTAAATACTACAATTTTGAAGTAAAGAGAAAACTTAATTCCTTCATTGATAATTGACCGAAGTATGTATACAATTTAGAATGAAACCACACTAAAATAAAATACTTAACTTTTACATATTCTAACTAAGCTAACAAACTAATTAACATACAAACAATAACAAGGCTATAATAAAAGAGATAAACTTATAAATGACAATAAAAGAGAGGAACTTATAAATGACATTAATGTCCTCTACAAAATAGAGAGGGTATGTCAATAACTCCCGATTTAGAAAGAAGATTGAAAAGATTGAGGATCAAGAGGCTTGGTAAAAATAATAGCAAACTGATTAGTGGTCAAATGGTATTAAACGAAGAAATAAAACGGCAATTTTTTGCAAATAATGTGACAATCAATTTCTATATGTTGGTGTGCTCGTGAAACACGAATTTGACAACAATGTGCCATGCAAATTTGTTGTCGCATTACATTAAATATGATATCATGGAAAGAACTTTATAGCCATCGCAAACATTGGTGACAAGCACCCTGTACTTTGCTTCGGAGGAGGAACAAGAAACAACTGCTTGCTTATTGGACAAGAACACCATGAAATGAGCTTGTTGCCCATGTACATGTTGTAACCGATGACATATTAACATGTTGATAATAGGAAGCCAAATAAGAATTATTAAAAGTTTTGAGTTGAACAGAAGATGTTGATAGAAACATTAAACCATAGCCAAGATTTTTCTTAAGGTATCCGAGAACATGAAAAGGCAACATTATGATGAGAGGTTAGAGGATTAAACATCTGTGTACCTAGATGTTGAACAAAAAAGGCTATATAAGGTCTTGTTGTCGTGAGATAAATAAATGGCCTATGAAACAAGGGTAACAATCAATTACTACAATCCAAAGCCAAACATGCAACATTCGTTTAAGGAATGTCATTAAACAAAACTTGTAGTTCAACGACAAATTCACGATGACTAATATAGTTTACCGACACTTTATGTTATTTAGTGAAAATATAGAGAACAATTATGTAAATATAGTTTACCGACACTTTATGTTATTTGTTGAATTTATTATTATACTTTAGCCACATTCCTAAGATGCAATCTTTTAAATTGAGTAAAAAATATTATCCATCATCACATATTCGTATAATAAAAATAGGTCTTTTTATTATATTAATTTTTAAAGAACATATTTTAGATTTTTTTCTTTAAAAAAAAAGGATATAACGAAAAAAAAAATCTTTAAATCGGGGAGTTAAGTAAGGGATGCAATGCGTGATGAGTTAAAAAAACTAGTCCGTCAAGTTTGTCGGAGAAGACCGCATGTACGTATAGAAAAAGAAGGTTTTACACTAATTTACATTCCAATCTATGCATGAATAGCGGGTACTACTAGTAATTATATTAATATACCCCCACACATCCTCTTTAGTACTTTCCCCCCAAAAATAAAGAACCACGAAATTAACCACACCGAGGTATACACTCTCTTCTCCATTTGATTCCTCCCATGTAGGAACCAACGAACAAAACAAATCTTTTATAAGTTGTATATCTCTACCTTTAACTACACGCGGCACCTCACGCGCCTTCATTGGTACGGGAAAGCGTGAGCTGTGGAAGCACCCTGAAATTAGCTTACAAGGGCTTTAGGCTTTCGGTGTCTTTGGCGTTTCGTTTTGCATATGCCGTGTGGCAAGGTCATGTTTTAATTTTCATCATTAAATACGCTAAAAATGTGTTTAAATGGGGTAATTCTAAATTATCAAAAAATTTAAATTTGTCACAAATTCCTACTTTTTGAAAAAATTGAGACACTATTTTGCAAAATTTGAAAAAATATCAAAATATCAATAATGAAATTCAAATTTTAAAACATATAAAATAAAAAATATTATAGGAATCATTCATGATTCGTGTATTATATAAAGTAAAGAGAAAATATAAAATTATTTAAATTTAATTTTGAAAAAATATCACAAAAAATTATTTTGTTTTAATTTAAAAAAAAATTATCATCCAAACAAAATAATTTGTCTCGAAAAATTTAAATTCCTTTAAAAAATTATATTTCCTCATCTAAACACTCAAATGAATTTTATATTTAAAAAATTATTTATTTGATTGTCAATAGAAAATAAAATAAAATAAATGAATAACTTTTTTTAAAAATAATATCAAAATTCAGTATTTTTATAAGTAGGCAAAAACTGTGTGCTCCTTTGATATAAATTCAAAAAATAATTTATTCATTTATTTTATTTTAAATTGAACATTTACAGCATTTGTTAAACTTCATGTTAAAAAGAATATCTATGTGGCAATAAGATATGTGATCCGGCAGTATTATGATTTAGTATTATTTAGGGGTGTTTGCATTTAAATCAATAAAATCAACCCTAAACAAATTGAAAAAAATCGAAAAACACACAAACCAAATACTATTAAAAGAGATAATATTATTAATCTAAAAGTATTATTGGAAGTTCACATCTATATCAATAAATAAAAACTGCCAACACCTCTATTATTATTTTCATCTTTAATTGTCAAATTAAATTTTTTTTTCTCTCTCTCACAGAATTTTCGAATGTAAATCCACATTGTGATCCTAAGTAACGACCCCATGAAAGAGGATTCACAGAAGATTGATTGTGCTCTCTCTTTTCCACTTCAGAACTTGATGCCAACACAACCACTTCTTCAACGGTGTTGCCTTTAAACTCTCTTCAAGCTTTGGAGCACATATAATTGATTTCTGAGATATAAAATTGATTTTGATTTGATTAGTTGTTCTCACATAAAATTAATTTTGTCTCTAGCTTGAAACTGTAATTTATATTTATTTAGTATAAACATAATTTTCATACTGAAATACATTATTCAATTCACTTTTACGTAAATATATACAAATATAAATTATTTTATGTTTAACTAAAGTAATACGCCTACAAAGCAGAAAAACATGGCTCACAACAGCTATCAAAATTCAGCACTCATACAAAACCGAAACGAAGAATGTTCTAGTTCTACAAAAGAAAATTATGGTTATTCTTGTTTAAAGATTAAAACAAACCATTTTCCAAAGTCCAAACCACATATAAAAGAGTATTAAGACTGCTCAAATCAATGATGAAGCCTAGAACTCGAGTTGAATGCCTATATGAGGAAAACAACCTCAAGATTGATCACCAAACTGATGAGTTATTAGCAAGGACACAAGTACATTGTACTTACAATATTCTGTAGAAACCTCCACATAGTTTTGATTAAAAATAGTACCAAACTGACATTCCACAACTCATTCATACTTTCCATCAAACCCAAAAACAATAATATTTTGGGCAGCAATATAAACACACATTTAATTGCTTTAAAATATATCTAACACTTGGGAAGTGCGTCCAATAACTATATTCAATTTAAATTAAATATTCAAAGCCTTTTATCATCTATAAATTGAAGATCAATTGGAAGATGAAGGCAATAGTTTAATTTACAAATCTACCAACACTTGTTCAAGTCAGAACAAGTTAAAAATGTTTCAAGCAAACTCCATCTCTCTTCACTATATTTGTGTATCATTATTTACTAAGTTTGTCTTTATTTTATCTCAAACAAGCGCTGAGAAGTTTCAAGATCTCAAACACTTTTGTCATACACATCATTTGTAACTCAAGTCTATCTTTTATGTAGATTGAGTGTGTTTATAAAAATATTTTAAAGACTGAAAGGTGATTGTAAAAATCATTTCTAGGTTGAAAGGTGAACACTATAATTGATTAAGGTGTGATAAAGAGAAAATGTCTGAAGGAGAACATTCTTTGCTCTGAAGCTCATAGTGAAAATCTCACGGTTGTGAGGATTGAACTAACTCGAGTTGGATGAACCAATATACTTTTTGTGTGTCATTTTTCTATCCCTTATCCCCTTTTTATTTTTCTCCTGCACAACACTAATCACTTTGTGAAGTTTTTATCTTTATATTCTGACAAAGAACATTCTACCTTTATCAAACCAAGATTGATCTTGAGTTAATTTAAATTAAGCATATGAATCAAAATTTAAAAGGGTCACAAATCAAACTCCACTTTCTTGTAATCGACATTGCTACTTCAACTTGGGGGAAAATAGTGAACTTGTTGAAGAATTAGTTTATGTCAATGATAATCTAACTTGTCGCAAGTGCTTATATGGAAATAACACAAGAAGTGGTGGTAGAAGAAAATGTTGAACAAGTATAACCTATTTATACTGAAGATGATGGGGAGGAGATAGATAACGAGGAATATATTCAAATTGATGGGGAGTAGATTGAGGAAGACGAGGAATAAGACTACGTTGAAGATGATGAATATCTTTGATTTCTATAACATGTATTTTAGTGTCACGACCCGAAATTTAAATATCGTGACCGGCGCACAAGCTATACTCCTAGCCTGGCTAGCCTATCAATTAACTACCATTTCAAAAATATATATATATATATACTTTTTACTCGAAATTTCGACAGAGTATCCTCTGTAAATTCAACATTTCCAAATTTTTGAAATCCCTGTCAAATTCTCAATCCAGTCACAATTTAAATAACATAATCAAGTTTCTTAATACACTTCCCAACAAACTAAATAGACTTTCTAAACTCCAAAATAGCTGCAATTACATAGACTCAACAATTGTTACAAAAAAATGGTCCTCGATCAAAGAGGCCTACCAAAAAGAAGTATGTTGAGACTTGAATCAAATAACAGATTCCTACTCAGCTGCTTGCGAATCTGAAAAAAAATAAGCAACATAACGGGTAAGTCACAAAGACTTAGTGAGGAGACAACAACCACCATCAATTAGAAGGGAAACACAAAAGGCACGAATAATTGTTTAATAGCTTGACATAAACATTAAAAATCCAGATGATAGCGAAATGAAATCAAAATGAACCTTAAAATCATCATAAAAGTCAAACAAGTAACAATACAAATTTTTAGAATCAAGAGGCGGCTTTATCTCATTGATAGCCCTTTCCTCCTAAGGGTGGCCTTTCCCTTAAGGGCGGCTCCATCTAATGGATGGCCCTCTCCTCTCAATCCCGCAACGCATCACCACGTATCAATTAGGGAACTACATCTCGTTGATAGCCATCTCCTCCTATGGATGACCTCTCTCGTAGGGGCAGCTCCATCTAACGGTTAACTATCCCTACTCAACACGTGGTATCTAGGTGCACCTAACGCAGTTAACGATTTCACAATTTCAACTCTGATTCCCAAAACACGCATTTAAAATTATTTCATTGAAATTCATGAAAATATATTCACTCGCATAACAAATAAATATTTAAATACTTTAAATTATACGTAAATTCAACAAATAACGTATTATATAACAAAGATCATTAAATTAAATAATGGAGGAAATCGAGATAAATTCAAAGGTTGTGTTTCCCAAAAATTTTCAATAAATACTTTAATATAGAAAACAAGTATAATAATAAGCAGTATAAAAATATATGACGATGATCGTCATCAACTCACAGTTATAGAGAACCGTCTAAGTTTGCTCTTCAACAACTCTCAAAGTAGCCGGCAGGATCTCAGCGGACAAATCTGAGCATCAAGAATATTTCCAAGACTTTAGGAAAATTATTCTAAAGTTTAACTAGCTCTAGGAAAGCCTAAAAATCATTTAAATATACCCTAAGCACAAAATAAGATTTTTACTCAAATCTACATTTTTCTATGAATTCATACTAGGATTAGAGTTATGTACTTACCTCAAAGAGTTTCAATCAACAACTCTCATGTGATGGGTACCGTTCTCCTTCTTTAGAGGACAAACCCTAACCCCAAAATTTCACCCATGCACTTGTATATCCTTCCTATGAGTTTAAAAGTTAAGTAGACTAGCTTGGCTTGAGACATTATTTAAGTATGCATGTTTATATAGTATTATTCACATAATTTATAAAAAAAATAGAGATAATCTCGGTATCATGCAATCCGATATCCTAATTTCCAAGGTTGATCGCGACGTGTCGCTATTTAAGATTAACTACTTAGCTTCTAAGTAAAACCAATTATAAAAAATTAATTTATTCAAAATCAATAATTGTCACGTAGAACTAAACATACACTTAATACAATCAACAATTTTTTAATTTCGTCAATTTTATCTATGGAATTATATATTTTGCGATAATTATAATGTATAGATATTTACTACAATTAAAATACCATTAACATCTCTACTACAAATATTTACAATTTTCTTTTGGGTAAAATTTTTCCCTTTTCATTCTCTCACAAATTTTAAAACATGATATTATATTTTCTCTGTTACTTGTTGTTTCTCTTTCATTCATCTTTCTGGTGTTCTATCCTTCACTTTCATCTTTCTCTTCTATCACACTTTCTCTTCTTCCCAAACTATTCCTTAATAACTTCAAAATAAAAATTTGAAAATAATTATAATACATTAATTACAATTTATTGTATAAATTATATATGAGATAAATTTTTGTTATTTTGTTAAGAAATGGTCTTTCATGAAGCAGTTAGTGAAAAAAATAAATATTTACTTTATTGTTAGTGTGTTTCTTGAATATCTTCTAAACAATATTTTTTGGAAGGGCAGTGCAGATGAGGCCTCCTTCCTAGCACACCTCGCTTGTTCGACTAGCCACCAAATTGATGAGCATGATGCTGTATTCGTCCGCCTTTATCTAAGTACATGTTTGGGGGTAGGGACTAAAGGGTAACCCTTGGCCGATAACTTGACTCACACATAGTTGTTTGAATCCGCACAACGTTGCAAAGCTACCATATGATTATTATATCAAATACATAATTATTCTAGAAACAAATCTACAATTATTATATCAAGGTTACGAAACAGAAAGTAATAACCAAAGATAAGTTCAAAATCCATTAATTAGATGCGCCTCGATAACCTCCGCTATATTCTTATAAGAAAAATAAAGAAGAGAAAACATGAAAGTAATACAAGAGAATCTAAACATGGATCCGGTTTTCGAGGATCTTGTTGCATTCAAGCTCATCAAAGGCTAGATTTAGGTTGTAGTTGAAGTGGACAACTTGATTGGCACCATTCTGGAAGGTTTCAACAAGGATGCTCTCTATGTTTTCCAAAAAATTTGTATGCTCCTTGTCCACAACATATTGTTATGCCTTCAGTTAGGCCTTCAAGTTTTTCACCTCTTGCTCTAGGGCCGAGATCCTTGCACATGCATTTATCTTCAATCCTTCCAATTAGGCATTTGTTTTTCGGATCTTGGTTTCATATTCTACGAGTTGAGCCTCGAGGATTGTGTTCTCCTCAAGCAAGGTTGTCTTTGGCTCATCAGCCTTCGTTCCTGCTTCCTTTGTATCATTCGTCACCTTCTCATCCTTGTCCACACTAGACTAGAGCATGATCATCAGCTTGATATAATCTTCATTATTGATCTTAAGAATTTGGACATGAGCCTTTAACTTGGCCTTAGAAAAAAAGTTGGAAATTCTGTGAAGCCTTAGCTTGATCTACACTCAGTAAAGAGCAAGCAATATACATTGTCTTCACAATGTCAAACATATTCTTTGCCAGTAGAGCCTAAGAGTTTCCAGGCTCTTGGTCGATCCGAAAATGCCTCATCGAATGGATCCAACAAGTTCTATAAGCTCATACGTATATGGCAGGTAAGAGGTCCATATATGCGACAACTTTGTGGCCCCTGAAGTAGTGGAAGTCCCATTGAAGAAAGCTTATTGAAAGATATGGGGACATGTACTAGGCTTGAGGATTTGGCCGCGTTTGACCTTGATCTTTACCCTTTTCACTTGAGACTTGTGTTCGAAAGACATTTCAACGGCTAAATGTTTATTGTTCCCTGATGATTGATTGTCTGGGGTGTCTTTGGTTGAAGCATCAACTAGGGAAATGGGCCCAACCACAATAGTAACAGAGGAGAAAGTTCCCCTCCTCCCATTCTCCTATTCAAGCTTCTTTTGCTTCAACCACTCGAGTTTTTGCATATTAGCTTCACAACCGAAAAAAGAAAACAAGATATCACAAAATAAAAAACATGATCAGAGCTAACAAGTACGACTTTAATAAGTTCAGATAAATAAGTGTTAGGGTTCATACAAAGGCACTCGACTATGGCATTAGGGTCCTTGCATTTGAAAAGGACTTTAACGTCAATCAACCTAGGCTTCTTGTAGACTTTATCGTTACCTTCCACGTCAAAGACCTATGGCTCTATTCTTTCAATATATTCTTGCATAAGACTTAATGTAGCAACCTCAAATGAGTCCAAGTCATTCTTTTTAAAGATCATTTTCAACCACTTCTTTTGAAAGTGGCAAAACGACCAATATTTAGAGATCTGACAATTGCAATTGGCCTCATCCTAACTTCTCTTTGTCTTCAAAGCTTCTCCAACTTCATTTTGCAAATGGTGCCTTAGGTGTCCCAAGAATGACAATATGAAACCTAATTTTGAATGTTTTGAAGGAATTTGTGTTCGCCTAAAAAATATTTTCCACAAGCTACTTGAAAGAGATAAAGCCATGATTGGTGTTAGATATTTCCAACTTCCTCTACAGTGTGAATATGTAGAAGAACAACCGAACTGAAGACTCATATTTCAAGTGGTCGCACAAATATTGGATTGGCCGGAGCGCAACCCAATTGTTAGAATGTATTTGAGAAGGAGTCCCATTTAAATGATTTAAAACAACCACCTAAATATTTGTAAAAGGCAAACATACATCTCCTTGAATACGAACTTGTACAAAGGGACATTGCAATCTTTATACTCACTACATATCTAGGCAGCGACATCGGTTGCACACATTGCCCATTCGGCGATTTCCCCAACCTGTCTGATTTTGTTTTTTATCCTAGCTTTCCAATCAAGGAACATAAATAAAGAGGGAGTTCTTATCGAAGGTGCAAACACAAGAAGAGGGAGTTGAATTTAGTTTGAAAAAGTTGATAACTTTTTACTAATTTGATGAAGGATGGTTGATTTTTATAATTTACTTAGATAAGAAGCAATTGGGTTCAGGGGCAGTAAACAAAGAAAACATAAATAATTTGACACATATATTTATCTTGGTTCACTACTAACTTTGTTACATCTAGTCCCCTAATTCCGAAAACTTTAATCCAATAATTCAAATACGTTGAATTACAAAACATCTTATCCTCCAAGTCAGTCCCCTTGTTAATTATAATAAAATACAAATTATTAACCACTTATTTATCATATATATCATTTACCATTAAAATGCAAGACATTAAGCACTTTAGATTATTGAGATTTAGTGTTTAAAGAAGTACACTAAAATGGTTAATGTCATTTATTTTAATGATTAATGTCATGTATTCTAGTAATTAATGAGATATATGTTTAATAAGTGGTTAATGACATACATTTTAGTGGTTAATAAGTGTTTAAAGTGGTTAATGACATAAATTTATATTGTGTTACAAAAATGATTTAATTTTTTTAAAAAAGTTTTTTTTTTGAAAAAAAATATATGAATAGTACACCATGTACATAATGTTGTATTAATTTCAACGTTTGCTATTATAGTTTTTTTTTTAATGTTTAGACATAAAGCTACTCAAACTACATATTATTTAAATAAATATGCTATTTATAATCTGGAATAATACGTGGACTGAACGATATTTGATTTTATATTTTTTCATATTTGATTTTATATTTTTTCGGTCTTTAATTTTTATTTGTTATAAGATTTTTTTTTAATAATATCATCTTTGACGTAAAAAAAATTAAATTTGATCAAATGATTTTGCATAATTGATATTATAGTTAAAAATGAGTTAATTATAAAATAAGTTATGTTTAGATTAATTCAAATAGAAAAGTTTAACAATAAATTTGAATGTAAAATGATTTTCAAAACAAAAAATTTCCTATTCTAACTTTAAATTTATAATGACTTTTAGAGACAAAGTTAATTTTTAACATCGTCAAAATAATATGTATGGAATTACTTTTTTAACAATTTTTTAATAAGCGTAAATTTCATTTAATAAGTATAAAAAATACTCCAATCTTTACCTCTTAAACGGTCGAGATTCAACGTCATAATAAAAAACATTTATCCATCTTCTGAAAAAAAGTCCTAGAACTCCTGCCCAATTATGTCATTATGTGTTAGAGGTTGGATACCAATCAAAGACACCATTCATTGATCAAATTACCCAAACACGTCATCTTTTTAATGTGCTTGTACGCTATCAAATTCCTAAAAACAAAAGTTAGTGGTTGTACATTTATGAAGATAGAGCTTCCATCTATCAAGTGCAATGATATGGCACTTTACATGAGTGCTACTTTTAAATGATAGAAGAATAAGAACTCAAGACATATAAACATTTTTGTCGGAACACATTCTTTGATAAATAACTTATACGGGTGACCGATAGCATTCCAAAAGCTTCTCAATTTTTATTTATGTATTTAGACATTCACAAATACATTAATATATATTTTTTAATTTTTCTTTTTAAAAAAATTCTAACTTTTTTCAGATAGTCTATAAATTATATGCTCAAATACTTGTGATCATGTAAAACTTTCTTGTATAGAAGATGCATATAAAATAAATGTTATTGATTTAATCAGTTTAATCATGATTGAATTGAATACCTAATAAATAAATAAATAAATATTAAAAATGAGAAAAAATCTTATTGAACCAACTTGTCGTTCAATTTGAGGCAATTTTGTTTGTAGCATCTTTCTCATGAAGTAGCATTATAGCATTCAGTTGTAGATCTTAAAAGAAAATATTGGGGTAGTCAAAATTTTGAAATTTTAATATATAAATAAAAAATATAATATTATATTGTATATAAGAATTTTTAAGTTGTAAATTTATAAAAATATATTAGAAAGAGGTAGTAAATTAATTTTAGTTTGACATTTTTAATAAATAATATTCAGAATTTAGGTTATAAAATTTATTTTATTTTATAATTATTGAAACTATTTTTGTAATTTATTTTATAACTTATTTTATTTGGTTTTTATTTTTATTTTTATAATAGACGTCTAGATTATAATTTGGTCTATATAAAATTAAATTGTGTATTTGGTTCATTTGAAAAACAATTCTAAATTAAAAAATTGAACCTAATAAAAAATTTCATTTTAATTATTTAAAAATTTGATAAAATTAATTTTAATTCATATACAAATACCAATCATACTATGCAATGAGGATCTATTAATACCAATCTATATAATATAATCTACATGATACATGCTATTTGATTAGGTTAATTCAAGAAAAGATACACATATAGCATGTCATCTTCACATATTAGACTCAAATATATATTTTGACAACCATAACTCAACAACTATAATTCCATTCATAAAAACAATTTTACTCATGAGATATATATAAATCTTAAAATTACACCAATATACACTACAATATCTATATTAATTAGTATATTTATTAACATATGTCACGTTTAGTCGAAATTTATCACCAATTAATATATATTAAATCACCAATTAATATATATTAATCACATATAAATTTATATAATTTGATTTTCACAACTTAGTCACAATTAATAATTATTCATTTTTCAAATTTTTTAACATAAATTTTGTTGTGTATATAAAATTTTACACTTCCAATTTTAGAATTTGAATATAGACAATACATATATAAATGTTCGTATCTTTGCACACAAAAGTATAACCGAAGGACTTTGAGGTGTATATAGTTGAAAAAATTATAACTCAAATGTTTTGTATGAATAAAATAAAAATAATAATATTATTTTTAAAAAAATTATAAAAAAGTAGAGTATTTTTTTTTAAATTATTAAAAATTATAGAATGGTCACTCTGATAATCGATCACGCTAAAGTAAAATCTATTTACATTCTATGACATATCTATTTACAGCAGATATATGTTGTGGTCACACATGAATATCGTGTGATGTGGCAGCGGTCAATATTGTGTGTTGTGTTCGCTTATCAATATCGTCAATCAGTAGTATTGCATCCAGATTTTGTTGTAATATAACTTTAGGTGGTCCATTGGTAAAGTTATTCTATCGTTATAGAGTTGTTGCAGTATAATGTTCCATCAATATAAAATTATAATATTAGAACAGTCCTTGTCCATTCGTATAAAATTGTTGTATTGTTGTGCTTTATACATATATTTTTATCAATTCACATATATTCATCTATTTTAATAATTAAAAAAATGATATAACTATTTAAATTTATTATTTATTATATATCATTAATTAACTATAATGTTAGAATGACAGTATAAGATTGTTGTGCTATAATTTTAAATTTTATATAAATAAAAAAAATATATGTGTGCACTATATATATATTTATTTATTTTTATCAATTCACATAATTGATTCATTTATCTATTTTAATAATTGATATTTATGATCTTCTTTCATATTTTTTAATTAAATAAAATGATGTAACTATTTAAATTTATTATTTATTATATATCATTAATTAACTACAAGTATCGAAAAATGTCTTAAGTTGAAAATTAATTTTTTATCGAATTTTATTTCGATTTTCTATACATTAATTATTCTAGATAATCGCATCATATGAGAAGTATTTAAAACATGTTACGTCGCTAGTTTTTAGTAAAAAAAAAAAGATAAAAATATAAAATTGTCGACTTTAAAAATAAAGAGATCAATATGATGAAAAAAACAAAAAAATTTCATGGTCCTTTACTACTTATGACAATATTTTGATATAATCAATAATTTTCATTAAATTTTTTACATTCCCATTGAAAAGAGTATCATTCATCTTCAAACAAATACTCCATTAAGTAGCTCACCACGTCAAATGAGACAACTTATTAACATGTTTACCTTTCACCAGAGAATTGAAAGCAAGTTTTCCACCATTCCACAACTTCATCCAACAAGATGCCAAAGAAAATTCACATACTATATAGAATGAAACATGACCGGTTATTGAAAAAGGAACAGATGGAATTTATTTCATACCTCTACCATGGAAGAAAATTCACATACTATATAGAATGAAACATGACCCGGTTATTGAAAAAGGAACAAGAGAGTTGATTTGTAAGGTATTGGTGCTAAAAATAGGTGTCACCTTTTCAATAAAAATGTGTCCTTTTTATTTAAACTGATGCAGTAGAATAGACTATATAGTGATTAGAGAGAACTGGAACAATGATTTTATTTTTTGGTATAGGCAAGAGAGGTAAAAATGGTGGGTGAGAGAGAAAAAACAATTAAATGAGAGAGATAGTACGTCGACTTCTTAATGATTTGAAACAAAACTCCATTACAAATTAACTTACCATTCATTTTGTTTGGTAGGAAGAAATTCAAATTAAGAGAGACGCATTTCATACCAAAAAAATAACTTCATTTTTCTTATGAAATGATTTTTCATAAAAACCAAAAAATCATAAACAGCTTTTTTATTAATAAAAATAATCGTTAATTTATTAATTTTTAAAGATAATGTATCAACACACTTCGATACGTAAATGTGTCGTAAAAACTTAAATTTAATTTATCTATGTCATTATGTTTATATCTATTTTTTTAATTTTTTTTGTAATTTACAAACTTGAGTAACCTTAGTGTTTATTAATAATTTGATGTTAATCAAAATAGAAGCACTGTTTCAATAAAAAGGGTGCCACGTTCTCGTTAACTATTTGGTTCACAAACCAAATGTTGCATTAACTATTTGAGGAATGAATTTTTTTTGCCTGCAAGGTAGAAAGAAGATTAAGAAGCTAGATATATAGTACACACTAGATAGAATGAAACAAGACTAGTTACTACAAAAGGAAGAAGAGAGTTTATGTGTAAGACATTGGTGCTAAAAATCGATATTACCTTCTCATAAATATTTATTTTCTTACTTTCTACACCGATGCAGTTATCCAATACAATAGACTATAGAGTGATTAGAAAAAAGATAATTTGTCTATATGTCAATGTGCCTTAGAAGCTTGAAAATAATTTGTCTATATATTTTTGTGTATTTCTAACTTTCTTATGTTTTTCTAATTTAAGGAATTTTGTGTGACCTTGTTGTTTATTAAGACCTCAATGTTAATCAAAATAGAAGCATTGGTTAATAAGACCTCATTAACTATTTGAATCACAAACCAAAGGTCCCATCAAAATAAAAGTATCAAATTAAAAGTTTCATAAACTTACACTGTCCGGACTTATTCTATATTCTATATTACATATTCCATACATTAAAATAAATATCTAAGTTTGGAATTACATTTCAAAATGTTGAATAAAAACAATTTTCATAAAATAAACTACAATTTCCTAGTTGGTTGCACACAACTTCCCTCCTTTGATTATATTCATCATTATCTAGGTTCATCAAAGATTATTGGATTGTTTATAATTATTGACCATCCCTCTTTATATTTATAATTAGGTTCATCAAAGACTATTAGATTGTTTGCATCACTTTTTGGACCCTTGAGTAGTATTGGTTTGAAAATATAAGCATTTCACTCTTTCTTATTTTCTTTACATCTTTACCATTAGGTTATTTGGATTTGTTTTTCTTTCCCTATAATAACAAACACATATAGAAATTCAAAAACAATTTTGTTTATGCAATGTGTGTAAAAAACAATTGCTAGATAGTTTTGTGTTGAACTTGTGTTACTCATAATAATTCTTTTTCGACTTATTTTAAACATTTGAATGAATAATAATAATGAATTTTTTTCATATTAATTTCTCTGGTGGATATATAATACAAGATTACTAGCATAAAAATAACTAGCTAGCATGATAGTACATGTTATATAAAATGAAACATGATCAATTACTGGAACAAAAATAAAGTTGATGTGTAAGGTATTTGGGCTAAAAATGGATATTTACTTTCCAATCTTTAACCAAAAATAGATATTACCTTCCTAATATTGCATTGTTCTCATTCCAGTACCATTTGTTCACTGCTTAGATTCATTTTTGTTTGGGATTCATATAATGAGACATGCACTTTTTAATGAGTTTAAACGAAACTGAATTAGAAAAGAATTTAACATTCATTTTTTTAGTAGGAAAAATTTAAATTAAATAAACATGTTTCGTACCATAAAATGATATATTTTTTTATGAAATTATCTTTCCTAAAACTCAAAAAGTTGATAAAAGTTCTTTGATTTATAAAAATGATTGTTAATTTATTCATTTAAGAAAGAATGTATCAAAACACTTCAATTGGTGAAGGTGTCGGAGAAGCTTCCAATTTAATATTTCTATTCATTTATGTTTATATCTAATTTCCTTATGTTTTTCTAGTATACGGGCTTTTGTACGACATTTGTGTTTATAAGACCTTCATGTTCATCAAAATAGAAGTACTAGTTACATTAAAAACAAAGGTGCAACATTCTCGTTAACCATTTGGATCGCAAACCAAATGGTCAATGAAAATAGAAGTATCAAATTAAAGGTTGGAACAACTTAAACATTACATTTAAAAAAATTGAATAAAAAAGTTTCCACACAACTTGCCACCTTTGATTCATATTCACAATCACCTTCAAATTCATAATCAAATTCATCAAAGACTAGTGGTTTGTTTGCATCATTTCTAGACCATTAAGTAGTATTGGTTTGAAAATTTTACGCCTATCACTCCTTTTTACTTTCTTTACATCTTTATCAGTAGGTTGTTTAAATTTGTTTTTCCCCCCTTACAATTACAAACACAAATCCAAATTCAACAACAGTTTTGTTCAGTAATATACAAATTCATGGTTTTATGCGACAAGTTTACTAAACTCAATTTCCATTATCGTTTCAACAAGTTTGTTCATGGTTTCAACAGTAGTTTTGTTCAAAAAATCAATAATAATTTTGTTCACATGTTCAACAGTTGGTCCAATGTCCAGATCAACAACAACAGTCCAATCACTAGGGAAATATCCAATAAAAATTAAAGCAATCAAATTATGTTATATTAGCAGTTCAACAACTGGATAATGAACTTATTCTTGGTCTGGATCCAACACTTGTGGCAAGGGCTGGTGGTAATTTTTTCTACTTATATTTCAACCTCTAACTTGTTGTCCTCGTCAATTGTAGACATTTATTTATATTGCATCTACATCTTCAATAAATATTTGTAAGTGATCATCCAATGCTCAAGTGCAACATTTCCACCGCAACCTAACTACACCTTGAACAAAAACTGAATCTAGAGTTCAATGAGGATCCATGTTTAGCCCCTGTGTGTAAAAAATAGTTGGTAGATAGTTTTATGTTGAACTGATATTACTCATAATGATTCTCTTTCAACATATTTTCAACATTTGAATGAATCGAAATAATGAATCTTTTTCCATATTAATGTCTTATGTGGATATATAATACAAGATTACTAATATTTTATATTCAACTTGAGGAGTGAAAAATCATTTCATAGATGGAAAGAAGGAAGAAGAATGAAGAAGCTAGCTGAATAGTATAAAATAAGGGAAACTACTAGAAGCATAATACTTTGAATTTAACAATGATAGCCACCAGAAGCAAAATGAAGAAAACTACTAGAGGCAAAAACACTTAGAATTTAACAACGATAGCCACTAGAGGCAAAATAAGAAAAAAAATCAGAGACATAAACACCTAGAAGTTTTAGAAAGAGGTATCAGAGGCAAGAGTATATACAAACATCAGATATAAAACACATTGGCAAGGGTGAAAAACATCCAAGCACTAGTATATTCCTTCTGGGGCATGATTAGCACCTTGCACTCGAAATATTTTCCCATAATTTAGGAATTCTTTAAATTGCTAACACATCAATCAAGAAAATCGACCACATCCATGTCAATTCAAATATTTGGGTGTAAATTCAAAACACCTATATGGTAAAAAATTCATTTTTCTCATGCATCTAAGTTCTTTTAACTTGTACAATCCCCAAAGTAATTTCTATTAGAATAAGTAAATGATTTCAATTAATAAACTCCCATAACCCACATGCTAAAATATGCTAATGTAATAAAACTCACAAAAGCGACATTAAAGAAGAAGATGATTATGGTTTGAAGTAGCTCTGAGCTCCTCTTGAAGACGGTTTTCCCGTTTCACTAATTTGAGTTGATTCGCAAGGATGAAAAGACAAATTCATGCATTCAAGGTTGATGGGCAACTTTGGGGGATTTTAGTGAACTTTAAGTATTTCAAAGATTTGGGAGAGAAGGAAAAATGTAGAATTTGGAGAAGAAGGTGAATAGTAACAATATTGATATTTTCAGAATGTTTTGAGAGCGCATGACTGAAGAATGAAAGAAAATGAAGGTGAAAGATAGGTTAGTGCACATGAATGGAGGAGAAAAAGAGAAGTAAATGTGGCAAACTCTCTCTTTGCCACTTGAAATGGTTAATCATACTACTCCCCTATTCTACCATTGCTCCTAATTTAATATTACTAAAAATACAAGATTAACAATTAATAAAATTCTAAAAATTCTAATTATTACTTAAATCTTCAAATTATTTCTAAGGTAGTGAGATGACTGTTACATAAATGACATTTCCTAAAACTTAAAAAGTTGATAAATAGCTTTTGGATTTATAAAATCATCGTTAATTTATTGATTTAAGATAAATGTATCAAAACCTTTAAATTTGTGAATGTGTCGTAGAAACTTCCAATTTAATTTGTCTAAAGCTTTATGTTTCTTTCTAATTTCCTTATGTTTTCTAATTTACAAGTTTTTGTGTGACCTTAGTGGTTATTCAGACCTGAAGTTAATCACAATAGAAACCTAGGGTAAATAAAAAAGGTGTAACATTCTCATTAACTATTTGGATCACAAACCAATTTCATCAAAATAAATGTATTAAATTAAAGGTTCCATTGACTTAAACGGTACGAAACTATTTCATACATTAAAAAAAAAATCCAAATTTTGAATCACCTTCCAATTCATAATCAAATTCATCAAAGACTAGTAGTTTATTTGCATCACTTTCTAAAATCTTAAATAGGATATGTTTGAAAAATGTAACCATATATCTCTTTCTTACTTTTTTTTTACATCTTTAACAATATGTTGTTTTGATTTGTTTTTCTTTCCCTACAATTACAAACACAAATAAAAAGTCAACAATAGTTTTGTTCGATAATATACAAATTCAACTTAAATTTTTTTTCAACAAGTTAACCAAACACAATTTCAATTATCAGTTCAATAGTAGGTTTGTTCACGATTTCAGCAGCAGTTTTGTTCACGGTTTCAACAATAGTTTTTGTTCATGGGTTCAACAGCAGGTCCAATGTCCAGTTCAACAACAACAGTCAAATCAACAAGGACATCTCCAATCGAAATTAAAGCTAGCAAGTCATGTTCAATTATTCGTTCAACAACTTGTTGATGGATTTGTTCTATGATTGGTTCTAACACTTGTTCAGCGATTGATGGCAATTGTTTAAGGACAGGTGCTAGCACTTGTTCAAGCATTGGTGCAAAAATTATGGTGGAACTTAGTCTGCATATTTTGATGTGCTAAAAGATTAAAGTAGAAGATACATATTAAACTTAGTAAATTAGGGTATCATGGTAAAATAGATTTCATACATACCATTTTCTTGTATGCAATTGTTGTTTGGGTTGCTTGAGTTCGTTGTGTACCCGCAACCTCTTGTTGTGCTTCAGTGGATTAAGTAACTTGTTTATTGCCTTTATTGTTACTCACTTGTTAATCATGGGCGGGTTTTTTTTACAAGTCTCAAAATTATGACCATATTTAAACACCTTGTACATCTCCGTGTAGTGTTTGTTCTCCTCGATGAAGTATAACTTTCTTCATATGGTTCCCTTCTACGTACTTTCCCTTATCTTCTTAAACCATGCCTACATTGAGGAGGCAAAATGTTAAAATTTATTTTATAATTTAATTATAGCAGTTATTTTTATAATTTATTTTATAACTTATTTTATCTGATTTTTATTTTTATTTTTATAATAGACGTCTATATTATAATTTGGTCTATATAAAATTGTGTATTTAGTTCATTTGAAGACCGGTTCTAAATTAAAAAATTGAACTTTAATAAAAAATACAATTTTAATTATTAAAAAAATTGATAAAATTAATTTTAATTCATATACAAATACCAATCTATACTACGCAATGAGGATCTATTCATACCAATCTATATAATATAATTTACATGATACATGCTATTTGATTAGGTTAATTCATGTAACAAGAAAAGATACACATATAGCATGTCATCTTCATATATTAGACTCAAATATACATTTCGACAACCATAACCCAACAACTATATTTCAATTCATAAAAACAATTTTACTCATAAAATACATTGATTATAAATCATAAAATTACACCAACATACACTATAATATCTATATTAATTAATATATTTATTAACATATGTCACGTTTAATTAGTTAAATTCATCACCGATTAATATATATTAAATCACATGTAAACTTATATAATTTGATTTTCACAACTTAGTCACAATTAACAATTATTCATTTTTCAAATTTTTTAACGTAAATTTGTTAGGACATTCATTTTAAGTGATTAGAGAGGGCAGTTTGTTTATGAGATAAACTGTCGTGGAGAAAGCTTCCCACCAATAGTGTAAGGGCATTTTGGCTTGTGCTAGTAGTGTCAGGCCAAATTCAGCAACATGTCTATGTTTTCTCTCAGCCCTACCATTTTGTTGTGATGTGTAAGGGCATGACATTCTGAATTGTATCCCTGCTTCTATTGCATGGTTTTGCACAGGCTTATATTCACCACCACCATCACATTGGATTGTTTTAATTCTTTTGTTAAACAGATTTTCTGCCATGTTTTTAAACTGGGTAAAAGCTTGTGTAGTATCTGATTTCTGTTTCAGAGGATAGATCCAGGTAAATCTACTAAAGTCATCAAGGAAGTGAACATAATATTTGAAACCCGAAGAAGATGTTACTGGTGCAGGTCCCCAAACATCAGTGTGAACTAATTCAATGATTTCTTTAGCGTGAGAGGAAGAGTTTTTAAAGGGTAAACAATGCATTTTGCCATATTGACAAGCCTCACAAAAGTTAAAATGATCACTAGGTGATAGTTTGACATTACAATTTTTCAAGACTCTATCTAGGACTTTATTATTTGGATGACCAAGCCTTCTATGCCAGCTTTCCTTGACAGATAAAAAAGCACACGGGTCCCTTTCAGTCCTTGAAAGTTGATACAAGCCATCTTTAAGTGTCCCTCTTAGGATTGCCTTCCCTGTCAACTTGTCCTTCACAAAACAACAATTTGCATCAAACTCAACCAGAATGTTATTGTGAGCAGTTAATTTCGACACACTTAACAGGTTTTTGGTAATATTGGGCACATATAAGACATCATGTAAGTTAAGTGAGTTTAGTTTTGAGGAACTTGTGGCAACAATCTTTAGTTTTTCACCACTTCCAACAATTAATGAGTTCTTACCATGATGTTCTGTCAGATCCTCGAATTTGTCAGTTTGGTGTGTCACATGATTGCTTGCACCACTATCAAAGTACCAATCATAATCTTGAAGAGAGCTTTGTGAGGCTAGGAAGGCATTGTGTGCCCCTTGTCTATCACTGCCTACTGAATAATTTGAGTTTGAATAAGACTTATCAAATCTGTAATAGTAATTTATTGTTGTGTGCCCGACCTTATGGCAAACTTGACATGTTGGCTTAGACATTCTTCCTCTTCCTCTGCCTCCTCTCCAACCTCCGAAGTTAGAGCCTTTCCAGTTGTTGTTGGAACCTCTCCAATTGTTGTTTGTGTTGAATTTGTTGCCTTTGTAATCAGTTTTGTTGGCAACATTTGCTGAAGCATTAAGGGTTAGGTTGGTGAGGCTATTCAGTCCAAGTGAGCCTGAAGATCAATCCAAGTGAGACTAGTTTGATCAGATAGCTTGACCACCATAGGGTTGTATTCATAATCTAAACCATTCAGAGTTTGAATGATTAGATCTGAGTTGGAAATGGGGCTACCTGCAAGTTTCAGCTTGTCAGCGAGATTCTTCATTTTGACCAGATACTCCTCCATCTTCATCTCTCCTTTTCTAATGCTGTGAAACTCAGATTTGAGGTAAGTGACTCGAGATCTTGTGTGTGCACCTTCTAGGCTTTGAAATTCATCCCAAAGTTGTTTTGAGGTTTCACAGTGCAACAACTGTGTTGCCATTTCAGTAGTAATTGAATTCATCAACCATCCACGGAGTTGTGAATCATGAGCCTGCCAATCTTCAAAGGCAGGATTTGGATTCTTGCTTGAATCTATAGAAGCTATGAATTTTTCGGGACACTCCTTTGTCCCTAGCATGTGCCCATCGAGCCTGCAGCCTTTGACTATAGTGATCACCAAAGATTTCCATAGTGGATAGTTGTCTCTGTTCAACTTGACAGACACAGTGAATGGGAGATCATTTCTAGACTTTGAATCTGCAGCGGATGCCATGATTTGTGTTGGATCAAGAGCCTTCAAGGATTAAGTGCTCTGATACCAACATGGAAATGTAATGATATGTAAAGAATAATATTATTGTATATTCTGGTGATTACAGTGTACATATATATATCTATATATATATATATATATATAGCAAACAATAGCAGATACATGATCCTATGATTAAGGCTAGAATTAAGACGTTACAAGAAACTTGGGGTGACTTCCTCACCCATCAGTTTGAAGGGGGGAATTAGAGACAAGATCCCTTAATGTGTGGATCCAATAATTTACCTTGACACTGTCAATCAATATAATTAGTGTAATTACTGTCAGCATTATTTGTTGCCTTATTTTCTTGTAACGTCTTAATTATTGGATCCACACATTAAGGGATCTTGTCTCTAATTCAACATTCTCGTTAACTATTTGGATATTTGGATCCCAAACCAAATGGTCAATGAAAATAGAAATATCAAATTAAAGGTTGGAACACCTTAAACATTACATTTCAAAAATTTGAATAAAAAAGTTTCCACATAACTTGCCACCTTTGATTCATATTCACAATCACCTTCAAATTCATAATCAAATTCATCAAAGACTAGTGGTTTGTTTGCATCATTTCTAGACCATTAAGTAGTATTGGTTTGAAAATTTTAAGCCTATCACTCCTTCTTACTTTCTTTACATCTTTACCAGTAGGTTGTTTTGATTTGTTTTTTCCCCCAACAATTTCAAACAAAATCAAAATTCAACAACAGTTTTGTTCAGTAATATTCAAATTCATGGTTTCATGCAACAAGTTTACTAAACACAATTTCCATTATCGTTTCAACAACAAGTTTGTTCATGGTTTCAACAGTAGTTTCGTTCACAAATTCAATAACAATTTTGTTCTCATGTTCAACAGCTAGTCCAGATCAACGACAACAGTCCAATCACTAGGGAAATATCCAATGAAAATTAAAGCAATCAAGTTATGTTATATTAATAGTTCAACCACTGGATAATGAACTTATTCTTGGACTGGATCTAACACTTGTTCAAGGGCTGGTGGTAATTTTTTTCACTTATATTTCAACCTCTAACTTGTTGTCCTCATCAATTGTAGACATTTATATTGCATCTACATCTTCCATAAATATTTGTAAGTGATCATCCAATGCTCAAGTGCAATATTTCCACCACAACCCAACTACACCTTCAATAAAAACTGACTCTAGAGTTCAATGAGGATCCATGTTTAGCCCATGTGTGTAAAAAATAGTTGGTAGGTAGTTTTACGTTAAACTGATATTTCTCATAATGATTCTCTTTCAATATATTTTCAACATTTGAATGAATCGAAATAATGAACCTTTTTCCATATTAATGTCTCCTGTGGATATATAATACTAGATTACTAACATTTTATATTCAACTTGAGGAGTGAAAAATCGTTTCATAGATGGAAAGAAGGAAGAAGAATGAAGAAGCTAGCTGAATAGTACAACTATATAGAATGTTAAGTTAGTGAAAAACATAGAGATAGTTAATGTGTAAGGTATTGGTTCTGAAAATGGATTTTACATTCCCAATAAAAATTTCCCTTCTTTTTTTCTACATTGATGTAGTTATGCAATAATAGAGTGATTAGAGAGAAGATAACAATGGATAGTGTATGGTCGAGTGATAATGGTTTAGTTGAATGCTAACGGTGAATAGTGTATTGCAGACTTCACTTTGTTTGTTACCTGCTCATCATTCTTCTTACTGTGGTATAATCAATTCAATGCCCAGACTGATTTTCTTGCCATTTTATATGTTTTTTTTTTGGAATTCATGTTATAAGACGTTCACTTCGTAATGCCCTAAATGTCTTCATGATATCATGTGCCTCAAAGTTTGACCACATATCCACATTCATTAGCACGTTATTAGAAATAGACCCATATGCTGGAAAAAAAGTGAAAGTAAATGGAGTAAATACCGTATTTAAAACACAAAAAAGACAATATAAAAACACACACAAATATCATACACGAAAACACAATAATTCCTTATTTGAAACACCAAAAAATACAATATACAAAGTACAATAACTAACAATACACATATTCATAATACAAATACATGTTCAATTCATATGATACAAAATAGTACAATAGATCACACACACAAGCTAACAAATACACACACAAAAACTATATAGATAGCACAAAATGTCATATTCAAAATACAAATACACATAATATTCATAATACAAGATACATATATTTACATACACATATGATATGAACGCATACATATGATGTGTTATGTCCTCCTATTATTAAAGAAGTATTAATATATTTTTTTGTCCATAGATGAGGTGATAAGTATACCATAAAAAGCTCACACAACTGCGAGATCTTTAGTTCGAACTCGAGATATGATGTACAACCTAAAAGTTAATAATTTTAATTAGAAAAAGAATAAAAATGTTTTACATCAAGGTTTTTATAGAGTCATAAGTAATCCTGCATAAAAAAAAAAAATCATATGTAATATATGTAAGTTTAATCGAAATTTGGTGCAAAATAAAACAAGATCTTTGTTGAAAATATATGTTGAAATTTTGATGAAAATATGATGAATTTATGCATTATGTAGAATGATTATTTGATGATATAATAAGATGGATGAAGAAGTAAAAATTATTTTTTCTTTTCTCAATTAATAATATTTGCAAGTATGTGTTTAGATTCCACAAATATCATAAATATTTTTTAAAAAATACATTTATCTACAAAATTTATTGTCTTTTAGTTATGAAGAATTTCATAGTCTTCTTTTTACAACAAGATTACTAAGCACTGAACCGAATACGTCACACATCCATCAAACTTATAATTACTTCATTCTTTTACAAGAAACCACATTAAACAAAAGTAGCATAAAAGCACAAATCTCTTTGATTTGGAGGTTATGGGTAACATATATAGTATTCAATAGTTAAAATAGTATTTAGTAGTTTTATTATTTTACTAACGAGAACAAATATCTACAGTTGGAGACAACATAATATTTGCCTCCGTATGTGTAGTTCAAATATCTATATTTTATTTGCGAGTATTCGTTAAGTTATACGCATCGTCTTTGCAACATATTTTATATGTGGATATCCACATATACAAATTTTTTTTGTCATCCCTAATTATGATAAATGAGATATTGGTTTTAAGCTTTATATTTTAGTTATTGATTGTACTTTTTTTTTTGTCAACTGCAAAACTATTATGACAACTTTCTATAATTAGTAATATGTTATCAAAATGGTGTACCAATTTTAGCACTCATTGGAGGAAGAGAATAAATAAATGCCGCAAAGAAAAGAACAAACACAACTTACTTGTCAAATACGGGAAACAGAAAAAAGAATTAGAGTTTGTTTGATGGCCAAGATAGGATGCAAATATAATAGGATATATAACATGATTGAAACAAGATAGGATATGATATGATATATCATGGCAAAACTACCCTTGTAATATGTTAAAAAAAATTCTTTGAAATCAACATTTATAATTTTAATTTTTTTTATAAATAAAAAAAAGCTAAAAACATTATGCTACTAAATATATAACTTAAATGTTATTAAAAAAACATAGATCAATGAGTAATTAAACCAAAACTATTTTTGGTTATATAAATAAAAAAACACATAATGATTGAAATTGAAAACGGAGAATGTTCTCCATTTTCTAACTAATAAATGTTTAAAGCTTTCAATTAAAAAAATGAACAAACACAATTCTTAACCCAGTTCAGATATTAACTCCTACATCTGGAGGACTGAATCCGACTTGAATTATAACTATAATGAGATGAAAATGATTACAAACTTCTTGAAGTTTTTTCTGCTGTCAGTTTTGCAAACTTATATCAAAACTGCAACTGCTTCCTTTTTGTTCTATATTTTTTTTGGTCTTGTTTTGCCTTATATACAAGTTGTTTACAATTTGGGAGTAACAAACAAATTAGTTACAACTAACTAATTGAAAACTAATTACCCAAAACTAACTCTAACTCTAAAGTCTTCTAATTAAGTACCATATTTAATAAATCTCCATCTTGGTACTAAATGAGAAACTTCAACTTTATGATTCTTCAAATCTGATCCTCTTGGTCATTGATCTCAATTTCTAGGATTGATATTAAGAAAGTTCAAACAATGCTTGAACTTGCTAAGTGTGCCAGGTTTTGTAAACATGTTAGCTGGGTTGTCACTAGGGGTGGGAATAGGCCAGGCCAGACCAGACTTTGGAAGGCCTGAGCCTGGCCTAGGATGAATTTTTTAGGCCTGAGCCTGGCCTACGGCCTATCATAGGCTTTTTTTTCGGCCTGAGCCTGGCCTACTTCTTTTAAATAGGCTAAACTAGGCCTTTATATACAAGGAAAACTAATAAAATTATAATCAAATTTAATAAAATAATTACTAACAAATTTGTAATACAACAACCTTTTAATAAAATAAAAATAAATCAAAATGAATTCATAATTAACAAACTCTAAAAAGTCATTCAATAATTATAAATAAAAAAAAATGAACTCTATAAACAGTTACACAATGACAAAAATATGATGTCAAATTTTCAAAGTGATTTGTATCTCTGGTTTATCAACCTCCAAAAACAAAAGAAAAAATACATATATGTTAGACATTGAGCTAAAAAGTAATAAATAAATAAATGAGCAAATTATTAAAAAAAACGAATAAATACTACTTGATAAAAAAATATTGGTTTAAAAGAATAATTTTTTTTATTGAAATAAACGCACCAATTATTATCTCTCAAAGAAATGCTCTCAAGCAAACTCATATTATTACCTCTCAAACAAAATCATATTCAGTAATAATATATATAATGTACATATATATTAAATAAAAAATGATTTTCTAACAAAATAATTTTTTAAAAATATGAAACAAGCACCTTTTAAACCCTAAAAAATGATTTTTGATTTAAAAGAATAAAATTTTTATTGAAACAAACGTACTAAAACAAACCGTAAGACCCTTAGTTTTTAAATCCTAAATTATACAATTTTAGTGTATTTTGTGTTGAGTTTCTTAGGCTGTTAGTCCTGTTTTTGGTATTTAATGAGTTAAATGCCAAGAATATATTTTTTTTGAAAATTGGATTAAAGTTATTTGTTCGAAGAATAATTTATTTAGGTTATGAAGAATATAATTCTGGGCAGTTTTGTTAAAATATCTCGGGTTGGTGAAAATTGTATCTGTCAATTAAGTTGCGACGAGAGTAAATATTTTCATCAAAATAGTTTGTGATGTGAGTGAAGTAATGTGTGTAAGAGTTGTTAGATATTTGTTTGGGTGAATTTTAAGTATAATTTGCTTCAAGAAAAGAAACCCAAGGCTTGGTAGGTGAGAAAGCAAAGAATTTCTTAGCTTCATTCTTCCTCTTTGATTCGAAAATGAAGAAAAACGGTGTTAGGGGTTTTCAAAACCGTTAAACGCAAACCTCCACGTTTCATCTAGATCTAAGCTTTGTTTCGCAAAGAGATAGAAGGGAAAGTTGCTCACCACCACGCTACGGTGCTAGTGAACTAACTCTGGAAGCGGCGTTGCGAGCGGAGATTTTACCGGATTTACTCGTGGTACCGTAATCGCACGTTAAAGCTAACGTTAAGGTAAGGGCTCCTTCCAAACTTTTAATTTACATTTAGGGACTTATTTGTGACTGTGTGGAAAAGAAATTTGTTAGGGTTGAAGTGTTGATTTGGGGAAAATGAATTTAATGCTTTTATGGGTGAAATTTTAGAGTTGGGTTTTGGTGATATTGATGAGTGTTTTGTGGAAAATGAATTTAATTCGTTTATATGTAGTTTTGAGGAAAGTAAATTTGATATGTTTGAGTGGTGGGTTGTGATGATTTGTGGTTGTCGTGTTTGACGTGTTCAGAACTAATATTTATGAATTTTGAGACTTGTTTGTGTGGATTTTGTGGTAAAATGAATTAATGTGATTTGGTGTGAATTGTGGATTGAATTTGATAATATGTCTGAGTATGTTCTGTGTGGAATTTGAAAATCATTAGAGTTAAACGAGTATTAAAAATGGGGAATCTTTTAATATCTATGTTTACTTAATGTTTGTTGTGAAAATAATTAGAGTTAAACGAGTACTAAAAATGGGGAATCTTTTAATATCTCGGTTTACTTAATGTTTGTTGTGAAAATCATTAGAGTTAAACGAGTATTAAAAATAGAGAATCTTTTAATATCTCGATTTACTTAATGTTTGTTGTGAAAATCGTTAGAGTAAAATGAGTATTAAGAATGGGGAATCTCTTAATATCTACGTTTACTTAATGATTGTCGTTCGAATTGTAAGAGTTAAATGGGTATTAAAAACGGGGAATCTTTTAATATCTACTTTTACTTAATGGTGTTTGTCCGTGAGAGACTACACCCTGGTAAATCGTGTTTTTCCGTGAGAGACTGCACTAGTGTTTGTCCGTGAGAGACTACACCCTGGTAAATTGTGTTTGTCCGTGAGTGACTGCACAGGTGTTTGTCCGTGAGAGACTACACCCTGGTAAATTGTGTTTGTCCGTGAGAGACTACATCCCAGTAAATTGTGTTTGTCCGTGAGAGACTGCACTGGTGTTTGTCCGTGAGAGACTACACCCTAGTAAACTGAGTTTGTCCGTGAGAGACTGCACAAGTGTTTGTCCGTGAGAGACTACAGCCTGGTAAATTGTGTTTGTCCGTGAGAGCTGGTATTTGTCCGTGAGAGACTACACCCTAGTAAATTGTATTTGTCCGTGAGAGATTGCACTAGTGTTTTTCAGTGAGAGACTACACCCTTGAAAATCGTGTTTGTCCGGGAGAGACTACACCCGTGTTTGTCCATGAGAGACTGCACTCGTGTTCATTCGTGAGAAGCTGTACGTTTAGGATTTACGCATCCCGCGGAGGGTTTTGTTTGGAATTGAGGTTTAAGACTTGTGATAGGCTAAAAATTAATAAATCGTGCAGGCCTGTAATAGGTGGTACCTTGGTAATAAGTGTTGGTCTGTGAGAGATTGTACAATTACGATATTCTACTCCTGAAGAGTTTGATTTGAATTTCGAGTCCATGCGTCTTGGCCTATACGCATCGCATTAGGGTGTTTGGCACGCGACTCGTGTTTGATTCAAGATTATGATTGATTATTTGAACTCAAGTTGTCGTGGTGACTGTGTTGTAATTGCTAAGTGTTATGTTTTGAAATTGTGTGTAAGTGTGATTGATTTCAAAACTATTTCGAGACTCAAGATGTCGTGGTGATTGTGTTGTAATTGATAAGTGTTACGTTTTGGAATTGTGTGATGTGTGTAACTGTGATTGATTCAGTTTATGTAGTTTAGAAAAACATCAGAACAATCGATTTCCCAATCGATTCTGTTAAAAGATATTGAACAAATCGATTTGCCAATCGATTTGGCTTGTTACAGTGGCTCAGCTATTTATTTCAATCGATTGTTCAATCGATTTTCTTAATCATGGGACACAGGTCTGATAAAACCATTTAAGAAATCGATTTCCCAATTGATTTCCCAATCGATTGTCCAATTGATTGATTTAAATCCAGAATACAGGTTTCACCAAAAACATTTAAGAAATCGATTTCCCAATCGATTTCCAAATCGATTGATTTAAACCCAGAATACAGGTTTCACTAAAAACCTTTAAGAAATCGATTTCCCAATCGATTTGCTTAGTAGAAACTTGTATTCTGAGTCAGACAATCGATTGCCCAATTGATTCATCAATTGATTGGTTAGTTGATTTATTTCTTGATTGATTAAAAACCCTATTTTGATTTCATTTTTACTTGGCAAGTATTATATCAACGTTTAGCATATGGAAAACCCTTTTAAGGTGCATTCTAAGCTGAAAGATTATTTTGTGCATTGAAAAACTTAAATGTTATGTGTTAATTGTTAATTTCGGTTGGTGACCCTTTACAACTATTGTGGAAATCTGAGTTTTGTCCTCAAATGAGAGCCATGACAATCCTATTGGTTCGTACCCTGTGGATGGGGATGTAGTTGAAAACACTTGACTGGAGCTATGTTAGGAGGATCTTGCGGGGCGCGTGAAGATCACTCAGGATGTATAGTTTTTGTAGAATGATCAGATTAGGTTGACGTATAGGGACTAGATGTCTTTCTTTTGGATTGTGTTTATTTTAAATTGGAAGACTGTACCTATACTAATATTGTTAGCATGACATTTTATTTTCGATGGGTTCCATGTACCACTTTTTGATGTGTAAATACTTTGGATTCATATTTCAAAAACTATTCCGCTGCTTATAAATTATATTGACTTAATTGTCGTTGGGTTATGACTTAAACATTTATCCAAAGGTATTTTCCTTATTTATTTCTTTGTTTTATGAATTTGTTTAAAAAAAAAATACACTCTCGCATTTTAAAATCGGGGTGTTACACAAATGCTCTCAAACAAAATAATATATATATATATATATATATATAAAGGTAACAAATAAACAATTATTTATATCTACATGATGCTCTACCCATACCGATTTACATGATTCTCCATATATCAATACTAATATATATATATATATATATATATATATATATATATATAAGTAACAAATAAACGATTATTTACATGATGTTCTACCTATATCCATTTACATGATTTTCCATATATCAATACTATATACATATGTATATATATATATATATTAAATAAAAAATTATTTTTCTAACAAAATAATTTTAAAAAAATATGAAACAAATACCCTTTAAACCCTAAAAAATGATTTTTGATTTAAAAGAATAAATTTTTTATGGTAACAAACGCACCCATTATTATCTCTCAAACAACTCTCTAAAAACTAGGAATATTACCTCTAAACAAATACTCTCAAACAACTCCAAATATTACCTCTAAACAAATCCTCTCAAACAAACTCATATTCAGTAATAATATACAATTACGGTTTCCAAGTTAATAATATATATAAAGATAATAAAGAAATAGTATTGATTTTTATAAAATATAAAGGTAACAAATAAATAGTATTAACTTTTATAAAAAAATATGTTGCTTACATACCTATTTGTTGGAGTGAGTACAATAGAAATTAGAAGAAAAAAAAATAGAAAATGAAATAAATCTTAAAATATATACAGGTCGGCCTGTCAGGCTTAATAGACTTTTTTATAAGCCTAAGCCTGACCTATTTACATAAATGGCTTTAAAAATAGTTTGAGTCTAGCCTTTTTATTAAACAGGCAAGACCAGGTCAGGCCATAGGCCCATACGAACGGCCTAACCTATTCCCATCCCTAGTTGTCACTTATGTGCACCTTTGCCATATTTATCTCACCCCTTTTATACAAATCGACTCTTGTTTAACACCAAGTTCAATGATCAATCCTATCAGCCAAATTCCTTATTTCATAACTTTAGCAAAAACAACATATTTTGTTGTTGTTGTTGATAATGCTATTATGTGTTGAAGATTAGCTTTTCAACTGACTATGTTGTTAAACATTGTGAACACATATCTTATAAGAGATATTCTTCTATCTAAATCTTCATATTGAATCTATTTAGAACCTTTCCAATGCAACTCTCTTGGGAAAGTATCCGTTTTCCTTGTTATCTAATTATGATGATTTCCATTCATAGGACCCTCTTGGTTGGCCCCAAGTCCTTCATCTCAAATTATTTCTTCTACTGACCTTTCAATTTTTCTATTTCTTTCACACTTTTAGATGTTATTAGCATGTCATCCACATATAGCAACAAGTAAATGATGTGGTTGATGATACCCATTTATACTACACACAACTATCAAAGTTACTTATAGCATAACTTTGAATGAGCATGAATGAATCAAACCTCAAATACAATGTCTTGGTGATTACTTTAGCCCATATAGTGATCTCTTTAACAAGTATACACAATCCTCATTTCCTTGAGTCCTAAATCCATCTAGTTGTTGTATTAAGATTGTTTCATTCAGATCACCATGGAGAAATATTGTTTTGACATCCATCTGTTCCAATTACATGTCAAAGTGTGCTACCATGGCTAGAATTATCCTTATAGATGCATGCTTGACTACTGGATAAAAGATTTCACTATAGTCTACACTTTCCCTTTGAGTGAATCCCTTTGCTACTAGCCTTGCTTTGAACTTGGGTGTTTCAACTCGTGAAATTCCCTCATTCCTCTTTAAGATCCATTTGTTGCCTACAAGTATGGAATTGGCTGGTTTAGGTATGAGTTTCCAAGTGTTGTTCTTCTCCAATGATTTTTGTTCCTCAATCATAGCTAAAATCCATTCTTTGTCTTGAGACTTGACAACTTCATTGTAGTTCCTAAGATCTTTTTGTATGATCTCTTCAATAGCATGTAATGCATACCTAATCATGTCTGCATAGCCATATATTTGAGTTGTTTTGATGTCTTTTTTTCTCTGTCCCTGTTCATGCTCTAGAAATATAGCATGTTCTACTAGGTTTGCATCATTCTTGTCTTGCTTAGCCTGTTGTTGTTCTGAAATCAAGAACGTTCTTGACATTTGTTGATCTTTCTCCTTTCTTGTGGCTGAAGTCAAGAACGTTCTCCGTTTTTCGGCAACATTCTCTACCTCAAGATCAAACCTCTTAGCTTTATCTTGTTGAGTCTGCTGTTGTTCCAAGAATGTTCTTCGTTTCTCTCCAACTTTCTCCACCTCAAGATCAAACCTCTCATCTTCAATTTTATGTGCGCCTTTATTTGCCGCATTGTTTACAGACTTATATAGCTTAATCTCATGAAACTTAACATCCTTGTTGATGATACATTTCCTACTTTAAGGACCCCATATTCTATAACCTTTTACGCTACTTAGATATCCAACAAAATACCCTTTCTTGGCTCGAGGGGCTAACTTCCCTTCATTTACATGGTAGTATGCAGCACATCCAAATACTTTTAGATGATTGTAGTTTGCAGCATGCTCTGTGCACATCTCTTGAGGGGTTTTGAGTTCAATTGCAGTAGAGGGACTCAAGTTTATTAGATAACAAGTTGTATGGACAACTTCTCCCTAGAACTGTGCAGACATTGTTGCATTTGACAGATGACATCGCATTCTTTCAAGCAAGGTTCTATTCATCCTTTCAGCTAGATAATGTGCAACTTCACCCAATCGTGCTAGACTTTTTTCAAGCCAAATCTCAATTTTTTTTCCCAACTTAGGTATACCATGAGCAATAACGTATTTATTCTATTTATTCTCATTGAACTTGTATCTCGCCGTTCTCTCTTTTAGATTGTGATTGATTAAGAGATAATGATTAAGTAATTTCTATTTCAAGCTCGTCATTATTAGTTTGATCTATTTATTCTTTATCAATCTCCTTAACATTATTAGCATAGTGAGTAGATCATTTACCAGTAGCATGTTTTTTCCTAAAGCATGAGCAAGCTTAACAAAACGTGGAATTAGAGCAAACCTATAGTCTTTTGCGTTTCAATGACTTTACACAAAAAATAAAACTTTTTAGATAATCATAAGAGAGCAACATAAACTAACTAAAAAAATATGAAATTGAAATAAGTTAATGAACGCTAACTTTCACATGCTCCATCCGCACTTCATTTTCTATCCACCATAATAATTTTTCTCTCTTCATCTCAATCAATTCATTTTGATTTATCATATCGCAAATGGTTCCATAAACTAATTTTAGCATTTTTGGGTATAGGATTAAGTGCTCTAAGAAGAATTTCATGTACTTGAATTCAGTGCTCTAAGAAGACCCCATTCAACAATGAATTAAAATACCTATTAACTATTTATCCTGAACATTTAAATAGGAATTTAATAACAATTTTTAGAACAATATGTCAAGATGTGTAAGAACATAGCCACTTGTTCTTCAATAGTTACTAGTTCATCTTCTTTCAACATTCCGTCGGTACACAAGAGACCACACAATGAATGAAATGATCTAATGTCCATGTGAAGTTGATTAACACATGTTACATTGTCTTTGTTGATCAAACTACCTAAAAACTCCCCTCTTAATACTTCTCTATCTATTTTTCGATTTCTAATGCTATGATTTTCATAAAATCACATTGAAAAATGACTCACTATCATAAAAATTACAAAACAAATTTCAACAATCTCTAAATACATTTTCTTTAACATAAGATATAGCATCACATCCTATTGTTCTTGTTAATTCATGTTACATATAAGCATCAACATTCTTATTCATCAACATAGAAACAATACAACACCAATAAAGAGAGCACTTGTTATTAGTAACTATCTTAAAACAAAACATAGAACAAAAAATTGAATTACTTGAATCTTGAACAATAACCATACATAAACACTACAAAGGCTAAGTAGGATAAGATTAAAAACAATATAAATATATCATAGGCTTAATTGCAATTTTGGTCCTCCTATTTTAGCTGAATCGCGAAAGTAGTCCTCCTATTTTGTTTCTCCCCAATTTTGGTCCTCAAACAGAATTTTGGTCCAAAATTTAATGAAATTTCATTTTTTTTGCATTTATTTAAGTCACACCATATCTTAGGATCTCATTTGCAACAATTGTACATGAAATTTATGATTATAAATAATGTAATACAACTTTAAAAAATGAAATTTCATCAAGTCTTAGACCAAAATTTTGTTCGGGGATCAAAACTGGGGAGAAACAAAATAGGATGACTACTTTCGCGATTCAGCTAAAATAAGAGTACGAAAACTGCAATTAAGCCTATATCATATCAGTTGGGTGCATCAAACACATAATTAGAGTAAAATATGATAAATTAATCGTATCATGTTTTAGAAAAGGTTTCCATAAGAAGATGAAGAGGTTTTTTGAGCACAACATTTTTGTCAATTAAGGAAGATGTGAGTTTTGTAAGAAATATTTTTTGAAAACAAAGAAGAATAAAGGACTTTTTGTTTCCCTTTAGAAGCAAACGATGAGAATAGACAAATTAGTATTACATTCATTTTGTGCCACTATTACTACCGACTTGTAACTTATGAATGAGAAAATGATTTCTCTTCTAATTTATATTACTAGAGACTAGAGAAGACTTTACCACCATGTATGAACTGCTCAACAAATATAGTAGATGTCAAAATAATAATTTAAACTTGTTTCTTTTATATATCCTCCTCTAGTGTGTCAAGACTCGAGAACAGTTATCTCACTCTTCTTAAACAAATTCCATAGATTATTAACTTTCACTATATTAAATAATTGAAATTCTAGAGTGCATATTCCTTGAAATTTTTCAAATAAAATATAAATAAAAATAAATGTATTCTTGTAAAAAAACAAATGTATTGAAAATTAAGTTTTAGTATCTATCTTAAATTCTTAATTGGATTCCAGATTATTTTTTAGATAACAATATTTCGGGAAAAAAGAGAAGGGCATTAGGACAAAATTGGGTGCAAAAGGTAACCACTCCATGAAATTGTAAACTGTAAGACAGAGGCCCAAAACTCAAAACGACCCATCAAAAGCCCATTTAACATCACATGCATTGTTCGTCAGTGGTTCAGCCAAGTTGTTTGAGTGTGAGATTAGATTCCTCCTACACTCTTGTTTGAAAAATGGATCGGAGCTCTTTCTCCGCGCTAACCCGGAATACCCGACCCAAATCCGATATATACTCTACTTTTATAATCCACGACGACGACGATGACGACAGCGAAACCAATCGGCGTCGGAAAGCGGTAAGCGCGGAAGCCCAGGAAGATCCATACGGTACAATGGTGTTCAAAGACAACGGCCACGACGATGACGATGAAGACGAAGATTCCTCTCTCCCTCCTCTCCTCAAGCGTCTCCCCAAGGATTTCGGTGGCGGAGCGTCGATGGACTACGACGATGACGAAGAATCCGGCGACTTCGGTACCATGATCGTGAAGTCCGATCGTAGCCGGCAGCGGGATCGATCTTCTTCTGGTTTGACCTCACCGGCGGGTTCGACCTGGAAAACTCGGAGTTCTTTTCAGGCGAATCCTTTGAACAGCGGGGACGATGATGAGGATGACGACGGCGGTGGATTTTCAACGTTCGTTGTGCGTTCGACGGTAAGGAGCGGCGAGAGAGAGTCTGTAAGCGGAACGATGGTGCGACGGACAGGCGGAGGTAGCGAAGGTGGAAGTTCGACAATGGAGAGAGCAATTGCGAGTATGCAAGGGGTGGGAGAGTTTGGAATCGGGAAACAGAGGAAAGGAAGTGGATCTTCACAGAACGAAGATGGGAAGGGCCAATCGAGGCCTAGCAAGGTTTCGACGAGTTCGATTCCTGATAGTGTTATCAGAGAAGACCCTACCACTAAGTATGAATTGCTCAATGAACTTGGTAGGTGCTTAAAAATTAATCAATTCGAGCTTGTTTCTTATATATTCACTAACTTTTGTTTTGATTTGCATGCATTTCTAATGGATTTTGTGTTTGAATTTGTTGTAGGAAAGGGTTCTTATGGTGCTGTTTACAAAGCCAGGGATTTCAGAACCTCGGAGATGGTTGCTATCAAAGTTATATCATTATCTGAAGGGGTAAGCTTTTGTTTCTTTTTGTATTGTAGATATTTACATTCTGGTCATTTGATTAATTGGACCGTGTTTGAACTTTTTGAATGAACAATTATAATGATTCTTGTGCTCGTTAGGAGGAAGGATATGAGGAAATTCGTGGTGAGATTGAGATGTTACAACAGTGTAATCATCCTAATGTTGTCCGTTATCTTGGAAGCTATCAAGGAGAAGAGTATCTTTGGGTAAGAACTAAAAGGGCTTTTCCTAAACCTAAACTTATGGTTTGTATGGTGCTGCTTTTCTGAAACTCTTTCTAGATTTAGTGGGTTTTTGTTTGTATTTTGTGAAAAATCACGTGTTTGCTGTTATTGGCCTTCCTTATGGTTATGGTGATTTGCTAATGATTTGTTTTAGAGGAATGTATTCTTCTTTGGATTTTGTTTTTTGTTGTTTCTTTAGCTTGGACCTATTTTCTACGTTCATTTTAACCGAGGCTTCCTCTTTTGTATAAATACAAGTGATGTGGTTGGTTTTGCTTGATAAAATATGGTTTCTAAATTCTGAATCTCTGATTAAGATTTTGGCAGATAGTGATGGAATACTGTGGTGGTGGTAGTGTTGCTGATCTGATGAGCGTGACTGATGAACCGTTGGATGAGTGTCAAATAGCATATATCTGTAGGGAAGCACTGAAGGTATAGTTGACTTAATGGATTAGCACTGGATGTATTTACTGATGTTTTCCTACTTGTTGATTTATCCTTTAACCTCTGCCAAGGTTCTCAGTTGATTTCTTCTTCATTGCTGCAAATAGAAAGAGTACTTCAACAGAATTATTTGGACCAAGATTTCTGCGCAAATAAAAAAAATATTGTTTTTGTTTATTTTTTTCTAATATCTTCTTCGGTTATGTATAGGGACTTGATTATTTACACTCAATTTTCAAAGTCCATAGAGACATTAAAGGTGGGAATATCTTATTAACTGAACAAGGAGATGTCAAGCTAGGTGAGTACTGTAGTTGTATTTTTGTAACATTTGTCAACTACTGGTGATTGATGATTATCATTGTTTCTTTTAACACAAAAATCATGATTTGTATACATTGAACATGTTGACTATCTTATATTTCCGCTCCTCTCAAACAAAAATTTGAATTCACTATTTGGTGTTGTAACTTTTTCTTGAATATTTTATTTAGCAAGTAGCTAAAATGTCTTAGCATATATGATTGAGATGGGCATTGTTTAAAGCTCTATTTTCTATATATAAAATGTTGTAAGGCTATTCTGCTAAGAAAGAGTGACTGCATGTAACTAATCCCCAGTCTAAATTATTACTGCAAGTCTGCAACTATAATTATTGTCAAGTAAATGTCCCCTTGTCACATGGTTGCTTACTATTCAATTTGTTGTGGTGTCTATGATTTGAGCTATCCTTATCTTTCAAGTCTACATTTAACAAATTTTAATCCTGACGTGACATTTTTACAACTGTAAAATGTAAAACAAGTTATATTCTATTATTTGATAGTCAATGGTAGTATGTTTTGGAATTGCTCAAATATTTATTTTTATTCTTTAAGTGTATTTTTTAAAATATACTACATGCAATGGATTTTTTTCCTGGAGCTACATATGTGTACTGAACATTATTTTTTTCGTCTAAAAGAATATGTACAGAACTCTGAAATTTTTCCAATTGCTATTCATAATGTCTCTTTGATGCACTTCAATTTAGTAGTCAGAAGCATTTAATGAGCTGGACTTCATTATGTATATCAATATGATTAAATTGACTGTGGCACACTTCTTAGAAAACACACAGCAAGATATTGTTTTAAAGATGTATATCCAAGGTACTAATATTCCTGGACTTTAACAACAAACTGATTTAGATTCCTGGTTGATAATGAGCAGGGGATTTTGGAGTTGCTGCGCAACTGACAAGGACTATGTCAAAGCGCAATACGGTAGTTGCTGTGTTTAGTATTATTTTAATGTTATTGAGTCAGATAATATATGAAGTGAGAAGTCCGAACATGGTTTTGAAATCTTTGATGACAAAGTGATGGTGTAAATGTAAGATTGTTATTTTTGTATTAAATAGCAAATTCAGGAACAAACGTTTCTTACTTACATCATGGCCTTCCAATTTTGAAACAAATATTAAATTGGTGATAAAGCAAAAAGGTGCCAATAAATGTTCAGCCTATGGGGTGACTGCATTTCTTTATGCTTTTTGGTTGAATAAACTGTTTCTATATGTAAATGAAACACACATCTGACTTCCTTCTAGATAACAAACAGCTGTCCCTGCATATTTATATTGTGTGGGTGTTTATTGAGATACGTGTTCCTTCCATCCACAAACTGAGATAGAGATGATATGTCCTTTGTGCATTAGACAAGAGTCCTTCAGGTGGCATTGGCTTTGGTCACAGCTACAAGCGTGCATAGCATAAATAATTAAAAATATGATTGGTTTTGGGAACTTGCAGCTGGCTACAAGTATAAGTGTGCTTTAGTATCCTGCAAGTGGCACTGGCTTTTGGTGTATCTATTTCTGATTAACTTGTACTTAAGCGATATTAAATTCTCCATCCTAATTTCGATGTGTAACTTATTGTGACATAGCAGTTCTCTGTTAGGAACCGGAGAGTTGGATTCCTAAGAAATAACACTTTTATTGAGAACTAGGAGAGAAATCTCTCTGCCAAGGGTTTCCATTCACAATAGAGAACATTCTCTATTCAACAATTGATTATAATATTCAATGATATCTCTCCATCTCCTTAACTAACTACTAATCTAAGTCCTAAAATTCTCAGTCCCATTATATTTACTTGTTGAAGGTTCCTTGCTGTTATGTAGTGAGACATTTCAAACCTTGAACTTGCGCTTGAGAGTTTCCCTTCAGCATTCTTGAATGTCACATGAACTTGTTATATTCAAAAACATTTGACCTGCATTGATGTGTTTCTGCAATTTTTGTATGGACATGTTTTTTATTCTTTTTATCATGGCAGGACCTTTTGATATTTTTGGTTTAATGTGCTTGTAGTTCATTGGAACCCCTCATTGGATGGCTCCGGAAGTCATTCAGGAAAGTCGCTATGATGGAAAGGTATTGAACTTTCCAGAATTTGTTAACCTGGTTTTCTTAGTTGTGCTTGTGCGTCTTCATTTGTTGCCACTTTACTGCATCTTCTCCTTGCTTTATTCCATTTGCCTTCACTTTTTCTCCTCTGTTATTTGGTTCTTCGTTTAGAACTTAGCAGTAAAAGTTGTCGTACCATAGTGCCCGACAACATTCAGCAGCATTTTTACGTGTCCATATGTTGTAGTTTTACTGAAAAATTAACTCAAGGATTTTTAATTTGACACTTGTGAGTTTCTGATAGAGCACCAGATATTTTCGGAAAATATCACTAAATTTATATTAGAGAAACAATGCACTGCTGTCTCATTGTCCCATACCAAGTCTCCTACAGTATAATCTCTATCCAAAATACATAAAAACAGTCTGACATACAGAAAATATATGCCCTACACTACTATCACATATACTAATAAGTAATAAATGATTGCCATAACTTATTTTCTGAAGATAATTGGCTAATAATTGCTAATACACTGTTCTGCCACTAATTGTTTCGTCATCATTAACTGCCATCAGGAAGTTACTCCTGCTGTTTCCTATGCTGCATAGTGCATTGTTCTAAATTATTGCAGTCAGAGTATTGGTCATACCTGTATATGATATGGTTTTATTTATTTAATAACTATGATTTTCAGGTTGATGTGTGGGCTCTGGGCGTGTCTGCAATTGAAATGGCAGAGGTATATCCAATGCTTATGTTTTATGTTCTATGGCTTCCAAATGAACTGTTATTTTATCCAATGGGGTCTATAATCTTCCTTTTCTTTCCCCTATTTTTGCTCCCAACTTCTTTAAGATATTTGCAATTGATTTATCGGTTCTTTTACCCCTCCCTTTTTTCCCCTTCTTCCATGGAGAAACACTTATTGTAGTTATATCTTTGTGTTGGGGAGAAACACTACAACTGTATCTCTATGTAGTTGGGTTGTCATCCATAAATTGTTATTAGATCTCTTTTTATATCCCAATGTTGCATTTTAAAAAAGGTACTCATTCTCATGCTTTATATTTTTAATTTTCAGGGTGTTCCACCAAGATCATCAGTGCATCCGATGAGGGTTGGTAATTTAGAACTTTGATGTTGACTGGTGTATTATTATTTTTCATTTGAAACGGCCAAAGTTAGTAATTAGTTGTTATGTTAGCATTTTGTTTTTTGTTGCCTAGGTTTGAACCCGGGTCCTCTAATTCTTTAACCCATTACTCAAACCAGTTGAGCTACCCACCCACCCCGACTGGTGTATTATTGTTAAGTGATTATACATAATCTCTTTTCTTCCCCCCTTTTTCATAAATAATTTTTAACTGGTCATTTATATTGATATTGATACTCATAATTTTCAGATGATTTATTATTTCATCCACTATTACGTATTTTTACATGTTAGTCACTTTGTTGGGAGAAACTTAGATCTTTGTGTGAATTAGGAGGGGAGAACAGAAGAGTAACTGAGATAAATTGACAAGACAATTGACATGCAAGGAGATGGAGGGAATATGATTTTGAACATCTGTGTTGTGAGGGTGATAGGAACCTGGTACCTTACTACGAAAATTATAAACCATCGATTGCAAAATAAAATACTGAATTTTGAGGCTCTGCTCTCTCCCTATATCCAAAAGCCTTGGCTCTTTCAGACGGCCAGATTATCTGCCCCTCTCAACCCCTCTTCATATTTGTTGACAACATGCCTTATTTCTCTAGTTATTCCCTGTCTCTAGATTCTAGTACTTTCAGAATTCAGGCCAAGGTTATTGTATCTGTTATGTCTGTTGGTGATAGGTGTAAACTTTATATCTAAATTACATGCAGAGTGGTTTTTTTTTCCTTTTTGTGAAAATATGTTGTATGAAAGTTTTTTTAGCAATAGATGAGTTTGAAAGAGGGGTTCGTCCCCTTTTCCATCATAACATAAAAGGTGAATTTGTGGGAATCAATGTGAAAGGATATACAATCTAGGTAGTTTCTTCTGTCAGCAGAAGCTACAGAGATTCTTGTATACTTTGAGAATTCTTATTTGAATTAGTGCTTTTACAAAGAAAATATCAACTTTTGTTTTATTTCCTTTTTTGCTATTATCCTATTTAATGAAATATTGATGATATAGACTTGTCTAAATGAAATGCAAAATTTTTGTTTGTCTGCAGGATAAAAATCTTGGTATTTAAGAAAAAAATGCACTAGAATAACATTTGTTTGAAGGGATCCATTGGGTTCTTTATTCTTTAAATTTTTTGTTTTATAAATCAAGTGCATGGGTTGTTTTCATTTTTTAGGGCAGTGGAGTTATAAAATGTGTTTTTCTTTTGTAGGTTTTATTCATGATATCCATTGAACCAGCTCCAATGCTCGAGGACAAAGAAAAATGGTTTGTTTTTACATTCTATACTCTGAGCTCTTATTGCAGATAATTTGTGAATCAGTGAGCTTCAAACAATTGGTTTGGTTGATGATCCATGATGCTATTTGGTTTAGTAATTTAAATGATATTTTTCATATGCTATATATTTTGGGCTTGTTGTCTTTTTAAAAGGCAGTACTGAGTTTCTGCTTTGTGCAGTACTTTTTTACTATACAATCTCTCAGATACTTTACTGTGATCTTTTTGATAAAACGACTCCATATTAAGATGCCATTAAATTTAAACCCCGTGTATAGTTAAAGTGAGACTTGCAGAAATCTTTTCTCATATGCTGTATCTAAGAGACATGTGTTCAACAAGAATTATATCAATTGACTTACGTAATTTAGATTTAAAGTCTGAACGAAAACTCATATATGTATGCTCTGTTGTCTTCTGTGAATTTAACATTCATTTAAATGGCAATACCCTAGCATGTCTTAAGGATTAATAATACAAGGTTGGTGCTTTCCAGTTAAAAGAACTCCTTGTAGTCCAAATTCATTGTAATCTTCTTCTCGATCTCCATGAAATTTATTTTGTTGTCCCAATATTAAAAAAGACAAGGTTATTGCTTATATATTGTATTATTTGTCCAGTGGTATAAGTCATTACTCACTCTTAATGTACTGCTCTCATAATCTAATTTTCCAAGTACCAATTTCGTGATGGCGCTTGAGAGTTGAGATAGTGTGTCTCAATTAAGTGATGACCTCTTTGTGTATGATAATGTTTTTAATTTGATTTTTCTTGTGTAGGTCTTTATATTTCCACGATTTTGTTGCAAAGTGCCTTACCAAAGAACCTCGACTCCGCCCTGCTGCATCTGAGATGTTGAAGGTATGCTCAGTTATATTGTTTCAGATGAAAATCCAGTGACTCTGAGGAGTCTTAAATTCATTTAGAGCTGATATTAAATAGTAGTAGGAAAGGCAAAAAGTAGAGAAACGTAAAGAAGCAATACCAGTAGGAAAGGCAAAAAGTAGAGAAATGTAAAGTGCCCGATAAAGACAACCTATGTTTTGCAAAGCTCCTAGAAACAAAAGATAGTAATGACAAGATGGAAATTTGAAAGGGATTGAAGGGTGTTTCCACCAATATATCAGTTGGTTAAAATAATTGTTTCAACTATTTTGTTTACTCTGTTTCAACTATTAGAATATTGATTAATTTGATTTTAGTTTATCTATTATATACTTAAATTTAACTATTTTGCTTTAACTGAAGCTTCTTAAATTTTTGTTATGATGGAGATTACTGACATTTTTCTGAACTATTTTATTTTTGTGTGCTTCAAAGTTTTGTCTCCATGTCTCTAACTTTTTATTTTTCTTCTCTCAACTCCCCAATAAGATACACTATTTGCAAAAAGCATGCGCAATGGCACCATGTCTTATTAGTCTTAGATATGTTCAGTTAGCTCATATACATCCAAGAGAAAAGACAAGGCATCATAGTTAACTCTAGGTGCAAACTTAATAGTTATAGTAAAATCTTCTACAGCCCTGCTCTGTTCTTCTGCTAGCTGTAATTCACTAGTATATATCTTTGATTTCTCAAATTTAAGCATTTGAATTCTGGGTCCATTTGTTCTATAGATCTCTCACGGAACCCTGTTATATCTTTTCCAAATCAATGAAAATCTTGTGCAGTTGTTTTGATTTCATTGATATATCTCCATCTGTCTTTGTAAGTATTTAGCTTTCATAGTTGGCCTTCCCATTATAATACAAAGTTACTCTCTTTCATGTGATTCTTGTCTTAAATAACATTGTGAAACTTGATTCTTGATATGACTAAATAAAATGAGTGCTTATATAGTGTTTTTATGTTCAACATTGCCTGCAGCAGATATTAGTAAGTTAAAACAAAATAACAATAATGGACCAAAACATACAGTAGTTATCTGAAATTACCAAGGTAGTCCTTTAAGTAATGGCTGATCATGCATTACCTTTTATGTTGGCCATTGCTTATATTGGGTGTCTAAACAAACTCGAAAATGTATGCCTTTATTAATTTCTAAATTAATTTGTTTTATGCTTATTGAGTTTGCAATTGCATATATTTTCTTCAATTATTGGATGTTTCCATTGAGTCTGAGTTGTTTTCTGGTTGCCTAGCACAAATTTTTCGAAAAATGGAAAACTGGATCTGCTGCAATGTTTCCAAAACTAGAAAAGGCAAGGCAAGTTAGGGCTTCAATGGCTTTACAGACACAAACTCTAGCTCCAGCTGCAGCGGGAGATCAAGTATGATTAAAACTTTCCCCTCCCATCCCTCTCCTCTCTTTTGCTCTTACACACATCTGCACATACTTGTTCTTTTCATCTATACAGATTCGCTTAATGTAGAAAGCAGAAAATAATTGTTTAATACACATTCTTAATCTGAAGGAGCCAATGATTGCTTCCATACTAAATGACGAATATGGAGATACTGTTCCATCCAGACCTCATAACATAGGCGATGAGGAGGCCTCATCACATGGAACTATGAGGAAGCTGCGTAAGGTGGATGAGGTGGACAATAGTGAAGGTCTGCCATTCTTGCATCTTATCTGTAGCTTGACTTTTCTTATTTTCAAGTTTGATTATTTCTGTTGTTACTTAAAGGATGTTTCTTTTTCGCCCTATAATTGCGAGAAAATGAGCTTAAGAAAATAAAGCGGGCATTCAAATTTCACTTCTTTGTCTGCTGAGCTTCACAATAATTGGGCATGCACGGAGGCTGTAGTCCTCAAGCCTGGTTGAAGTGAAGTTTACGATCTTTGTTGCGTATAGTTGTGGGAACTTGAACCTAGCTATTGAGAAACTGGTTTGGTGGTGATTACTAGTAGTTCTCAGAATTCAGATGTATTTAACATTTTTGTTTTTTCAATAACTACATGTAACAATAAAGTCACTGTTTACATCTAAAAAAGGGCTATACTACAACCAGAGGCTTTACATTATTAATACCGGTATATTATGTGAATTATGAATGTATGATAGCTATTTTTCTATCACTATTTTGGTTCTTGATATTTAAGGTGTGGATGAGAGTGAGAGGTGAAGTAGGTAACAGGTGTGACTGTCTTTGAAGAGAAGCTTTCATAAGGCATAGCTATCGGAAATGTTTTAATTTGATGGTGTTATATAGTTTTTGGTGGATGTCGTGCTTAACCATAGTTTATACTTGTTTGGTTTTTATTTAAGTACTCATTATTCAAGCACTAGGAATTATTCTGCAATTTTACCAAATAATCTGTGATGTGAACTTTGAGAACCTACTGGCTATGTCACATTGGTTGTAAACCAGATGTTTCCATGAATGCCGATGTAGCTGTTGTCAACTAGGTTCAAATCTGAGCTCAATTTTCCTGAAGCTTCTCTCTTCCATCTGCCTCATGTCTGGAGTTTATACTTAAAAAAAGTTGGTTATGTTGTCCTTGTAGTTTTTGTCACTTACCCTTTTGTTTGGACTGAGAAGAAAAGAAAACTTATTTTTATATTTTTTCTCTTGATTTGTTGAATAGTAAATTAAGAGAGTAGGTAAGAAGGAAAACTGTGGAAACAATTAAAGACATCAAATCTTCTCTGCATTTCAGATTCTCTCCTCCCTGATTAACCTTAAATAACAGCTTAGATTCGAATTAATTTAATTTTCTAATTTCCTAGAGAAATGGATGTTATTATTTTTTTGATATGTTGTGATTTATTTTTATTATTGGCAGGTAACTTTGGCACTGTGATAATCCATGGAGATGAATTACATAAAACCACACAGGATGCAGATTCTGCTGGTTATTTATCTGCTTTCTCCAGCAGCACAAGAGGCAGATTATCTGACCCTGGGTACTTCCCTGCCAATTTAACTCTAAGAATGAATTTCCTTGTGTTAAATTTTCAAATGACTAAGTCACATGTCAATTTGGTATTTAGCTCTCTTCATAACCATTCACAAATTTTGATAGAGCCCCCTCTATTTAATGGCTTTGTAAAAAAGAGAGATTGACTAAATTTTATGATGACCTTATTACGTGAAAATATAATTACCATTTACCTCTACTGCCTAAATTTTATGCTTACTAGAGCCTCCCCTCTTTTTTCCTTTTCATTCCGCCTTTTTCCTAATGTAGTTTGTTTCTTTTGTGGATAAATTTTAGGGTTGAGACTCAAAGAGTTGGCGACATGAACACTTCCTCTTTTAGAGAATCTGGTCTTACGACAGATGCTATACAATCGTCTTTACCATATGTTAGTAATTCAACTGAGGAGACCCTCAAAACAAAAGGCAGTCATCGAGCACAAGCTGGAATTGGTAGTGATCTAAGGAAGAGCACACTGAAGAATGAAACAGTCAGCCGCAAATTTGCTTTACAAGATAAGGTATTTTTGTAATTTGATTTATATATCTGCCGTCAAGCACTACTCTTGTATGTAATCACACCATTTGAGCAAACTCCGCAAAGATTGTGCTTTTTGGTTACTTGAGTTGGTGACTCCTTTATGATTCTTAAAACTTAAGGACAAGGAGATTGTTTTTTTCTTGAATGAATTGCCTTATCTTTTGTATTTTTTTCAGCTTTCATAAATGGCTATTGTGAGACTGCAGTCTAAGATTTATCATCTATTTTCTTTTTCAGCTTTGGTCCATTTATGCTGCTGGTAATACTGTGCCTATACCATTCTTAAGGGCGACAGATATATCACCTATTGCTCTCCTTTCAGACAATGTGCTTGGCGGCATGCAACAGGAAACCAGTGGAAGTAGAACAGTAGAAGCATTGCAAGAGCTTTTTAGTGGCGATGGGCAGTCTAAAAAGGGCCGGAGAGGAATAAATGAGGTGACTGAGTGTGTGGATTTGTGCACTCACCATGCACATTTGTGTGTTGTTGTGCACTTCTTACAGTCACTTATATTGGTTTGTTAATTGTCATGCAGCATATGCCACTTCCTCCGAGCATTTACCAAAGATTAACATCAAGTTCTACTCTAATGAATTTGGCTCAGGCTTTAGCTTATCATAAGACGTACGTCCCTTCAGATTTTACACCACAGTTTTTTCTCCATTTCTATTTACATATTTTTTCAGTAGGATAATTTGTGCAAATGCTTAAAATGGAGAACTGTTTAGGTTTTCATCTGCGTACTTGTGTAAAAAAATCATGCAATATTGGATCCCGTCCTTTTGATATGATAATTCCTTTCATTTCCTCCTAGGCATGTATTGGTTTCATATGTAAATGTGGTTATTCTTCACATAATTGCTTTACTTGTTATCAGGTGTTTCGAAGATATGCCACTACAGGAGTTGCAAGCAACCCAGGAGCAGCGAACTATTCAAAATCTCTCTGACACACTTAGAACCATTCTTCGGTTGTAGTATCCTCAAGAATTAATGGCTACAAGATGTGCCATTATATGATACGTACATATCAGTGGCAGTGAAGCAGTAGTATTTTGTTTTTTAGGTGTTTGATTGTGACTAGTTAGTTTTACTGGTTTCATTAATCTGTTCTGGTCTACTCGGTTTAGTCAGATGTCACGTATTTATATGTAAATATTTTATATCTATGGCTTGTATCAAATGCTGTATTTCCATATATTGTAGTCTGTAGTGGAAATTTTTGAGTAATGTTAGAAATTTGTCTTCCCATATTTTTACCAAGACTGAGTCCGAAGTCTCATTGATGGTTAAGTAGGCAATTCATATATCATTTTACCATTTAAACCCGTAGTCATTTTTTTTAAAAGAAATCGATTCTGAAGAAAAGTGCATTTTTACAAATAAAGAAATAATTGTATTCAACTATTTCAAAGAGAAATAATTATCTTCAAGACTAAACTAGATTCCTTGTGGTAGCCACCATCGAATGCTCCTCCAGAATAGGGCATTTCTCATTCTCCATCCTCCAAAGAGATCAAAGACTCTCATGATGAAAAGTATGGTTGTTGACATCATTGCATTGAACATGGCGGAAGGTGCTTCTGACGAAGCCTGACTTGTTCTAACGTGCAATAGTTCCTATAGACATAGATAACCTTTAGAGACATTGGTGAATGAGGATGTTTGCATCTGCTTTGTAACTAGACTTCATCTTCCTCCTTTAATTCTAATGCAGGTGAGGTTTCAACCCTATTTTTCTGTTTCTGGGATTAGGTGTTCGAGCACCAACTCTAATATTGAGTTGATTAATTTTAATGGAATTGTTTGTGTCTGATAGCTTTTGTTGTTATAAAAAGCCTTCATTTCTTAGACTATATCGTGGTTGACGGGTTTAGGATTTCATAAATTTCATGAAAACACGTGCATTTTATCAAAATTGAAATTTTAGACATTTCGACTGACCTATGTATATTGGTATGGGGTTCTTGTCCCCACAAAGGAAATGTTCTTTTACATAAAAATGTCTAATAACATTATATTGCACCTATAAACATTTTAACAGTTGTCTCAATAAAAATTATAAAAGATAAAACAAAACAACTGGCAGTAACTTTAAGCATTATCCTTCTAATATTTATCATTCTTTTAACACTAAGCACATACAATAATATATAATGTGTCTTGTCATATCTGAAAAGGAAACACTTTCCTACATATTATAGTTGTTAGAGATTTTTTCATAAAAATTTATTTTGTATAACTTACAATAATTTATTTGGTGAATGTTATTATAAATTATATTTTGCTCCCACTATGAAAATATTTTGGATCCGCCTCTGCATGGATTGTTTGTAATTTGTAATACGATGACCTTATAAGTTATAAGTAAATATATGAAATGGAATGAACTTTTTAATTTTAATTTTTACCATGCTTAAAAAGAGAACTATAAGTATTTGCATTTTCTCCAACTTAAAAGAGAATTGGGAGGACAACTTAAATATTTTTCGTCATTCATTTTTAATTTAAAATTTATTTTGAATTTTTTTTAACTCAATATCGTCCTTCATTTTTTATAAATTGATTAATGCTATTCATTTTCATATCAACCCTTATAAATAACTATATAATTTATGTAATGAACTATTGATGTCTAATCATGGTTTAATTATAAAGTAAAGTATGCAACTTTAAAAAGGAGAAAATAAGATACAAAGAACTATGATAATAATCATCATCTCAAATAGGGTGCATATGTTTCAAGATAAATTCTAACATGGACGGTGATCTACCACAAACTAGTTTTAAAAATGATTCAAACTCCAATGATCACATACATCGTCTCTTAGAAGTAGACGTTAATGGTTATTATTCATTTTTATGATTGAGATATTGACTTAAATCATATCAGTTTGATTAAAATAAAATAAAAATAAACATATATCATGTATTGAATCAATTTAAATAAAATCATAATTTTATTCATAAAAATGGAGAGCATCGCGAGCTATTACTTATAAAAAAATATTATTGATTTATTTGTTAATGATTTATAAGTATTGATATACGATGTCTTTTTAAAGGAAGTTTTGTTATTGGGTTGAATAGATTTTTTTGTAAAGATAATATAGTGGACAAGTATTGATTGATGGTTGTTGAATGAGATATTAATGATAGATACCTTTCATTGTGGTGTGGAAAGTCTCAACTGTGTCTTTGAGTGAGTCAAAAAAAAGTCTCACATCTGAACTACTATCAAGCAGTTTTGAGCTTTTAAAGAAAATATGAGGCTAATCAAAATATTAAACCTGAAGATATGAGTATTGAAGAACAATATCCTGCTCCAAACCAGGTTTAAATATGGTGCCGAGTCTATCTAGTTTACATAAAGACAAATTAAAAAATATATATAGAGTGAGGTCTATGATATTAAACTCTAATATGTACAGTGGTATTTAATATGAAAGCAAATAAGTTCTTACTAAAAATTGATGAGGTATATGATATTGAAATATAATATGTACAATGTATCTGATATTGAAATATAATATATACAGTCAATTTCACAAATTTACTAATTATTGGCTCCAATCCACGTATCGGATGAACCAAAAATTTGATAGGTAAAAAGACCCTAAAACTCCTAAAATTTTGTAAGTTTAGTGGATCTAAAAATACACTTTTTCAATTTTTTTTCGATTAAAACATTTTGACAATTTTTTTTTTGGGAAAATAAATTGTTTTCGATTTTTTCTCTCAATATTTTCAATAAAAAATGATTTAAAAATATAGCCTTCTTGATACTCATATTATAAGTTATCATAAAACATGATTTCATAATGAATAAGGGTAAATTTAAGCATAAATAAAAGGATCAAATTTTCATGCAAGTCTTAATATGCTAATGTATAAACCATATATATATATATATATATATATCAGTCAGTATACCAAACCAGTACATGCATCAATACCAAAAATAACACTCATAATCAATTGTCTACAGCTAAACTATGTCTAGAGAGAAGCTTCCCCTCCCAACCAAACCTCACATCATTAGACATGAACTTGCTAACAAGTCATGAAGCAGGCACATAGAAGGATGGAAAGTATGACTCCTGCCAATCGACCTACTTGGATCTCTGTCTCATCTTTCGGGGCTGCTTCTTCAACCTCCTCATGCACTTCTTCTTCCACTGATAAAATCATTGACATAAATGAACATGAAAAATCAAAATAAAACTCAAGACAAAAAAAAAACATGCAAAAATACAGAACATCATCTGCCAAGCATGATACTGCAATGAAACAATGATTTGGCTTTTGCATACAAACTTGTACCACAAATCCAACATTGCACTAAAAATGGGTATCAAGAAGGCTATATTTTTCTGCATTAGATAACATATCACTACAGCAATTCAATGTCACACAATGCTAAATCAAACACAAGTATAGCCACTCCACTAATCCTCTCCATATCACTTCCTAAAATCAGACCCCATGGGCCTGCAAGGGATGTCATCAAAATACAAGAAATAAGGTTCAGAGTCTTCAGATAGACCATAGTTTTCAAGAATGATTCAAACATTATTACATTAATAACAACTGTTATTAAAAGATGAATTTAATTTCATTCCTCACGAATTGACAAAATTCCACCAGCATCTCAATGGCTCATTAACTATATAACATGTACTTTAGGCAGAAATCTTAATACCCAATACTAGTGGCATTAACAGTAGATGGGGTTCACATAAAATAGCATTAATTATCTAAACAAAAATACTATAGGATAATTGTCAAATAGGATAATTATCTAAACATTAATTATTCTAATGAAATTTGCGTTAGATAGACTCAAATAGGATAATTGTCACCACTTAATCCCAATAATCTGATTCAAATAATCACCATAAGTCATTACAAGAACAATTTCCATTTTTGAAGTGATGAAATCTCAACGAGTCTCTCACAACAATCATCACACCAACAACCTTAGACATATACTTAATGGCATTGTGACAGTCACCACAAATTCTCAAGTTTTTAAAAACGCGTATTGTCGATTGTCCATTCAAATTAAGCATCCCAAAGGCAACAGCAAGCTTCTCGCTATGGTTACAAAGACTCTCCACTTTTTCCTCTTGATCAATATCTTGCAGAACATACTCAGTGTCAGGCTTATATCCAACCAGTTTCATTTTCTCTACCAACTCAGCCAAAAAGTTATGGATTTTATCACTCTCAATATTACTTTTCTCTCCAACAACAAAAGTGTGAACTCTATTTCCCACTTGAAGCCAACTACATCCTGGAGTTTTAGTAATTCCTCTCTCTTTCATAAATATTCTGATTTTTGAAGCTTCATTCCACAATTTGGCAGTAACAAGAATGTTGAATAAAGAAACATAATTTCCAGGGTTGTTGGGTTCAATCTCAAACAGTTTCTTAGTCGAAATTTTCGCCAACTCCACATTCTTAAAAACCCTACAAGCACCAAGGAGTGCTCCCCAAGCACTAGCAGTTGGTTCCATAGGCATTTTCTGTATAAACTCGTATGCTTCATCGAGGCGACCAGCACGGCTATAGATATCAACCACACATGAATAATGATTTGCATCAGGTTCTACCAGATGATCTCTACCCATCGAATTGAATATCCGGAGTCCTTCTTCAACTAGCCTTGAATGGCTACAACCAGATAGAATACCAGTAAAAGTAACAGAATTAGGCTTGACCTTTGATAGTAGCATCTTCTCGAAGAGAAAAAGCGCTTCTTTTCCGTTCCCATGCATTGCATTAGCAACGATCATTGTGTTCCAAGCAACAACATCTTTTCTGGGTATCATGTCGAAGACATTCCTTGAAAGATTCAAATCACCGCATTTGGCGTACATATATACTAGAGCTGTTGTGCTTGTCAAGTCCCCAACTTTCCAATGCCTGAAGGCATAGCAGTGTATCTCCTTGCCCATTCTCAAGCTTTCTGAAAAAGCGCAAGCAGGTAAGATACTACTAATTGTTATTTCATTAGGTTTAAATCCCATATTTTGCATCTTCCTAAGCATTTCCATTGCCTCCTCTATTCGTCCATTCTCCATGCATCCACCAATAACGGCATTCCATGTAGCTTCATCTGCTTTAACTCCATCTTTGCTCATCTGAGAAAACATGGAAAGACCCTTCTCATATTCTTTATTTGTGAAGTATGCTGTTAAAACTCCATTCCAAGACACAACATCTCGACATGGCATCAAATCAAACACTGCTTGAGCTTCTCTTACACTAAGACATTTTGCATACAAGCTTACAAGTGCACTGCAAACAAACACATTTTCAACCATCCCATGTCTCACTGCAAATCCATGAATCTCTTTACCCCATTTCAAATCTTTCAATTCTGAGCACGCAGGCAAAATGCTAGACACAGTCACTGGATTCGGCTTCACCCCATTCCATCTCATTTCACGAAAAACATTCAGACCCTGCCGAGGTAATCCACAATTAACATAGCATGAGGACAACGAGGTCCAGGTAACCACGTCTCTAACAACCAAAGCATCGAAAACACGTATTGCACCCTTGACACATTTACACTTACCATAGGCATGAATCAATGCATTTCCAACAAAAACATCAGATATCACCCCACACCGAATCGCATCGTCATGAACTTCCTTGACTCTTAAGGCATCACCATAAGCAGCACAAGCCTTGGCAACAGCGAAGAACATCGGCTTTTGGGGTTTGATCCCACGTGCCCGTAACGAACCATAGAGCTTTATGGCTTCATTTGGAAGTCCATGAGTGGTTAAAGCTGAAATTAGAGTGGAACAAGTAGTAGGGTCTGGTTGAGGAATATTATCAAACAGTTGGTGGGCACGCTTTAAATTTCCTACATTTAAAGCACCCCTGAGGAGCCTGAGACCAAGGTGAGAAGGGATGTTGGTCGGGACAGAGGGAGCCACCTTTGTTTTAGTGGAATGATGGAGATAGTTGCTTCCACATAGAAGAGAAGAGACCGAAAGAAGGTGGCAAACACAAATACAAAAACATGAAACTGTCAACTTATTTTGTACGCGGATTCTGTATTAGGTCGGGTAAATGACACGATTTCTCATATTCAAACACAGCTTTTCTATTTGTCATGTTGTTTCCTTCTACGAGAATTTGAATAACTAACACATTGATATGTATGCAGGAGCAAACTCAGCAAAATTCACAATAAAAACAATTGCCCATACACCATATGGCCAGCTACTCTCACTGGTGGTGGAGGCTCACAGGCAACTTCTACGATGTTAGTGTTGTTGATGGTTTCAATATACCGGTTTCGGTAACACCACAAGGAGGTTCACAAGGCTGTCAATCAACTAGCTCCTATGCCGTGCTAATGTGAACAGAGTTTGTCCTACAATTTTTGGGACAAATGAAAACGTGAACTCCACTAATTATTGACTATAATTTACTTATTGTACAGTAAAAAAACACATTTCATAATTAAAAATGTTCTCAAAAGTTTGTGGCCATGGTGCTATGGACCCACTTTTAAAAAGAAATTTTGGCAATTATTTTTATTTTTTTATTAAAATTTTTTAATTCATAAAAAAAATTGATTTTATTAATTTTTCTTACAAAATTGTTTGAGAAAAAATGATTTAAAATTTTTCTCAGAAAAAATGTTTTTTAATTTTTTTTGATATTGTTATGAGAAAAAAATATTTCATATGAAGCGGTCCTATTTCCACATTAACATAAGTGAGTCTATTAAGAGTACTCTTGTAGCTAGGTACTCTACATAAAGTATATATCTCATTATGAGTTTCTATTACGTTATCCTATCATCGTTTCAAAAATCATGTTTCTCTGATTTATAATAACATGTTCATCTCATAACACATTATGATTTGTTATTACCTATTGAATCTAATTCTTGATATCTCTGGTCTTTTAGGTCGGGTTACCATCATGAGTGACTCTATAGACATTAGTCTCATCCTTTTGGATGTACTTAGGATTTTTTCGTTAGCTAACTATTTCGTCAAAGGATCTGCTAAATTATTATTAGTGCGTACATGATTCACTATAACAACTCCTTTAGAAAGTAACTCTCTAACAACGTTGTGTTTACGACGAATGTGTCGTCTCTTACCGTTGTAATAACGATTCTCAATTTTCGCTATAGTCGCGATACTATTGTAGTGGATCAACATATTTGTCATAGGTTTTTTTTTTCATAAAGGGATCTCAATTATCAAGCATCTCAACCAGCTCGCTTTTTCACTAATAGTAGCTAGTGCTATCATTTCAGATTTCATAGTGGACTAAGCTAATACCGTATGTTCTTCATTTCTAAGATACAACACCACTAGTTACTAAAATATAGCCACCGGTTGCTTTACAGTCATCTGATAAAATGTTTCAACCAGCAACATTGTATTCTTCAAGGACGACAAGAAATCTTTGATAATGTAATCTTAGACTCATGGTCATTTTTAAGTATCTCATAACTCTTTTGATAGTGTGCAGATGTTTTGTACTAGGACTACTGATAAACTTGCACAACAGTTCCACGACGTAGCCAATGTCTGGTCTAGTATAGTAAATGGCATACCTGAGGTTGCTAATGATGCTCACATGTTCACTAGGATTCTTTCAACATAGTGAGACTGATCCAAATAAATTCCATTTTTTTGACCTAGTAATCTTGATTTGGAGAATTATGTTCGCTTCTTCGAGGTATTTCATATCAAGATGGTACACAACAATGATTTCACAATTTTTACAGCATGAATGGTTGAATCAAAATATGAGTAGGTCGTCTTCATAGAGACATATGATAGTGCAAATGTCATTTTCAGATTTGTAATAAATACATTTGTCACTTTCATTCACTTTAAACTCATTCGATATAATCAAGTTATCAAACTTTTCATGTCATTGCTTAGGAGTTTGTTTAAGATCATATAGAGATTTATGTAACTTACAGACATTGTCTTCTTGTCCTTGAATTACAAAACCTTGAGGTTGTTCCATAAAGACTTGTTCTTCCAAATCACCATTTAATAAAATAGTTTTGACATCTATTTGGTATACCATTAAGCTATGAATATCACCAAGTGAGATGAGTACCCTAATGGATGTAATTCTAGTGATTGGTGAAAAGGTGTCGAAGAAATCTATATTTTATCTTTGTCTAAAACGTTTGGCTACAAGGCGAGGCTTATATTTATCAATCATTTTATTGGGTTTTAGTTTCCTTTTCAATATTCATTTACAACCTGTTGATTTGCAACCATGAGGCAAGTCTACAAAATATCAAGTCATGTTAATCTCTAGAGAATTCATTTCATCATTTATTGCATCTTGCAAAAAATCTGCATTTAAATATGACAAAACTTCTTAAAGATTTGCAGAATCCTCTTATAAGGTATAGGCCGTATAATGGGGTCCATAATATTTAGCAATGCTAACTCACTTACTTCTTTGAGTTTCTGTTTCGCCTTGTTTGTTGATTGAAATCCTTCTTGTCACGGGAACATGACTTGGTTCGCTGCCACCACTATTTCTCGATTTGAAAGAGAATTTATTTTCATAGAAGTCAACATCATTTTACTATATGATCACTTTTGCATTTAGGTCATAAAAACTATACAATTCTTTGTTAACTGCATACCCAATTAATATATATTCATATCTCATAAGTAGATGTTTTGTTTTTAGATTTAGGAACTCTATTCAAAACATAACAAATAAGCAATATATTTTCTGCACACCAATAAGATGCAGCACTAGAGTTAAGCATACTAGCAACAACTAGTTCAGTAAAAGTTTTATTCTTTTTTTCTTTCAACTTTACCATTCACTTCAAGCAACTATGGTGCATTTGTTTCATGTATAATTCTATATTTGTAAAACTCATTAAACAAACTAGAGTCATACTTGAAACATCTTAATATTTCTACTAAATTGATTTTCAATTTCAATTACAAAGATGCTTAACACGTCAAGCGTTTCACTTTTATTTTTCATTACTTGTTAACGTCCCATCAAGTTCATATATATTACAGTGTAATAAATCTAAAGACTCAGATTCTCTAACTTCATATTTATGTGAACTTTTGATTATTTTAGCTTGACTACAAAAATCATTTTTCAAAATCATTTAAAGATAACTTTGGAATTAAATCTAAGTTACTTAAGTTTAAAATCAAATGTGTTCACATTACAAAGTCTAGCATGTCAACAATTAAAATCACATAACACATAAGCAGAATGAGACATTTTATTGATTTCAACATTCCATCAGAATATTAAATTTCACCATTTAATTTAAATATACCATGAGTGACGTACCTTAATAGATGATCTCATGTGTTATCTTCTGAATTTTACGGGAGTGAGCCTCCACAAATTAGTCATCAGTCATCTATTGAGGTAGCGGCTACCAATATTGCTAGAATTGTAGTAGTTATACAGATCATCAACAAGTCCAATAAGAATATAATTCTTATAGAGTAATTATTATCCTCTCATGGGTTAACTCTTCAACTTTCTTATCCTTTTCTATTTGTCTCATTGAAACAATTTATTGAAATTAGAGGCACCAAAATCATATCTAGTAATCTTTTCGATTGACATGGTAGAAAAACATCTTAAAATTGTTATTTTTTAGTTTCAAAAATTGTTTTGAAAATCAATTTATGCCACTGAAGAGATTATTGGGTTGAGTCACAGACTAGGTCGCTCTCTTTAAGACGTTCTGCGGGACTGCCCAAATTGCGCAAGACAAACTATCAACCACGAAGTCCACATGATAAAACAACCCAGATTCACTCTATCGAAGCTCCATTGCACCATAGAAAATTGTTCTAGAATTACACCCTCAATATAATGGTTAAAGTCACTCTCAATATGAAAATCAAAGTCACTTACAATATGATACTATGATTAGTCATAAATCAAAAGGACTACAAAGCTCTAAAAGACTATGATACATAACAACCACTCTAAAAATCAAAGAGACAACGATACAAAACTGCTCATCAATATCAGTAATAAGTCGAGCATAATAAAAAAGAAGTGAAAAGAAAGTTTGGAAATGCATCCAACTTTGATGTACTTATATAGTGATAAAAGTAAATCCACATATATTTTCTATCAAATATGAGACTTTAGTATTTATAGAGTTGAAAACTACTCAAAATATAAGAGTTTTCCAATGTAGTACTTTAAAAAAATTTAAATTCACACATTAATATACTCTATGACAAATTATATTGAGAATGATAATTAATTTTATGTGTTTTGTTTGAAATATTTTATGAATATTTTGAATTTTTGCAAAAAAATAAGGATAACATTGTTGATATTTTAAAATATAAAAAATCAAATTGTCACTTAAAATTAAAATAAATGACTAAATCAAAAAAAAAATAACTAAAACGTTAACTGAAATTAAGTTAAAAAACCACGAGTGATATTTAGCCTATATAATGTGTCTTGTCTTATATTAAAAGGAAACACTTTCCTACATATTATAGTTGTTCTTGGAGATTTTGTCATAAAATTTTATTTTACACAGCTTATAATAATTTATTTGATGAATGTTATTTAAATTATATCTTTGCCTCAGCTATGAATTTTTTTTGGATCTGCATGGACTGTTTGTAATTTGTAATACGATGACTTTATAAGTTAAAAGTAGATATATGAAATGCAATGATGTTTTTAATTTTTAATTTTAATTTTTACCATGCTTAAAAAGAGAACTATAAGTATTTTCAATTTCTCTAACTTAAAATAGAATTGGAACAAACACCAGTTAAATATTTTTTCGTCATTGACTTTTAATTTAAAATTTATTTTTATTTTATTTTTTAACTTTATTTCATCATCTATCTTTTATAAATGAATGAACGTTAGCCATTTTAATTTCTCAACTTAAAATAGAATTAGAACAAAGACGACTTAAATATTTTTCGTCATTTATTTTTAATTTAAAATTTATTTTGAGTTTTATCTTGTTTAACTCAATTTCCTCCTTTATTTATTACAAATGGATGAATGTTAACCATTTTGTAACGCCCAGATTTTGATCCAAGACATTACTCAAAAATATTTATTTTCTTTCAAAACATTTTTTTTTATTTCATCATATAATAAAATTTCATTAGAAGATAGTTTGATTTCATTTTTAGAAATAAAGTAGCGCAATTTAATTGATATTATAATTATTATTTTTGCAAAGACAATTTACCAATTATAGAAAATGTCTACATACGTATTAAAATAGAACAAATCAGGTTTTTCTTAGCGGAAGGACCCCGCCTCCGCATTTCTATTTAAAATTGGTCATAAAAGTAAATAACTTCAAAAATAAAATAAAAATTTACCACATCAATTTTATCACTACAAACATTATTTTTATTCATTTATTAAAATACCCATTTTTCCCACGTCCGCGCGCCAAGCAAACGTCATTAATGCAATTCTTCAAAATCCTTAGTACCTAAATGTTGGTGTAAGGGGTCAGTTCATCCCACAACAAAATCAAACAAAACAATAAGTTAACAACCATAAAATAAAAATATAAAATCTTTTTGTAATAAAAGATTTAGAGAAATAATATTGGTTTTTTTTTATTCGCAAAGAGTGTATGAAAAGTTATAAAATATATATAAATAACTCCAACAATAACTCACTTTAGAATGAAAATAACAATGATAATAAAATGTATGCAATTTATGCATGCTCCTAAACATATATGATCCGGATATAGCCAGCCACTAAGGCGTCCACACAGAAGTCACTCATACCAATGGGAAAAATTAAACCAGCCACTAAGGCGTCCACAAAGATGCATATGATATGTGATAACAATGATAATAATGTTCAAAATTTATAAATCACTAGCCACTTATGCACCACAAAGAAAAACTATTCAAACCCAGATCACTAGCCACTAAGGCAATCACAAGAATAAATTATTTAAGATCAAATTTTTGTAAATCACAAAAACATCAAATTTACATTATCATGAATTTTCATAATTATAACTCAATAACTTTCAACACATCAAATATGCATGTGATCAAATATCTTAAAATCACCACTTTCATTTTAATAATCCATAAGATTTGATTTGAGTACGTGTTATTGATAACAATTAAATCTCATACCACCAAGAATAAAATAACATAAATTTCATTCACTTCACTGTAAAGTTTCCTGCATTCTAAAAACAGACTATTCATTATTGCATTTAACAATTAATTTTTTTTTTTATATTATTAAAATAAAAAGATCTAAAAATTCTCATCATTTTCCTCAAGACACATACATTGTTCGTAAAAATCATGTTTTAAATTTAAAATACTCCAAGTCAAGAATTAAAATCAAACACATCATGATAAACATATTACTAATTATAACATTATAAAAATTATAACTTTATAATTAAATACTCTAAAATACGTAAAACACTAAACATTTTTACTACAAACATATTTATCAAGGTATAATAATAAAAATATAACTCTAATTAATTCATCAAGATAGAGGTATTGCAAAAAGAAAATGATCAAAGCATTATAGTGAATTTATTTACGACGAAAATAAAATTAATATTTTCCTTTTAAGACATCCAGACATCATATCAATATTTTACGATTTGCTAATTTAATATCTAGCCTAACTCTACATGGGGAAAAGCCCTTACCTCAAGTGCTTTCCTTCCAAGTGACACTATATCGTCCTCGAAAATTTCAACAAGAAGGAACAAAAGTTTAGAATCTCGATTCGAATGTGAGGGAATGTGAGGATAGTTGTTTGAGTGACTCGGAAAATATTTGAGATAAATGTAATGTTGGTAATGGTGTGTCTTACGAAGGAGAGGTGTCTGTGCCTAATAAAGGAGGTGGGTAATTGATCAGAGAGAAGGAATAATTCCCTTCATTGAGTTTAATTGCCCACATGAATACAGAATTCAATTGGAATAATATCATTCAATGACCAACCGTTAGGAATTTATTGGCATTCATATATTTATTATTGTTAGTTACACATTTGAATGGACACAAGAGTAGTGTGGGTGATTCAATTTTGACTTGGTCATTGTTCACTCTAAGACAAATATTTTTACGAGTTTTAATTAGTTAATAATAAATAAATAAAAATCCCAATAATTAATTAATATAAAAATTACTTCATCAAATAATCAAACATCTAAGGAATAATTATTCTATTACCATCACACTAAAACAGTAAAAAGAATAAACAAAACTAAGGGTTTTAATTTAATTAATTAAAATAAGGGTGTTACAATACTTACCCCCTTAAAATAGTTTCGTCCTCGAAACTAAGAGGTATCTAGAAGGTCTGGGTAAAGCTCCTTCATCTTCTCCTCCAACTCCCAAGTGGCATCCCCAGTCGTCTGGTTCCAAATCACCTTAACCAATGGAATTTCCTTTCCCCTTAAATGTTTGGTAGTTCTGTCTGCGATGCTTATCGGTGGGACCTCGAAGGTAAGATTCTCCTTCAATTGAATATCATCTGGCACAATAATATGGGATGGATCTGCCATGTACTTCCTCAATTGTGACACATGGAACACATCATGCAAATTGGCCAAATTCGGTGGTAAAGCAATTTGATAAGCCACTGGACCCAAACATCGAAGAATTTGGTATGGTCCAATAAACTTCAGAGTAAGTTTCTTTGACTTCAATGCTCTACCAACTCCAGTAGTGGGTGTCACTCTCAAGAATACATGTTCATCCTCTTGAAACTCCAAAGGTCTCCTATGTCGATCAGCATAACTCTTCTGCCTGCTTTGTGCTGTCTTCATCCGCTCTTGGATCTGACGCACCTTATCTGTAGTCTGTTGCACCAACTCTGGCCCTACGATCAAGTTTTCACCATCCTGATACCAACACAAGGGAGTTTGGCATATGCGCCCATACAAAGCCTCGTACGGTGCCATCCCGATACTCGCATGATAACTATTGTTATAGGTAAATTCAACAAGAGGCAATAAATCATCCCAACTTCCTCGATTATCTAATGTACAAGCTCTTAGCAAATCCTCTAATGTCTGAATAGTCCTTTCAGTTTGACCATCAGTTTGAGGGTGGTAGGCGGAACTCAATCTCAATTTAGTACCTAATGCCTCATGTAATGCTTCCCACAAACGAGAAGTGAACTTTGGATCTCTATCAGACACAATGCTAGATGGTATCCCGTGTAATCTAATAATTTCAGCACCGTAAATCTCTACAAGCTTAGACACATTGTAAGTTGTCCTTACAGGTATGAAATGGGCGGATTTCGTGAGTCTATCAATAATCACCCAAATGGAGTCAAATTTCTTCTGAGTCTTAGGTAATGCCACCACAAAGTCCATAGATATGCTATCTCATTTCCACACTGGTACATCTAAGGACTGCAACAATCCAACAGGTTTTTGGTGTTCAACCTTAGCCTTTTGGCAAGTCAGGCAAGACGCCACATATTCTGCCACCTGTTTCTTCATTCATGGCCACCAAAATTTGTGCTTCAAGTCTTTATATATCTTCGTAGTACCAGGGTGAATACTCATTTTGCTCTTGTGGGCCTCATCCAAAATAGTTTTCCTCAACTCTGCATTATTGGGCACACAAATACGTTTATTACACCACAAAATGTTATCTCGATCTATTTCAAATTCTGAAACCTTGCCGGTCTCAACCAATTTTCGTCTCCCCTGAATAGCCTCATCAGTCGCTTGAAGGGTTTTAATCTCATTCATTAGTTTATTATCTACGATGATCATTCCACATTGTACTTTTCCCGACACAGAATCCAAATTAAGATCCAAGTCGCGAAAATTCTCTAACAACTCTAACCCTTTCAATGTTATGGATGACAAATGGGCTCGTTTTCTACTCAAGGCATCAGCCACCACATTGGCTTTTCTTGGGTGATAGTGCAGCGTAAACTCATAATCCTTGATAAACTCCATCCATACAGATAGTGCCTCCAAATCTTTAGTGCAAAAACTATTGCAGCCAACTCCATGTCATGTGTAGGATAGTGTTTCTCATGCACCTTCAACTGTCTTGAAGCATATGCTACCACTTGTTTGTTCTGCATAAGTACACAACCCAACCCTTGTAAAGAAGCATCACAATAAACTTCATATGGTTCTTCTGGTTGTGGCAACACCAATACCGATGAAGTAGTTAGTTTCTCTTTCATCATCTGAAAACTCTTCTCACGTTCCTCTGTCCATGCATAAATGTGATTCTTCTTGGTGAGTTGTGTCAACGGCGCTGCAATCTTGGCAAAGCCCTCAATGAATCTCCTATAATATCCAGCCAAGCCCAGAAAACTTCTAATCTCTGTAATGGTCTGTGGTTGTTTCCATGCCACCACGGCCTCTACTTTAGTTGGGTCAACAGCGATACCCTCCCTTGAAATGACATGTCCCAAGAATTTCACCTCCTCCAGCCAGAATTCACATTTTCCCAGATTTGCATACAATCGCTTGTCCTTTAAGACTTGCAAAACTTGATGTAGGTGAACTTCATGTTCCTCTCGGCTCTTAGAATAGATCAATATGTCATCAATGAAGACCACTACAAATCTGTCTAAGAAGGGGTGAAATATGCAATTCATGTAATCCATGAAAATAGCTGGTGCATTGGTGACACCAAAAGGCATCACCAAATACTCAAAGTGTCCGTAACGAGTTCTGAATGCTGTTTTAGGGATGTCTTCTTCCTTTACCCAAATCTGATGGTACCCCGACTTCAAATCAATCTTTGAAAATATGATTGCTCCTTTGAGTTGGTCCATCAAGTTATCAATGCGTGGCAAGGGGTACCTATTTTTTATGGTGACTTTGTTAAGCTGACGGTAATCAACACAAAGTCTAGATCTTCCATCCTTCTTCTTCACTAGGAGCACCGGTGCTCCCCAAGGTGAGACACTCGTTCGTATGAACTGTTTAGACAAAAGGTCCTCCAACTGATTTTTCAAATCTGACAATTCCGACGGAGACATTCTATATGGGGCAATAGAAATAGGTCCTGTACCCGGAGTCACATCAATTGAAAATTCGATATCATGAACTGGGGGTAATCCTGGTACATCCGGCGGAAATACCTCTGGAAAATCTTCGACCACAAGTATCCCATCTACCTCCACTTCTAGCTTCATACTGAATGAGTTGAGGGAAACACATTTTTGAACTCCCCCTTTCAAAGAGAAGTTCAATTTATTTGTATCGAGGAAACGAGAAACACCTGTGTCTGGGAATATCACAGACTTACGAGCGCAATCCAATAAAACATAATGGCTTGACAACCAATCCATCCCAAGGATCACTCCCACATGCTTCAGGGGAATACATATCAAATCAACATTAAATTTCATATCAAACACAATCAACGGACATTGCAAGCAAGCCATGTTACATTTCACTGATTCGGTAGAAGGTAGGGTAACCACCAAATCAAATGGCAAGGTAGTAACAACAAGTTGGATCGAATCCACCCAATCCAATGAAATGAACGAGTGTGTTGCCCCCGAATCATATATTACATTAAGTGATTTTCCAGCAATTAAACACTCACCTTGGATAAGTTCAGAGGAAGATAAAGCTTCTTCTCCATTGATATGGTAGACACGTCCCTTGGCAGTAGGGCGTGCGACATTTTCGTTGATTTTGTTGCGGTTAATTGCTCTGTCGTCTTTCCGTTCAGGGCATTCATTTGCAAAGTGGTCTGGTTTCTGACAAATGTAACAAACCCTTGGTCTGATTGGACATTCAGATATCTTGTGTCCCTCCCTGTTGCAGCGAAAACACTTAATAGGGTATGCATGGTTTTGATTTGGAGTTCTTTGCCCTTGACCTTCCCCGTTTTGAGGTCGAGGTTGATCTCTAGCATTCCCTGGTGGTCGGGCATATGGCTTGTGTTGTTGATGTTGTCTGCCCCTATTATGTTGGTCGTTATGCCCCTGTTTAAAATATTAACATTTAGGGGTAAATATTAACATTTAGAATCCCAGCTTATGACTCTCATAATATGGATGGGTTTAAATTTCTACTTAAGGTCTGATGGGTCCACCTATTGTGCCCCTATTCAGACGACTCTGTTTCATCTGCTCCATTTTCTTGCATTTCTCCACTAGCACTTGATATTGACGTATCTCCAAGGGCCCCACTAACTCCTTAATCTCATACTTAAGCCCACTTTCGAACCGCTCACACATGTATTCTTCATCTACCTGATTTATGAAATGGCGGAAGTGTTTTGCTAGGGACTCGAACTTTGCCGCATATTCTGCTATCGTGAGATTCCCTTTATACAACTTCAGAAATTGGGCCTCCTTCTTAGCCCTAGCACTTTTTGGGAAGTATTTATCTAGGAACTTATTCCTGAAAACCTCCCAGGTCAGCTCTTCATGATTTTTCTCCATCATTTTCTTCGCACCTCGCCACCAGTATTCAGCTTCACCAATCATTAAATAGGTCGCATACTCTACTTTCACATTGTCAGGGCAGTGTAGGATCTCGAAGATCTTCTCGATTTCTTGCAGCCAAAGATCAGCCTTATCGGGGTCATGCTCTCCTTTGAACTTAGGCGGATCTTGTCGACGAAATTCATTCAATGCTCTTGCTGTACTAGCTGCTTCATCCCTCTGATCCCTCTGTGCATCTCGCTGAGCCTGGACCGCAGCTTGTTGGGTCATTGCAGCGGCCATTGCATTCATGGCTTGGATCACTTCAGTCATATTGTGTCTTCCTTGGGGGACTGATCGGTTTGTTCGACGAGACATAACGCTTCCTAAAATTATCTAATTAGAAAAATATTCTAATATAATTTTATCTTTAGGGTAGTATGAAAGTCTTTTATTGAAGACTATATAGTAGGTCCGGATTATACAACAAGTCGTGTTTTTGAGGGGTTCCCAGGAAAGAGAGGTGGGTCAATGGACCACTTAATAACCAAGTCTTTCCTTAGCCAGAATCCCTTAAATACAACTCTTTATGTATTATCCTTCCCTTCTACTGTGTGAATTATACAATTATACATAATTTAGTGTTTAGAACATTGTCTTAATTATAAATATTTAGATTATATGATGAAGCCCAATAATTTTAAATCATAGTAAAAACTCATAATTCACATCAATAATTACTGTTTGATTAATTTAAAATTATTTCTAATCATGTGATCAATAATTTAAAATATATTTTTCATCATAATTATTCCAAGAAGTTAGACAATTAAATTCACATAATTGAAATTTAAATCATTAATGACATAAAATAATTAGAAAATCAAACACTTAGTATGAATAAGAAATAAAACACAAAATCATAAAATACAATAAAAATCATAAATATTATAAAATGTAACAACTTAAAAATTGTA
>JBBPBS010000858.1:1706748-1741931 GCA_037974835.1 Cicer judaicum
TTTTTTTTTTCACATTAAGACTTTGTTTGGAAGTTGGGAAGGGAATGGGTTTGAGGGGAAAAGGGAGGATGAAAGGAAAGGGGAAGAGAGGATTGTCGTCCACCTTGTATGGGGTTTGTTTTTCTTCATCGGACTAAAATTTTCAATTTGGGGGAGCTCAAAAAATGAGTTAGTGGATGACTTTGGAGGGTTTTGGTGATCTTTGTGAAGTAACCAAATCCTTTTCATGTTTTTATAATACTCTTGAAACAAATAAAATATTAGTGATAAGTCTTTCATTCTCCTCCTCCCCACCAAAAACAAACAAAGTGAGGATTCTCCTCCCTATCCCTCCCCTCCCCTTTCCTTGAAACTCTTATTTCCCTTCCATCCTAACTCCCAAACAAAGGGAATATCTTTGATGATGGTTGGAGTTTTATTGCAAAAAGAAGCTTCTTCACTTTTGTTCTTTGTTTGGGAGGGTTTTTCTTCTTGCAGATATTTACTAGCAACTCATTGACAAATCTTAAATTAGTTGGCAGTTTTAAGTTTTGCTTCCCAAGATATGTCATTTTCATTTAGTGTTTCTTTTTTCTTCTCTCGTGCATTATTCAACATCTCTAGCAAAAGAGGATGCTATCTTACTTCTTTAGTCTTTACCAGTGTTTTCTGGAAACTATCATCTTAACAGATTCAGGTATGTTAAGTTTTCAGGTGAGACTAGTGATGAAGGTGAAAGCACAGATGGATGGGAGGAAGAAGACGAGGCTGAGCCTAAGGTACCAGGTTTTTAACTCAAGAATTATTGTTGGATTAATGTAGAGCTCTTCGATTTAATTATATTGTGATTACCATTAAACATTTGCTTAATTGTTGGTGCTATGCTATATCTTATGTATGTAGATTGGTGACGGTGGAAGTGGTGGTGGAGTTTCCTTGCAAAGTGTGGCTTGGGGTCAGCGAGCCCTCTCTATTGCTGAGGAGGTCCTTATACAGTTCAGTGAGGACATCAAACTATATGCTTTCAAGACAAGTCCTCGTGGATATGTTTATGTGAGATTGGACAAATTAACAAATGAGTAATATTTCAACTCGTGTCATATACATCTTTAGAATTTCTTTACATTTTTTTGATTAGCGTGTTGTTTGTGGGTGGGGATGTGGCCGGATTGTTCCAAATATATATAGAGAGAGTTGCTGGTGTGTAACTAGTCAAATGATCCAGTCCTCACAGAGCTTGGAATAGAACAGTTACTTGAATGAGTTGATTTGAATTGCTTGAGAGAAAGTGCTCTTAGCCTTGTTATTTATAACTGAGTAATTACAGTAAAGTCCGCTGATTATAAGGATAAGAACCAACAAACCTACTATAAGAAATATTTATGTAACAGAAAATAATTCAAATCCTATACATATCTCAACATAGCTCATGGAGGCTATTGCAGGTAAGACTAGCTAATAACTGAAAGATCCCCAAGAAAGTGAACACAAGTCTAGCCTAATGGATAGGGAAAGTAACAACCAACCACAAGTTAGTGTCAATATCAATTTGGGTTGCCTAGACCTGTCTGAAATATGAGGGGACCTGCTATTGGTTTGATTGTTGAAGCCTTTATTGAACTAAGACTAGGGTTTGATGCTTAAAGCATGGGCGCAAATGAGACGAGGATGTCTAGAATGTGGTTTATTTATTATTATTATTATTATGCGATGGGTTCCTTGACTAAAATTCAGGAAAAAGTTTAAAAACCTCAGTATAGTTAAAAGCAGTGGTGAGGGGTCCTTGATGAGCTGCGGAGCTTTACACAAATGTCAGGGAGTATAACAAGAGCACTCATATTGTGAATTTCCCATTATTTTTGATAATTTATTTTGTGAGATCAAATTTCTGAGAAAAGTTGTGATAGCTACTACTAACAATGGATTAAGAAAAAAGAACTGGTAATGGAAATGGTGGTCTGTATCAAGGTGATATTTGAGGCTCAGATTCTGAGCCTCTGTTTAGTGTCTACAATGGAAAGATGCAGAAAACAAGAAAAAGACAACACATGCAATTTCAAGAGTGCTCAACCTCCCCTAAATTCCAACCTATTTCCTCACTCTTTCACCTCATCCATATACCCTTTCATGTGTAATACACCTCTCATGTCTCTCTTCACCCCACTGCCATTGCCTCTAAGCAGTTACTGATGCTCGTCTCTCTCCTAATTCTGATCAGGTGCATTGCACCCCATAATCTGATTAGGCAACGGCTCTTGGGCCTCTGATAGATTTTAGTTTTTTGGGGTCTGGGCTGTGCGTCAAATTGTTTCGTACTTTCGTGTTTTTTTTTTTTTACATTGATTAGGTTTATTTTGTCTCAAATAAACCTAATCAAATAATTTTCTCCCCAACTTTGCAACACACCACTTTTTGTTCCATGTTTTAGATAAACTACTGTTATATTTCCAATTTAGCTTCTTGTTGCAAAACATCTGTACCAATTTGTGCATAGCTTGGTTTGTTTATCGTTTTTTGAGCATGCTATCTTTGGCAATGGAAAATAGTTCTTTATTAGTCATGACATGTACTTCAAACTTGACCAATGACCACCTAGCGATACATCGTTAACTATACAGTTTGTGTTGTATTCAAGTTTTCAATTTTCTTATTTAGATATGGATGTCCAAGCATGGAAGAGCTTGAAAGCTACAATCAGGAATTCAAGAAAAGATTAGATGAAGTTGGAGCACTTGGAGACATACCTGATGATTTGGCTCTTGAGGTAATGGCTTTGTAGCCGTGTCCTATACTTTTATTCCAATGGAATTTTATTCAGTAACCAATGACTGTTCCTCTGAAGTCTGAAGCATACTTAGTACCTAACAAAACACAATTTTTCTCTGAAGGTTTCGTCCCCGGGTGCTGATAGGATACTGAAAGTTCCAGATGATCTTAGTCGATTTAAAAACATGCCTATGAGAGTTTGTTATACAGAAAATTTAGAGTCCAGTTGCCATGAAATGGATGGAGTATTCTTTTTAGATTCTATTGAAGAAGAGTCAGAGATATGTGTTTGGAAGTTGGCAGATGTTAAAGAGAATAGAGACCCTACAAAAAAAGGCAAGCCGTTGAATCGTAAACAGAAGGATTGGAGATTGAGATTGCCATTCAACTTGCATAGAATGGTAAATCTGTACGTTGAGTACTAGTAAAATCTTATGTAATTTGATTCAGGAACATAAAATCTCTCTCTCCAACCCTCCCCCAGCACCTATCTCTGATGGAAAATTCTAAGGTGGGTGGTCTACTGTAGCGTGCTTAAAAGTCACTCAAAACTTTAACCGTGATTGACTTGATTGGTGTTGGTTTGACGAATTAAGTTTTGAGAGATACATTCAGTTTTATTTATTTTTATCAAATTAATTCCAATCTAGTCTTTATCTCAGTTTCAAAGACAAATACCATTATAAATAGCGTCATCTATCTTCCTTAGAATTTTGAGTGACTTTTAAGTACGAGTTTCTGGTGGTCGTAATATTTGCCTTTTCATGTGGTAATATGGAAATAGTTTCATAAAATATGCTTCTTTTTAGTTTTAGTTTGGATTAGTACTAGACGAGTTACAAATTTTCAAAATATTTAAAATGGGATTTAACTATAACTAGGTTTTTTTTACACAAATGAATTTCATTCGTACTAAAATAAAAATAGTAAAATGAGGTCTAATGACCAAGAAAACATAAAACATGTTAGCAAATTTGATGGTAGCTTTTATAAATTCCTTGTTCAAAATATGAAAATGACAAAACAAGTCATTGATCTGTGTGACTTTTGCATCAAAATGGAAAAACAAAAAACGCCACACTACAATGAAGAGTAAATTAATGTCATACTCAAACAACAAAACCATTGATAAAATACAAAGAGAAAAATTAAATATGTGAAAAAAATTATTTATTTAAATAAAAGGAGATAATAAAATAATTTTAATGGGTGATTTCATATCAAAAAATAATTTTAAATCACCATTCTAACAGATGAAGAGAAAGAAAATATATTTTTCTTTTAGAAGAGGTGGCGTCTTACTAAGATCGTCGAATTCAAAATAGCTTCACCAAGGATTATTTTTCATTGTCTCTTACTAGTGTAATATTTTGTGCCATGCACATGCAAAAATATTTTATAAAATATTTAAAATCATTTATAAACTATGGTACATTTCTACAAGAACTTATTAAATTAATAATGAAACATTACTAGATAATTTATAGTGATAATATATAAGTTTTTAGTAGTATCTTTTAAATTAAAATGTGTATGTAGTATAAAATAATAATTAATAATGGTGGTGGATAATGTAAGACCAACTTTACAATTTGTTTAGGTCTTTTCTGTCAACTTGTTTCTACTTTTTTCTTAAGAAGAGCCATATTACATAAATGAATGATGAAAAACATAAGAACCAAAAATTGAAGATAATTCAAAAAACAATCACAACTATATCATTTGCAAAACAACACAATTGTATAAGATTACAGAAATATAATTCTCAATAGCTATAATCAAAGAATAAAGAATGAGAAAATAGTAACATTCATCATTCATTTAGAAAGAAAGAAAACAACCATCATAATGTATACCAACAGTTTTATCCTGATAGGTTGTGTTGCAAATTCTAGTTAAAAAAAAATAGAATAATAAAAGTGAAATAAATAGTCACAAGAAAAAAAAAGTTTGAATTGTGACCCTTTTAAAAATTAATTATGCACTTAAAGTACCCTTCTCAAAAATGAACTTCAAAGACAAACAAGTTGTTAAAGAACTTTTCTATGTAGAAGATATTAAATACACTTAGTAATATAAATATGAATTAAATGAAATTACTCAAGTGTGGAGTTAGGGTGATTAGTGTATACTAAAAATAAATGAGTAAGGTAGAGTGAATCACAAAAAGAAATTATCTTGGCTCACCCTTAACCTTAGGTTACGTCAAGCCCTCACAAACTTTGTGAAATTTTCCACTAGCTTGTTGATCATAATTGAACCAAATACAACTTGTATTACCAAACCTTCAACAGACTTACAACATGTATTATCACAACCTCAACATGCTTCAACCTTAATCTAAATAGACTTTACACAATCTCACCATCAGTCACAAAGGAAATACTTTAAGAGATTTTATAATATGTGACGTAGTGTTTGTCTTTTTGTGCTTTGCAAGTAGGAGAACAATGTCAATGTTCTCTTCAAAATAAGCAAAACTTTGTTTTTGCATATATAACGTTCTCTCTCTCTCTCTCTCTCTCTCTCTCTCTCTTTTTTGAGAAGTGAGTTGTCTTGAAAACTTTAGATTATGTCACCTCTAAAACGATTACTGTAGCAGCTTTGAAAATTGCAAGTGGTAAAAATCATCAGAATGTTCTATATAAGAGAATAATATATTTTTGTTCGATCATCCTCAAAGAAAATTTTTTGAGTAAATGATTTGCTCATTTTTTCTTAGTGTTTGACACTATGTTTTGTTAATTGACTATATTTGAAATGTTTCAATATAATAATGTACTCATCATGAGTATAATCATTCTATGATGTTTGTATTCATCATGAGTATAATCATTCTATGATGTTTGTATTGTGTAATATCACCAAATACATCTTCAACTTTGAGTTGTTCCATTTGATATGGAAATGATGACATATTATACTACTTAGTACTTAGGGTTGATTTTGTATAGTCTAAGTGCATTAGTTTAAATGAATTAAGATTTATATTACTTTTGTCGTATTCTAATTCATTTTACTTCTTAGCCAATGTTGTTCATCTAATAAATGAATTAGTCTCAATGGATTAAGATTTTGTTCTGTTAGGTCTTTCCTCAGCTTATTCTAATCCATTTTGATTCTTAACCAAAATAGTTTGTAATATGTAACATAAAAACTCAATGTGAGTTGTCACATAAATTTCAAACATACTATCTTCATTGCACGAGAACATTATAAGCTCTAAGAGAACATTTTGAGCTTCATGATTTTAAAGGGTTTTTTTTTAATATCATTATGAGCTTGCAAAACAATTGTTGTAATCTTCTGATGATGCTACTTTTGAAATAAAAATGTCAATCATAAGGAATGGGAGTTTGAATTGAGATTCCTTTTCAAAAATTAATTTATGCTTTTAATTTAAGCTAACTCAAGATTTATCTTGGTTTCACAAAACAACAAATGCATAACTTATTGGTTAGTGAAATTAAAAGAAATTGTTTCTACGTGATTTGTGCTATTGAGTTTGAAATAATTAAAGATAAGGAGAAGAGGATCACACAATAATGTATCCTAATTCATCAAAGGTGGGCTACGTTCAATCCTCATAATTTGTGAACTTTTCACTAGTGTGCTTAAACAAGAATGTTCTTGATTTTCAAACAAACTTTCTTGATTAGTTACAATGTTCACCTTTCGATCTTGAAATGATTTCTTACAATTACCTTTCAGTTCGAAAAGGGTTTTTACAAGTCACCTTTTAATAAGAGAAATGATTTTTACAGACTATCTTTAAGATTATAGTCTTGAGTTTTAAATGAAATATTAAAATAAGGTTGAAGGATCAGAATCTACTCAATGCTTGTTTGAGTTTGATTTTCAGCAGAAAACACAGTAAAAAGATCATTGAATCTAATATGATTGAGGAGCTTTGATTTATCAAGTATGATTGTTTTAAGTGATTAATTGCTTGCGCTTGAAACTCTTGTTGTTATTTTGACCTTGAGGTTCCTTTTATATACACGATGAAGGTTGATGACAACTCGTGTAGGTGTTAGTAATCTAGTTGTTCATATTGATCTTTTAATATACATGTGTTTTATTTGATCAAGAACGTTCCTACTTTATTACCAGAACGTTTTTTGTTTCTGTTTTGAGTGACTGTTGAACTGAGAGCTTGTGACAAATGTTTGGTGTCAGTTTTTTTCTGCTTTGTACACCAGTTGTCTTTCTACAGAGATGCAACATTAGTGTCCTCTTTATCCTCGTAGTTATAGTTGTAATTTTTTCATAAGCTATCAAATTGGAAATTGATCTTGTTATGGTTCTTGATGTTGTTTTGCTTCTTTTAATCTTCTGTGCTTCATCATGGTTTTGAGTTGCCTTGATGTTTAATTCACTTAAAATATGGGATTGATGCATTTCATTTTTAGAAAAAAAATTTCCAAAATGATCTTGTATAAAAAAGGCTTTAAACTTTCACCAACCAGAATGATCATGGTTTGACTAGACTGAATACTGTTAAAATCAGAATGATTTTTCGTTTGTCCAGACTGTTATTTTTATGAATAAAAATGATCTTGTTTTAACCAGAATTATCTTGTTTTCATTGTATATTATTATTTATCTACAAATGGTACACTCAAAAGCACATGTTAAATAACAACATAATTTAGAAATTAATTAACTTTGTTTATTATCTTCAAAACATTAATTTGGGATTTTGCCTCAACAATATCCCCCCCTTTTGATGATGACAAACATGTTAATCATATTTTTAATTTTGATTCTAATGTACTAAGGGCTTTTGTTACAAAGCCCCCCTTCAATTTTTGCATTAAGTAATAGATAACTTTGAACTAAAATAAAACTTTTTTCATTTATATTTAAAAGATAATTCATACATATGGTTTAAAAAAAAACTGAAGTACATAATATGATCAAAAAGACCTATGAAAATTGGAATCTGATAACTCATTCTCCCTCTTTGTCACAACAAAAAATGGTGGAAGGAAAACAAATAGAGGACATATCTTAAAATGACAAAGATGGAGAAGAACCCTTAGAAGACGAAGATATGGAAGGCTTGGGAATATTGGGGAAAGTTGGAGATGGGTTGGGCGGTGATGGTTGAAGTCCTAACATGCGCATGAGCTAAGTGGCCATCCAATCCCTTAAGATTACATTGTCCCTATCTTTATAGGTCTTTCGATCAATGATGGTTTAGAGATCTTTAAAGATATTGGGGATGTCCTTATGAGATTTTGATGTATTCTTCTTGATTTTGGAACACTTTGAAGGACGACAGTCATTTAGGAAGCTGAAGAAGGTTGTCTTGGAGATGGAGTTGTGGTTGTGCAAAAGGAAGTGAGTATGGAAAAAGCTAAATCGATGGGGGAAGATTGCCTAACATGGACTGAGCCTGAGGGGCTAGGAAGGTCCATATCTGGAAAGGCCATGTATTGGTTAATGCCAAACAGATAGAATTGGTTTTTTGTGGTGAGACAAAAGTTAGAGACATGTGAAAGGTTCTTTCATACTTGATTTGTGACAAAGATGACTCTACATAATTGGATTTGGAAGAGAGTGAGGAGTTGGAATACCAAAGGTGGGATTAAAATCAAGAGGATTGGAATTAGAGTGAACAACACTAAAATAAAGATTGTTCTATTGAAACGAATAACACTCTTGAGGAATGTTGATTCCAAACTTTTGAGAGTTTGGATTCAAGACTGTTTTCCTTTCAGATTGTTTTCGTTTATTGAATCTAGGAGAGAAATGGGTTTGATTTTGGTGGAAGTTTAGGATGAGTCGAATGGATGGATATTTCTTCATGTGTGAAAGATTTTTGGCAGAAAAGTTTGAGATTTTGATGGTTGATTTTTCATGGGAGAGGGGGAAATTGAAATACCTTAAAAAAATTAGTGAGAACCATACCATAAGGAATACTATTTCTCTTGTAATCTCTATTGGTGTAGGCGGTCATATTTTGAATAATGATAAAATGGAGATTAAGCTTTTGGCAATGGAGAAGGTGATAGATTAATAAAACATCATTATCTGATACCTCCTCATGGCTACCATAGTGAGGTAGGATAAAATGTTGACTAATGTTGTTAAATAATTTTAGAAGAGTTTTAAATCCGCATACACATAGTTTGTGGAGCTAGGGATAAAAAAGCTCTTTAAAGAGTAAATCTTTGTTGATGTTGAGGGCAGATCAATCTTTCCCAAAGATTGTTGGCCCTTTAGTAGTAAATGTAAAATCTCAACTAGGATGGCAAGGGTGAGTCGGATTTGTACACCTTTTAGGATGGAGACAAGTAGGGATTTAACAACAAAGGCCTGAGCTGTGCAGGAAAAGCCTCGAACAACTTTAGGATAAAATGAATATGAAATTTATAGAAATTCTGACCAACCAAGGGCATCAGTATGATGTTGGAGAAGGTTTTGTCTTGAGCATAGAATGTTCTTCCTTTTTGAGAGGTCTTCTTGATTTATATTTTTTATCTCGTCTTTTAAAATAACATGTATACTCAAGATGTCCAATTTTATTGCAGTGGGAACATTTTGTTTTGCACGGGTCTTCTTTTCTTTCAGGAACAAAAAAAGTTTTTGGTTTTGGATTTTGTCAAAAACGAGTCTAACTTTATCAAATATTCCTACCTAAGATTTCATAATTTTTTGGAAGGTTTCAGTAGATTTAATAAAATTTGATAAATCATTTTTGAGACATTCAATTTCTGCTTGAAGAAGAATATTCTGCTTTTGAATCGTAGAACGTTCTTGACATTCAAATTATTGAGTTATTTTAAAATGAGATTCCTGATGCTTTGAATGATCCTTTTTACTGACTCTAAAGTAAGAGAAAATTCAACAAAAATTATACGTACAAATATATTGATTCAAAACTTTTTTCAAAAATGTGTACGGGCATAATAATAATAATAAAAAAAACGTAATAATGCTATAGAAATTTGAATATAAATGTTATTGACAAAAATTGGGACACACCTTAGTTTGCTCCACATAATAAAAAACCTAAATAAAAACAAACTTATACTAATACATATAGAATAGATAAATTATTCCACAAAAGAAGATGCAACTTTTTGAAAATAGAACTTAATCATCACAAAATATTATCTTACATAATTAAAAAAAAAAAAAGCTATCAATCCCTCGTACCATTTAGAAAACAAATTAAAACAACTACAAAAGCTTGTTTTTATGCTTACAAAAACAAATTGAAGTGAAATAAGCAATCAAATTATAAAACATTGGTAAAGTACTACAAAATTAGAGGAGTTTACTTGCATTGAAGTAAAGGTTTTCAAGATAAATTTCTAATAAAATAAAACAACATATAAATTCACAAATCACATAATCTCAAAACCCTACATTAGGATTTTGGTTTATAATTCTGGAGTATGTAAACTATCCAAATAATATTGAAAAAAAAGAAAAGAAACCACATAATACAAATTTCTCTAAGGTGAACGAAGAAGAATTATAGAAATATCAAATTAAGATTGAAAGTTGAATTTGAATATATAGTATTCGTACAATTGAAGTCACAAAGAAAAGTATTGAAATGAAGCACAAGCATATGTTTTCTGGGAAGAGATTATCACATAATTTACAAAATTGATCTTCTTATTTTAAAAATGTAACATTTGATACAATAATGTAAAGTGATTAATATTCATGAAATTACAATAAAAACATTTAAAATCTTCAATTTCAACTTTTAAAATTATTAATTTTTATAATTTAATTATTGACATAAATAATTAATGCATCTAGATGGTGTTATATTATGAGATAATGTCACGACCCAAAAATTAATCATTGTGAAATTTATATATAATTTTTCTTGAAATTTCGATAGAGTAAACTCTCAATTCAGTCATAGTCCAAATAGCATAATCTAAATATTCAGTACATCTCCCAAAAGACTTTCTATACTCAAAATAGCTGCATATTATATCATCACTCAATAGACTTTACAAAAAAGGGGATCCTCAATCAAAAGGCCTATCAAAACAAATATGATCGAAACTTGAGTCTACTAACAACTTGGTATTGATAACTATTCATCATATGCATATTTTTCATTGTTTTTAGTCTTATTTATCTTTTATTCATTAGTTAATTTAAGGAGTTATTTGATATATTTTGTTGAATTTAATTCTTTGATTTAATGAAATGTTTATGTTCTAATTTCCTTGATTAAGTAGAGAATGTTCGTAGTTTTGCATTGTTACTTTGTTTTAGTGCAGTGCTGAATTTTGGTGAGAAATCAACGTGACCTATGTGGAGTATTTCCACCATATCTGAAGTTGTAGATGTCTAATTTTAGTCAAACCAAGTGCATATGCAAGCTACGATCCATAGCTACAACTTTCATGAAGACCGAAATCCAATTCAAACTCAAAAGAGGCAACAACTTCAAAAAACATCAAACAGAAGAAGTTGTGCGCCTAAAGTGCAACAACCGCGCCTGAGGTGCATTTTCAGGCTGAAGCCTCTGTCGGGACATGCTTGAAGTGCAAAAGCTGCGCCTGGGGCACATGGCACGTGACAACATTCATTAAAATGCATTTTTTTCTTCACTTTCTAGGGATCTTTTTGACAATTGGGAAGTTGGGAGACTTGTTCCCTAGGAGAGAAACTCAAAGACGACCGTTTCTAACACCATTGGAGCAGTTTTATCAATAATCATTTATGAATATTTCTTATAATTCTTCTCTAATCTCTATATTTTCTATCTCTGTCATGAGTAACTAAACCCTATTTGCTATGGATGAGTGTAACAAGATGAAAGCCTTATTTTTATGATTTGAATTATAGTTATATGAATGAGTTTATTGAATTATTTTTTCTCATCTTTGTGGTTAATGCTCTTTATTGCTTGATTAACATTAAAATATTCTATGATTTTTATTTTGAAATGGAAGTGGACTTTACGAATACTTGAGATGAGAAATTCATGGATTTGTAGTCTAGCGATAGATACAGGTCATGAAACCAATTAAATTAGTTGTTACGGCAATAGTTTAAAAAGAGAATTCTTGTACGGTAATGCTTAATTCTAATCTTAAATCTACTAAGGAATTAGGGGTTACTTTGGAATTAAAGGTTTTTTCACTAAGACATTAAGGCAAGAATAATAAAGAGAATTCGATAATAATTCAATAAAGGAATTCAGTAACTAGGATCGAATTAGACTCCAAAGTTGGATTGAAAATGAAACTCATCCCTGATATTTTTCTTATTATAAAGTATTAATTTTATTACTTGTTAATTTTAAATATTATTTCAATCAATTTGGGAACTTTTTGTTCAATTTTAGTAATTAAATACAATTCGATAGTATAACGCAATCCTTGAGTTCGACACTCGGTACTACCGTTTTATTATTACTTACAATGATTCAGTTCACTTGCAGAAATACTATCAAGTTTTTGGCGCTGTTGCCGGGGATTGCCACATCACTATTGAATTTAATTTATTTACTTAATTGAAATTTTTTGCTCAGCAATAAATTTTTTTGCTTTTATTTTATTTTTAATTTAAAAAAAAACCTGTTTTAAAACTTTTTATTTTTACTTAATTATTTATTTTTCTTTATTTTAAAACTATTCATTACTCACAATTTGTCTAACCTTGTATGTGAGGTCAGTCCTCAGCTGAACTTTTCTTTGACCCAAAAATTGAAAAAACTGTGAAAACAAATCAAAAGGAGATTCGAGAAAGAAGACAAAGGGAAAGACAATTAGTAGTAGAAGAATAGGATTTGGGGGATTTCTTCATAATTGTTGAAATGGCCGATCCACCAACCACTAAACGTACTGTCGGCGAGTATGAGAATTAAAATAGAAATCATGCTCGGTTGGCCATCCATAACCAACCGGTTATAGTCAACAAGTTTGAAATAAGTCTCGCTCTATACCGAGAGTTGAAGGAGATTCATTTTGTCGGTAAACATAACGAAGACGCCAATAAACATCTCACAAACTACTTTAAACTATGTGAAATGGGGAAGGTGGATGGTTGTTTTGAAGAAGGCAAGATATTGAGACTATTTCCATTTTCATTGAAAGATGATGTTAAGGAGTGACTTAATTCATTTCCTGTTGATAACATCACTACATGGGATGACCTTGAAGGAGGATCTCTTTCGTGATACTTACAGGAGGATCAAGAGTTTACTAGCAGGATGCCCCAATCATGCTTATGAAGACACTGCTCAAATGCAAATATTTTGTAATGGTTTGAAGCTTAACATTAGAATTATGTTGGATGCTACATCAGGTGGTTCTTTGAATTACAAAACCGCATCAGAAGCACAAAAGGTTATTGAGATCATGACATCAAATGAACAAATGATGTTGTATGATAAAGGTGGTAGGTCAAAAAGTGGTCTGCTGGAATTGAATGTTTTGGATGTTGGGTTAGCTCAAGGGAAGCTTCTCTCAAAACAGATAGAAGATGTTATCGTCGTTGAGATAAAGAAGGGGGTGACAGCTCTAAATATACAACTCCAAGTGGCCCTTGTCAAATTATCGAAATATACTAATTGTGACTTTTGTGGAGGAGCACATAAAAATGGAGCTTGTGAAGTACCAAATGAAGATAATACAGAAGAACTAGAAGAGGTGAACTTTACAGGTAACAATGGGAAGCAGAATAATCACTACTCTAGTACGTACAATCCTGGTTGGAGAAATCATTCAAATTTTTCTTGGAGATATCAATAGGGTGGATCTCAAGGTCAACAAGGAGCTCAAGCAAATCAAGCCCCCACCTCGAAAAGCTACTTGGGAGAGTGCTATTGATAAGTTGGTAACAAGCACAAGTTCTTTCATTGAAGAGTCAAAATCCATCCAAAAAAATCACTCTGCATCAATAAAAAATCCGGAGACCCAACAAGGTCAACTTGCTCAACAAATGGCACAAAAAGCGCTTGGAAATTTTCCTAGTGTCACAGTTCTGAATCAACAAAATAATATCAATGCAGTGACAACGAGGAGTGGCAAGATAAGTGAACGAGTACCACCTAAAGCCAAATAGAGTGGAAGTACTTCAACTTCAACCCACTCGGAGGAAATGATCACCTCGACATCAGTTGAGGAGCACATCGCTCTTGAAAAGGAGGAAGAAAACTAGAAATTCGACTTCCATTTCCTCAAAGATTAAAAATGGAAGAAACTGAAAAACAACTCGGCAAATTTATTGATGTTTTTAAAAAATTGCAAACTAACATTCCTTTTGCAGAAGCACTAGAGCAAATGCCGACATACATCAAGTTCATGAAGGAGATTATGTTAAAGAAAAGACAAATTGGTAGTGAAACAATGATACTTACCGAAGAGCGCAATGCTATTCTACAGAGGAAGCTGCCACCTGAGCTCAAGGATCTTGGAAGCTTCTCTATTCATTGCGCTATTGGGGATAGAACTTTTGGGAAAGCCCTGTGTGATCTTGAGGATAGTGTGAGTCGTATGCCCCTTTCCATATACAAAAAGGTTAGGCATTGGATGAGTCAAAGACACACAATTGATGTTATAGTTTACAGATCATTCAATGAAACACCCATATGGGGTGGTGGAAGATGTGTTGGTCAAAGTAGATAAGTTCATTTTCCAGTGGATTTTGTGGTACTAGACATGGAGGAAGACAATGATATCCCCTTAATCTTGGGGAGACCATTCTTAGCAATAGGGAGAGCTATGATTGATGTGGTGGATGACACGTTAACCTTTAAGGTAAATGAGGAAACAATTACATTCAATATTCTAAAAACCATAGAGCATTCAAACGAAAGAGAAGGGTGCAACAAAATTGAGATTTTCAATTTGATAGTTGATAAAGAAGTTGAACATCAAGGACTCATTCTGCCGTTAGAAAGAGTGTTATGCCTACCCTAAAATGTTGTTAAAGATAGTGAAGATCCAAGAGTAAAAGATGTTTTATTCATGTTAGAAGCATCACCATCCCACTCCCCCCGCTTCCATACTACATGGGAGGAGTTGAAATTAAATGAAGACAAATATGTAGAGAAAAAAAAAAGACACCATTGGTTGAACTCAAACAATTGCCACCTCACTTGAAATATGTACCCCTTACTGAGAAAGATGATGTGTTCTTTGTGTCATATAATACACCTTGACAATGATTGAGGCGTCAATCTAAAGACTTTAAAGAAGCACTTCGTGGGAAGCAACCCATAGGTAGAGGTAGCTTTTATTTTTGCAATCTTACTTTTTATTTGAATTTATTTCTTTTTAATTGTGTGTAAACATGCACTATGATGAACAATTTTTAACAACTTGAAGCTAGTCTTAAACTATTTATTTTAGATTTTGAAATTTAAACTCTATTTCTTTGCTCATATCATTGCTCAATTTGATAATTTCACTAATGCATGCATTGTTGATTACTCATATGTTGTCGAAGTCTCACTTGCCATATTTATAAAAATAAAAATAAAACTAAATACATTTTGTAGTGCCGTGTTTGGCATCATTTAAATAGTTTATACTCCTTCTTATTATCCTAGTTGTGAGCTTTTAAGCCTAAACACTTTAATTCTTTGTTGTGTGATTATCCAGACATGTGTTATCCCTTTAGAACTTGCACTAATTATGACTTGCATCACTTGTAATTTATGCATACACTGAGGTAATTTTATTTCGGTTACTAGCCACATTACAAGTGAAAGACATGACTTTAATTAAATCACCTTACTTGGAGTTAGGTAGAAAAAAAATTATCGTCTTGATAAAGTTCATAGTTTGTGGTTGCTCATGGGATAGCAACCTTTTAAGTTTGGGGTAGTGATTCTCACAAAAAGAAAAAGAAGAAAAAAAGTTCAAAACAAAAAAAAGGAAAAAAAAATAGTTTTAGTATATTGATAAATAACATCTTCTTAGTTTTTTTTTTTGTCAATGGTTGAGAATGTCCACGAAATAATATAGAGAAAAAAAAAGAATAAAAGAGGGAGAATAATTTGAAAATGTATGAATAACTCCAAGTAGTAAAACTTACTATCCCAAAATATTCTATCCTTACCTAAGCCCTACTACAACCCGAAAGTCCTCCAAAAGTGTATTTGTTTGTTGCATTGTGATTGCTAATTAGAATTTTCTCAAGCCTATGGTAGTGTGATGCATGTTCTCATATTTGTGTTTAATGCTTTTTATTGCTTGATCAATATTAAAATGTTCTACGATTTGTATTTTGAAACGAAAATGGACTTTATGAATGCTTGAGATGAGAAATTCATGAATTTGTAGTCTAGGGATAGATACAGGTCATGAAACCAATTAAATTAGTTGCAAAGGCAATAGTTTAATAAGAGAATTCTTGTACAGTAATGCTTAGTTATAATATTAAATCTAGTAAAGAATTAGGGATTACTTTGGAATTAAATGTTCTATCATTAAGACATTAGGGCAACAATAATAAAGAGAGTTCGATAATAATTCAATAAAGGAATCCAGTAACTAGGATCAAATTAGACACCAGAGTTGGATTCGAAGTAAAACTCATCCCTGACATTTTTCTTATTATAAAGGATCAATTTTATTACTTGTTAATTTAAAATATTATTTCAATCAATTTGGGAACTTTTTGTTCAATTTTAGTAATTAAATACAATTCAATAGTATAATGCTATCATTGAGTTCGACTCTCAGTACTACCATTTTATTATTACTTACAACGATTCAATACACTTATTGAAACGCTATCAGCTACTTAGCTGTCTGCGAATCTGGAAAAAAAAACAAGGCTTAATTACACTTTTGGTTCCCCTATTATAGGTGAAAATTGATAGTAGTCCCCCCATTTTGTTTGTCCCCAATTTTAGTCCCCCAAAAAGAATTTGATGCCAAATCATGATGAGTTGTCAATTTTTTAATGACGTGTCAATAAATAGCTGATGTGGCAGACGCTTACGTGGAATGAACTTATTATTATATTATTTTTGATTAAAAAATATAATTTTTATTTTCAAAAATCATTTTAATAATTGTAAAACATTTTTAAAAACATAATTGAATTGTTAATATTATATTAAATTAAAATGCATCTGCAGAACCTTAAGAACCCTAACAATAATCAAAAGCCCCAAATCTTTGAACCCTAAAGTCCCAAATCTTTGAATCCAAATCGTTTTCTTCATCATCAACTGTTTTCGTTTCCGATTTCGAGTTCATCATCGATTTCGATTTCGTGTTTCGCGTTCGTGGCCCTGGGTTTCGTCTCTTTGGTCTCTGTTTCGTAATTGTCCTTCTGGATCGGATTATTTGTTCTGTGTTCTCTATTTCGTTTATTTTTCGTTTGTTCTTTGTGTTTTTTTGGGAAAAGAATGTCTTCTCATTCGTATTCAGTTACAAGCAACAATTCTCATTTGAGAATTAGAAGAAGAGAATGTTTTTGTGGACTTGAATCTCCTTTGTGTACTTCTTGGACGGCTGAAAATCCAGGTCGAAGGTTTCATGGTTGTGGATTTTATAAGGTAAAATATTTATCAAAATTTTGGAATTTATTTATTTAATTTTTTTTTGTATTGTTTACATATTATAAAAATTTGTTGTTATGTTGTTTAGTTACAGGGTACTTCTTTTTTTGCTATTTTGTTGTTTCAGTTACAGGGTAAAAAATCTTGCAATTTTTTTGATTGGTTTGATGAGCCAGTGACACAACGTGGAAAAGAAGTTATTATGTCGTTCATGAAAAGGATTGATGAATTCAAGAAGAAAGACAACGTGACAAAAAATTGTAATGATGAAATGAAGTTGAAGTTGAAACAAATGAAGAGCTTTCTGGCACTTTCATGGCTTTTGATTATTGTTCTTTTGGTTATTGTAATGTTGAAGTAATTAAAATGATTGGATTAACGGTGTGTTGTAATGATGTAATTTAGGGTGTTTGTGGTTGAAATTGTAATGTAATTGTTTAATATAGTAAAATTTGTAAGGTTGTTATTATGAAATGAAATTAGTATTATTGTAATTCGATTGTAATATAAAAGTGTCAAATTCTCCAAATTATCTGATATAGTTTTACAGCTCAGCAGTAGACTTCTTTTCAACAAGCAGTAGATAATTCTCCAAATTATCTGATATGTGTTTTCTTAATAAATCAATAAAAAAATCTACAACAGCAATTGTTTGAATTTATGAAATAATTAGGACAAAATTAAGAGTAAAGGTGAAAGGTTTAAAAGTTTGGGGAAATTGTGATGAAAGATAAGCTATAATTTGCCAAATAAGGATCCAACAAAAGGTCATATTAATGCATTACAAAATAAAATTGTTCCTTCACAGGTAACCAAAATAAAAGTACATATTCATAGGAACCAAATTAAATAGGTCCAAGTATGATTACATATTCATAATAACCAAAATACAAATCACAAGTTTCGTGCATTCAATTGATTTGTGAATCTTGAATTTGTGGAGCTTGTGAATCTTGAGATAAAATTGTTGGTGTTTCTCCCTCATCACCTCAAACCCTTGTTGTCTTTGCTCTCTTTGTTCTGTTGATGTTATTTCCATCTTTTGGTATCTCTCTATCTGCTGCACTTTTACCCTTGCATGTCCTTGTGTTGTGGCCAAGCTTCCCACAATTCTTACATTTCACAGTTGCAAACTGTCTTGGTAGTTTGTTAGAACCTTTTGACTCGTCATTAGACTTGTTCCTATTTTTCTTTGGTCTACCCGGTGCTCTTCTCATGATTGGGGGAAGCAATAATGCAGAACCAGAACTAGTAATAATGCAGAACCAAAACTAGCAATAAACCAACAGAACCAGAACTAGCATTAGCAGAACAGAACCATCAACAATGCAGAACTAGAACTAGCAATAAACAAGCAATAATGCACTGAACAGAACCAGAATAATAATCGTAGAGTTTGGATTTGATCTCCTAAGTTCATCAGCATATTCTCTCAAATGTGCATATTGCTCCCTTTGAGCACATTGAATCATTTCTATGGCTCTTACTTTGGCTCTATGTGCTTGGTATTTAGACAACTTCACACCCCATTTATCAAGCGCCTCAACAATCAATCCCTTGGGTTTCATTTCAGGTGTATGTGTTAACATAGGAACAAATTTCTTGGCAAGCCATTCAGTCTTAGCTTGTTTATTTTTTGCACTCCTATGACATGTACGATCCTCTGTGAAACTCACTAATTGCCAATATTCATTTGAAGTCCTCTTACTAATCCTTATGTAAAATGGACATTCTGGCTCACACCTAACAATGATTCTCTTTCCATCATTCTTTTTGAAATACAAGTTTTTCTTAGTCTCCATTGCAAAATCTTTAACGGCATTCTTAACCTGCTCTTTTGTATTGAACTTTAGGCCCAACTCAAACCTTACTTCATCACCATTTTCAGGTTGGTTAAATTTAGGAAATTTCCTAACATTCTCTTCATCAACTTCACTTCCTGGTAGAGTATCCAAATCAAGTTTATATGATAATGATGTATGATTAATTTTAATTTTCCTAAAAAATAAAAATATAATTGATGATATTTTTATACTCTAAAAAATCTAAACACGTATATTAAATAAATTTTGTTTTTATTTAATAAATAAAAATAAAAAGTTAAATTAATATATTTAATAGACATGTTGAAATTTAAAAGAAAGTATAGATGGAGGGATGTAGTAATATATAGAAAAATAGAGAGAGAAATGATTAAAACCGGTAAAAGATGGGCATTTATGGGGCAGGAGTGGGGCAACGTGTAGGCTGTTTGGACAGTGGGACACATCCCTGTCGCGGACAAAGACAAAGAAGCGAGTGCCTATGTCTGTCTCCAATGGATTCCACAACTCCACCATTCACCGCCCATAACTTACATAAATTATTTCAGCGCTTCTTTATAAACTTTCAACGTTCCAACTTTCTTTATAGTTTATACTTTATACTACTCACTTTATATTTCTATACAATTTGATTAACTATTGTCATCTTTTTTAGTCGTTTTTTTTAATATAAATATTATATCATTCATTTTTTTTAAGATTAATATAACTCATTGAAGTAATATTTTCATAAGAGATTATGATATTTTGTGTCAAAATAAATAATTTGTATATAATTATAAATAGAGTCAAGCTTATTATTACAATTTCTTGATACTTAATAAACTTCAAAATCAGTTGCAGAACTAGGTCCTGGGTTTCCTCTTGGGTTTTCATGTCTTTCAAATGAATTTTCATCACCATTAACAAAGATCTCACTTGGTATTTCAGAAATCTAGTCCCAATCCTCATCCTCATATAACTCACCCATATCATCATCTGAGTTAGCAACATAATCTTCATCTTCTTCACTCAGATAATCTTCACCATGGACTGCTTCAGATTCAGGTTCAACAGGTTCAGATTCTGGTTCAGTTTGAACTGGTTCATATTTGAACTGGTTCAGCATCAGATGCAGGTTGAACAGGTACATATTCAGATTCAGATTCTGCTTCGGGTTGAAGTGGTTCAGAATTTGGTTGATCTGGTTCAGTTTCAGGATTATCTATACAGTGTTCCACAAAAGACGTCAATTACGTTGAACCCTTTGACATCTTCAGCAAACTTTAATACATCCTTATCATTGTTCAGAGGTCTAAGTCCACGTGTAAATGAGTACTTTGGATGCTGGTACCACAAACGTTTAATACTCATATATCCCAAACTTTTGACCATTTTACTAATTTGCATGTGGGACATTAAGTCTACATCCCAAGACCAATTCATCTCATCCACTTGGGCACAAACGTACATCTTCATTGGGTGGTTTACAAAACTACCCCCATGGTTAATTCTTAACCTAACTCTGTGGACTGAAGCTGGCCTACATAAAACAAACCATTAAATAAATCAAAGCTGGCCTACACTACACATGCACCACAAAATAATACAATACAACATATGAACCACATTATTAAAAACGAATGGACCACATTATTAAAAAGGCATAAAGGCATTGAGTTCTGTTAACAGTGTAGAGAAAAACTTTTGGCCCTAAAATCAAAATTCAAATATAGAGTATAATAATGTTAATAATAAAACGAAAGATGCTGGTACGCGAAACAGAGACCAAAGAGACGAAACCCAGGGCCACGAACGCGAAACACGAAATCGAAATCGAAGATGAACTCGGAATCGGAAACAAAAACAGATGATGATGAAGAAAACGGTTTGGATTCAAAGATTTGGGACTTTAGGGTTCAAAGATTTGGGGCTTTTGATTTGGATGATTTGGGGCTTTTGATTATTGCTAGGGTTCTTAAGGTTCTGCAGATGCATTTCAATTTAATATAATATTAACAATTCAATTATGTTTTTAAAAATATTTTACAATTATTAAAATTATTTTTGAAAATAAAAATTATATTTTTTAATCAAAAATAATATAATAATAAGTTTATTCCACGTAAGCGTCTGCTACGTCAGCTATTTATTGACACGTCATTAAAAAATTGACAACTCATCATGATTTGACATCAAATTCTGTTTGGGAGACTAAAACTGAGGACAAACAAAATGGGGGGACTACTATCAATTTTCACCTATAATAGAAGAAGGAGGAAAGTGAAATAGAAAATGAGGTGAAATGAAGGTGGTTGATTTGTTTTTTTTTAATTATTTTTTATTATTATTTTAAAGAAAACGGGGCGTTTCAATCTCCTTCCCTTATAAAAATTCGTCCTTGAATTTGTTTGATTTTTTTCTATACTCACTTTGAGTTTCACACAAGTGTGGGTACTTTGCACTGATGACTTCTTCGGGTTTCCAAGTATTTTTTTCACTAGATGGACCACACCAAAGAACTTTTAATGAAACGATATCTTTTGAGCATAAAGCCTCACTTGGTGATCTAATATAGCTACTGGATGCTCAACATATGATAAACTCTCATCTAACTGCACATCTTCGTGATAAATCACATGAGAAGCATAAAAATATGAAAGACCGAATGAACTCCCGAGACATCCGGTCGAAGTGCCAAGCGATACACTACCAGTCCGACCTTTTCTAAAATTTCAAATGGTCCAATGAACCTTGGACTTAGTTTCCCCTTTTTATCAAATTGCAAAACTCTTTTCATTGGTGAAACTCGTAGGAATACATGTTCTCCCACTGAAAACTCTAAGGAACGAAACCTCTTATCATAATAAGATTTTTTTCTAATTTCAGCTGTCACTAAGCGATTTGGAATCAATTTAACTTTTTCAGTGGCATCTTGAATCAACTCTAAACCAACTAGTTTAGTTTTTTCCACTTCAAACCATCTTATCAAAGACCTACACCATCTTCTGTACAAAGCCTCAAACGAAGCCATCAGAATATTAGATTGATAACTATTATTGTATGCAAATTCCATCAAGGACAAATGTTGATCCCAACTACCCCTAAGATCCAGAACGCAAGCAAGAAGCATATTTTCCAATATTTGTATAGTCCTTTCAGACTAGCCTTCTATTTGAGGATGAAAAGTCATGTTAAGTTTTAAACAAGTTCCTAATGAAGTTTGAACTGACTTACAAAATTGACCAGTAAATTGAGCCCCACGTACATAAATAATAGACATCGGTACACCATGCAAAGAGACAATTTCATGTAAATAAAGTTTAGCATATTGAGATGCCATATAAGTAGTCTTCACAGGCAAGAAATGTGCAGATTTGGTCAACCAATCTATAATCACCCACATTGAACCATAACCCTTTTCAGTTCTTGGTAATCCTATGATAAAATTCATAACGATGTCTTCCCACTTCCATTCAGGTATTTCAATAGGTTGAAGTAACCCCACAGACTTTTGGTTATCAACCTTTACTTGTTAACACACTAAGCACTTATAGACAAAATTTACTACGTCTTTCTTCATCTCTTCCCACCAATACAATTATCTCAAATCTTGACATGTCTTATTAAAACCTGGGTAAATAGTATAAGAAAAATGATGAGCCTCCTTTAAAATTTTCCTTTTTAAGTCACCAATGTTTGGAACACACAATCGATACTTCAACCTCAACACATAATTAGAATCAACTAAGAAGTTTGAAATTTTACCATTCTGAACATTATTTACCATATTCACCAAGTGTGAGTCTTGACTTTGAGCTTCTTTGATATCACCAACTATGATTGGACGAATTTGTACATGGGCTAAAAATAACCTCAAATGATCAAGTTCAAATTGAATTCCCCTTTCAACAATTTCTTAAAATTCTTTAAAAATTGGCCTCTTTACTTCTGCTATATCAGCGAGACTACCCATGGATTTCCTACTCAAAGCATTTGCAACAACAATTGCCATCCCTGGATGGTAAAAGATTGTGCAATCATAATCTTTTAAGAGTTCTATTCGTCTTTTTTGTCTTAAATTTAAATCTCGTTGTTGAAAGATATACTTAAGACTTTTATGATCAATATAAATCTCACAAGTTTCACCATATAGATAGTTCCTCCAAATCTTAAGAGCAAAAATTACAGTAGCCATTTCCAAATCATGTGTAAGATAGGTTACCTCGTGGTTCTTGAGTTGTCTAGATGCATAGGCAATAATAACCTTCATTGTTGTATAAGTACAAAACTGAGACCAATTGTAGAAGCATCGCAATAAACTGACATTTACCACCTATCGGTAATGCCAAAATAGGTGTTGACGTCAAGTACTCCAATTTTTGAAAGTTTTCCTCACATGCACCAGACCATCATAACTCAACTTTATTATGGGTCAACCTAGTCAACGGAGATGCAATTTTAGAGAAATCATTCACAAAACATCGATAATAACCAGCTAAACCAAGGAAACTCCGAATCTCCTTTATTGTGGTAGGTCTTGACCAATTCTGCACTGCGTCCATCTTACTTGGATCAACACTCATTCCATTAATAGACACAACCTGACCTATAACTACCACACTATCCAGCCAAAACTGACATTTAGAGAATTTGGCATATAATGGTTTATCTCTTAAGGTTTGCAAAACTAGCCTCAATTATTGCTCGTGTTCTTTTTTACTTTTAAAATAAACACGGATATCATCAATAAACACAACCATGAATCGATCCAAGAACGGTTTAAAAACACGATTTATCAAATCCATAAAAGTCATAAGGGAATTAGTAAGCCCAAATGACATAACCAGGAATTCATAATGTCCATAACACATGCGGAAAGTTGTCTTCGTTACATCATCCCTCTTAATCTTCAACTAGTGATACCCCAATCGTAAATCAATCTTAGAAAAACATTGAGTTACTTGAAGTTGATCTAACAACCCATCAATGTGTGGAAAATGATATTTATTCTTTACAGTTACTTTATTCAACTGCCCATAGTCTAAACACAACCACATGGATCCATGTTTCTTCTTTACAAACCATATCGATGCTCCCCAAGGAGAAGAACTTGGGAGAATAAAAGCCTTATCAAGAAGATCTTAAAGTTATTCCCTTAACTCCTTCAATTCTGATGGGACCATACGATAAGAAAGTATGGATATAGAATGAGTGTTAAGAACTAATTCTATTGAGAACTCAATCTCCCTATCAGGTGGAAACCCATAAAGTTCTTCAAGAAAAACATTTAGAAATGCACATGTTATTGGAATTTTTTCCAATTTCTCCTCCGCCACTTGTGTATCCCTTACCAAGGCTAAATATGCTTGACAACCTCTTCTTGTTAACCTACTAGCTCTCAAGGCTGAGATTTGGTTAGGTGGTACCCAACAACGTTCTCCCTGAAACGAGAAGACCAGTCACCTCGATATCTCAAATTTCATCACTTTGTTATGATAATCCAAAGTGGCGTGATGCAAAGCCAACCAATCCATATCCAAAATCACATCAAATTCTACCAAGTCAATAACTACTAAATCTACTTGCAATACCTTGCCCTCAATAGCTATATCACAAGAACGATACACTAACTTAGCAAGCAAATTTTCTCCAACAGGTGTAGCCACAACTAAAGCTTCTTCTAGAAAATATAAATATTTACCAAGTCAAGTAGCAAACCTCGAGGATACAAAATAATGTGTAGCTCCAAGATCAAACAAAATATGACCATCTTTGGAACAAATAGAAAGTATACATGTAACTACTCTGTTGGATGTTTGAGCATCCCGACGAGTCAAATCAAACACTCGAGTCTGACCTCTTCCTACTAGTATATGACCTTTACCACCAAATCATCTACCTCCTTGTTGAGATGTTCATGAACTCCTGCATAAGAATTTCCACTTAGTCGCAAAAATGCAGAATGAGCCCAAGAAGATGCCAAAGTTGTTGGTGTTGATGCATAACTAGAGGATGGATGTGTGGTGTCTAAAGGATAACACATCCTGATGTGACCTACTTAAACAAATTGATAGAACACCTTACCATTACCACCTCTAGAACAATTTCCAAAGTGAAATATACCACAAATAACATCGTGTGGCTGAAACACTAGAAAGTATCTAAGGAAAAATGGATTGTGATATTGCTCCATAATCAGATCTATGACTCTACATTGTCCCAGAAGACTACCCGCTATGACCACCTCTTTGATACATGAGTCTTTGTTGTCCTTGATAACCAAACATATATTCAGCATCGCAATTCGAATAGTTACTATAAGATCCTTCAACCGTTTGTTTCTTCCATGAATCTTGTCTATCACCTCATTTTTCCTTCTGTCCTTGCTCAATCTAAATGGCCAAACTCAAAACCTCAACAAAAGTATAAAAATTCGACCCACCTGCAGATCTGAATAAGTAATCCTTCAATCCTCTGATGAACCTCTTGATACCCATATCCTCAGGGATAGCGTAAGGAGCGTGTCTAAAGAGTTGTGTAAAGCGAGCACTATACTCTAAAATTGCCATACCCTCTATTTGCTCAAATCGCTCAAACTCATGAGCTAATCCATCTCTAACACTCTCCGAAAGAAAACGAGTCATAAACAACTGAGAGAACTCTCTCCATGCTAACGGAGGTGACCCAACTTGTCTACCACGTGACATTATATCAAACCAATCACGTGCCACACCTATTAGCTGAAATGATTTCAATTATATTGCTTTTACCTCATAACAATCCAATGCTCTCCAAAGCCTCTCTAGACTATCAATGAATTGTTGTAGGTCATCAGTTGCACTAGACCCAGAAAAAGTAGGGGGTTTAAGCTTCATGAAGTCTAGAAAATTAACCTCAATTCCCCTTGTTGCAGTCGTCGTTTGAAGCTCAACTTGTCTAACCTCTTGTTGACCATTGGGATTTTCATGTCTTTGATCACCTTCCTGTTGTTTTTTCCGACGACAACTCCAACAAGTTGTTGCACAACCTGTTGTAATCCCTACAGACCAGCAGCAAAATCTTCTATGGCTGGATTTACATTCCTCCTCCTATGTACCACAACATTGGCATCCAAGCCACATCCACCAACTTTAGCTCTATGCCTATTTCGAGCATGAACTGAAACATGACCTTGTTGTCGAGTGCCTTGGGCTTGGGCAATTGACTCATCATCAATTTCCCTTATAGTAGGATTCCTAGTCTTGGGTGACATTCTCACCTAATCAAATAACATTGATAAAAAATTGAACAAGACGACAAGAAAATATGGAAAGATATCGATGATGAATTTAAACACAAATTTAGACAAAAGATGAGACTTTCATAGAGTGCTAATAGTCCTTTTCAAGTAAGTTGTGTCCGGGTACACAATTTACTGACAAGAATATATTATAACCCTATGTTTGCAGCTATTTTTGGACCTATGGTCGAGCTCTGATATCAACTTTATCACAACCCAAAAACTAAACACCATGACCAACGCACAAGATATAACTTCAATGTTTCCAAATTTGTAAAATTCTTGTTTAAACTCTCAATTTAGTCATTATCTAAATATTAAATACATCTCCCACAAGACTTTCTAGACTCGAAATACCTGCAAATTACATCACGACTCAATAGACTTTACAAAAAACGAGTCCTCGATCAAAGAGGCCTACCAAAACAAATATGATCAAAACTTGAATCTACTAACAACTTGCTACTCAGCTGCCTGCGAATTTGAACAAAATAAACAACATGAAGGGGTAGGTTACAAAGACTTAGTGAGAAGACAATAATCCCCATCAACTAGAAGAGAAACACAAAAAGACTCGAATAATAGTTTTACAATCTTGTGGTGATTATATTATACACATAATAAAATCATTAAACTTATAATTTAACCATTCAAGTATATATATTTAAAATCCAACTCATAAAGAGGTGAATCAAAGTGAGCAACTTTAAAAATATCATAGAAAGTCAAACAAGTAAAATATAAATTCTTGAGAACCAAGAGGCGGCTTCATCTTATTGATAGCTCTTTCCTCTTAAGGATGGTATTCCCTTAGGGGTGACTCCGTCTAACGAATAGCCCTTTCCTCTCAATCCTGCAACACGTCATCACACATCAATTAGAGAGCTTACATCTCGTTGATAGTCCTCTCCTCCTACAAATGACATTTCTCAAAGGGCTACCTCCTTCTAACGGTTCATTCTCCCTAATTAAAACGAGATAACTAGGTGCACCTACCGCCGTTAATGATTTCACAATTATAACAACGATTTTCACAGCACATATTTAAAAGCTTATAACTCACAAGAGAAAACAATTGTATGATTGATGCATATTTTTTATTGAGCTTTTATTTTGTAAAAGTAATCGATTTTTAAATATGAATAATCAAGTTTTTTTAAATAACCGATTTTTAAACTATAAATAAATAATTTTAAAATAATAAATATTATAAAATAATTAATTTTTAACTGATTTTAGTTGTTTAACTAGAAATCGATTATTTAATCAAACTAATTTTACAATTGATCTTATAATTAATTTTAAACTAAATAATAAATTTAATTATAATTCATATATTAATTTTAAAATAAATATAATTTAATTTTTTTTTTAAAAAAAAAAAACAACTATGCACAACATTACTCAAAACTGTGTTTTAAAAAAGATTGAGGAAAAGCAATAATAATTAATAATCAATTTACAAATATCTCCAAATGAATTTACATCTAGAACTTTGAAATTACAAAATTAAGCTATTACTCAAAATTGGTTAAATAATAAATATAATGTATGAGTTTTGATGGCATAATTGGATCATTGGTTGTGAGTTAAAGTTTGGAATCAAAGTGCGGGGAAGATGTCAGCCACGACATAGGTTCATGGCTCTTGCTTCTTCTTCCTGAAAGGAGCAATCAATGTAACAAAGACCCTGTCCTAATGTCATGTCATTTTTTGAATTTAATGCATATAATATTTCCCAAGATTCCATTTCATAAAAAATATATATATTTCCAAAGATTCATGAGACATGGGTATCCAAGTCCTAATTTGTCATATATTGTGGTGTGGGCCACTTATGAGTTTGTTGGGGGTTTCAACATATAAATTATATAGTACAATATCTTTAGTTGAAGCACCCATCTTCGCTACTGTAGCTTGATTTGGATTGCAAAAGATTCTAATCCCCACCCATTTTTATAAATGTTCACATTTTGGACTCACATCGTGTATTGTAAAGACATCATTCCAGTTATATGTGATTCAAATTATACATTCAATATATTCATTATAAACAATTTCAATCATTGATTTCACATCAGATGATTTAATTTGTAACCGCATGACACGGTTACACCATAAATTTGATTTATGGTGAAGGAGGTTGGAGAGAAACTAAAGAAAATGGTGGATGACATGGCGAATCATCCGTGGAACACCATAAAAATATATATATATATATATATATATACATAAAGTTGGTTATCATAATTATTGGACCCCTTTAAGATTGAAATGGCATAAATCTTCAATAATAACTATAGGGGAAAATATGAGCAGTACTTATAGTAGACCAGAAGTGAATGGCATTGTTAGAGTAAAGACCAAGTCTAACTTTTGTTTGAAAAAGAGGGAGAACAAAGAATATAAAAGAAAAATAAAAAGAATAGAAAACTATATAATTTTTAGTTCAGAAAATATCTTTTTCTTTTATAGATGTGTAGAAAGTGGGACAAAGAAAAATAATGAATTTATAGAATGACTTTGATTCGAGGTGTAAATGGAGAATGTTGATAAGGTGACGGTGGTGCTAACTCAATAAAATAGTAATGAGTTTAGTTAAAATTTGAGAATATTAAATAAGTCTCACAATATTTAAAATTGTAAAAGGAAGAGGAAGTTAATTATATATATATATATATATATATATATATATATATATAATTTTTTATCTGTTATAAACACTTAACAGCTTGTACTTAATTCTTTTTTACTCTTTTACTCTTGTATTATAGTATTTTGAGATGTAGTTTAGATATTTACTTTGTAGAGTGTGAACTGAGGGTCATGGAAAGTTTGCGAAAAATCTGATAATTTTTTCTTTAATTTTAAAGTTTTTATATTATTTTTTTATATTGATTGTTATTTAAAATTCTATGGTTGTTTATTTTTTCTGAGGTGTAGGAAAGATAGTTGTGCTTGTAAATGAGTGCAAGGAATGTGCAATCGAGGGAGATCATAGTTGGATTGATGATGTTATAGTATGAATAGCTCTTAGATAACTTTAGAGTAAATTGGACTTTATACACAAAAGTTTAAGTATAATTAATGTTCATTAATAATGCTATCTACCTATAACCTATTTATTTTTTCTTCTCACATTAAAGGGTACAATTCTTATATCCACCTAACTATAGTTCTCACTTTCACCTCATTTTACCACATTAATTTTATAATATTTTTAATTGTGTTTTATGAGTAAATTTTAAAAAATGCTAAATAAATTTGAGAAATTGACTCTTTATTATCTTATAAGTCTCTTTTACTGTAACAGTTTATAGTTTTATTTCATTCAATGGTCCTATTTATTTTCATTAATCATGTAATTATTGTCTACAAAATTGGAGGATCAAATTGATCCATCCTTGTGTATATCTAAATACAGTATGTGAATGGAATACATAACACTATTCTTGATAATTCTAACTTGATATCAGAGCACGTAAGCTTGAAGGCTCTTGCTCCATCAATCCAATTCAATCATGTCATCGATTGCAGATACAAAACATTAAAATGACTTCCCATCAACTATCTATGTCGAGCTAGACAAAGACAACTATTCGTAGTGGAAGTAATTGGTTCTACCATTCATCAGAGGTTGCAGACTTGTTGACTGGTCCATGTTGGGAACCAAAGAGTGTCCTAAACAATTCATCACCATTTCATACAAAAGCAAGCAAACCAATCCAAAGTTTGAAGAATGGAAAGCACAAGATCAGAAGAATGGTTGTTAAACTCCATGACAATAGATATTGCCACATAACTACTATATAGTGAAGCATCCAATCAATTGTGGGATGAAGCACAAAGTATTGCTAGTGCTCACACAAAGTCTCACATCATGTACCTCAAATCCGAATTTCATACCACTTGGAAAGGAGAGTTGAAGATGGAGTAATATCTAGTCAAAATGAAGAATCTTACGGAAAATTTGAAACTTGCAAGAGAACCTATGTCACATTCCGATATGATGATTCAAAAACTAAATGGCTTGGATTCTGATTACAATCCAGTAGTTGTCAAACTGTCTGATGAGACTAATCTTAGTTAGGTTGATCTACAGTCTCAACTTATAACCTTTGAAAGCAGGAACATTTGAACAATCTCACCACTCTCACATTGAATGCATATGCCAACTTTGCAAACAAGACTGAATTCAGAGGCAACAAGTTCCCCACACGTGGAAACTGGAAAATATCACACTTTATAAGTCTTACTCAGGAACTACCCAATCAATAGAAGGAACAAATAACAATGCATTCATAGCTTCACCCTACAATGGACAAGACTATGAATGGTATTTTGACAATGGTACTAGCAACCATGTGACTCACCAACCTAACAAGTTCCAAGATCTTATTGAGCACAATGGTATGAATTCCTTAATGATTGGTAATGTGAGAAGTTAAAAATTGTTGCTTCAGGTTCAATCAAACTTAAAAACTTAAACTTGCACAATGTCCTATATGTATCTGAAATCGCCAATAAGTTACTAAGTATATCTAAGTTAATTATTGACAATAATATCAGTGTTGAGTTTGATGTTGAATGTTGCTCTGTGAAGGACAAGCTAACATGGAAGGTTCTTCTAAATGGGAGACTTAAAAAAGGTTTGTATCAAGATTCAAATTCCAGCCCCCAATCCAATAAAGACTCGTGTACTTACATGTATGTCAAAGAAAGTTGGCACAAAAGGCTTGAACATCCTAACAATAAAGTTCTAGATAAAGTGTTGATACATTGTAATGTGAAGACCTCACTACATTTATGTTTTGTGAGATTTGTCAATTTGGTAAATTACATAGGTTTCCCTTTAAGTCATCTAGTTCTCATGCTCAAGAACCCCTAGAGTTAATTCACATTGATGTATGGGGTCCTGCACCAATAATATCGAATTCTTCTTTTAAATATTATGTCCACTTTACTAATGTTTTAGTAGATTCACATGGATTTATCCTTTGAAACAAAAATATGAAACCATATATGCTTTTATCCATTCAAAAACATGGTAGAGAATAAATTTAACAAAAGGATAAAAATTGTCCAATGTGATGGTGGTGGTGAATTTAAACATGTACAAAAGGCTTGCTTAGAAGCAGACATTCAATTTAGAAGGTTGTGCCCCTATACATATCAACAAAATGGTAGAGCTGAGAGAAAACACAAACATATTGCTGAACTAGGCCAAACCATGTTGGCTCAAGCCAAAATGCCCCAACGTTGTTGATGGGAAGCTTTCTCCACAACTGTTTTCTGATAAATAGATTGCGTACATCCATTGATCAAAATATTTGTCCTTATGTCCTGATCAATAAGAAGGAAGCAAACTATAATGTCCCCAACCTTTTGTTTGTGCCTATTATTCTTGCCCCAGACCTTACAATAATCATAAACTTTAATGCCATACAACTAGAAGTGTATTCTTAGGATATAGCAACTCACACAAAAGTTACAAGTGCATCAACTCACATGGAATAATCTTTTTCTCAGTACATGTAGTGTTCAATGAGGAACATTTTCCTTTTCATGATGGATTTCTTGACATAAGAAATCCATTAAAAACTCTAACTCAAAATGTATCTACTTTGTTTCCTATTGATCCTGCAAGTGGCACAAACAGCAACATTGATGATCTAGAAAATGGTTCAGCTATTCATAAAGAAGAAGCCTCAAACACCTCAAGCACCATCCAATCAGGTGAAGATTAAAAAGATTCTAGTGTTAAAGTCTTTGACACTGATGAGAACATTACAATCAGAGAAGAAGAAGACAAAAATGGTTCAATTGAGATAATGGAGAGAAATAGGCAAATTGAACCTAAAGTTGGAGCAAACAGTCATAATAACAACACCAATTCACATCAGATGCCCACCCAAAGAAAATATGGGATTTACAAGCCAAAACAACCATATATAGGGCTGACAGAAGCACAAACAAAAGACAAAAAGTCATATGACATCAAAGAAGCTCTCAGCAGGCTCCAATGGAAAGAAGCAATGGACACAAAATTCAATGCTCTAACGTCCAATAGAAAATTTACATTAGTGCCATATAAAGGCTAACAAAATATTATTGACTCAAAATGGGTGTTCAAAACAAATTCTAAGGAAAATGGCTCAATAAAGAGGAGGAAAGTAAGACTAGTTTCTAAGGGTTTCCATCAAATAGTTGGCCTTGACTATGAGGAAACCTTTAGTCCTGTTGTCAAATCTAGTACAATGAGAATCATCTTATCCATTGTTGTGCACTTCAATTGGGAGGTAAGACAATTAGATATAAACAATGCATTTCTTAATGGCTATCTCAAGGAAATTGTCTTTATGCATCAACCATAAGAATACTCAGACTCGACCAGGTCTAATCACATACCCAAATTATCAAAAGCAATTTATGGCTTGAAGCAAGCTCCTAGGGCCTAGTTTGACAACTTGAAAAATTCCATAATAAATTGGGGCTTTCAGAACACAAAAAGTGACACATCTCTCTTCATGGAGAGACACACAAATCACACTACATTTCTTCTAATTTAAGTAGATGACATAATTTTGACAGGAAGCAACACCAAGTTCCTAAAGTCTTTCATCAAGCAACTCAACATTGTATTCTCCCTAAAGGATCTTGGTCATCTACACTACTTTCTTGGTATTGAAGTTCAAAGAGATGCAAAGGGAATGTATCTAAGACAATCAAAATACATAGGTGATATACTTAGGAAATTCTAAATGGAGAAAACATCAACTTGTCAAACACCTATGATAATAGGAAGACAATTCACAAATGAAGGAGAACCGATGGTTGAACCAACCAAGTACATGTAGGCCATATGTGTACTACAATATTTGACAAACACAAGGCCTGATATTGCCTTTGCAGCCAACAAACTCAGCCAATACATGAGTCGTCCTAGCATATATTACTAGAAAAGAATAAAGAGGATACTAAGATATCTCAAAGGAATAGTCAACTTCTTCTTACACATCAAGCCATCTACTGATTTAGATATAATAGGGTTCTTAGAAGTTGACTAGGCCACAAGTGTGGATGATGGGAAATCCATGATAAGGCAGTGTGTATTCCTAGGAGAATCGTTGATTTTTCGGTCCTCAAGAAAACAAAAGGTTGTGTCTAGATCCAATACAGAGTATGAATATCGTGCTTTAGCTGATCTTGCAATTGAGATAGCTTGGATCAGATCCCTCCTAAGTGAACTAAAATTACCATTACCTAGGAAGCCAATCTTATAGTGTGATAACTTGAGTGCCAATGCATTGGCCTCTAATTCGGTCATGCATACAAGATCCAAGCACATTGAGATCGATGTTCATTACACACATGATCAAGTCTTACAAAATGAAATCATTGTGGCATATGTTCCTTCAGTTGAACTGTTAGCATATTGTTTGATCAAGTCGCTCACTCACACAAGATTCAACATGTTGAGATACAAACTTGGGGTGACTCTTGCACCATCAATTTGAGAGGGATAATTAGAGAAATTCATTGACTCTTTAGTATCTCATAACTCTCTTTTATTGTAACGATTTATGGTTTTATTTCATTCAATGACCCTATTTATTTTCGTTACTCATGTAATTATTGTCTATATATATAATTGGAAGATCAAATTGATCCATCCTTGTGTATATCTAAAGACAATATATGAATGGAATACATACCAATATTCTTGATAATTCTAACTAAATACTTAGAAAGCTTATTAAGATTGTATCCAATAATGATATTTAGAGTTAAATATATGTTTGATATCAATCTCTATAAAATAGTTATGTTATAGCAAAAATTCTGTAGAGACTAAAGGTATTAGTTTTGAAATGACAAAAGTATATTTAAGTACCATTAACTCAATTCAACAGTCTAATATGTTGACTATTAACTCAATTCAAAAGTCTAATAAGAGGCAATTAAGGTTTGGGGAATTTGGCGAAGTTGGAACGCAAAGATACTTTAAAATGCAGATGTAGATAATAACTAAACTATTGAGTATGTAAAAGTACAAGTATGAGGCTGATTAAAGACAGAGGTTAAAGGGTTCACTGTTGGAATGGATGTGAGAGCTCTCAGTGTAATTACAAAAATAAATTATAAATGTGTATTGTTAATATGTTATAAATTATTTAATCAAAACATGATTGTATCAAATTAAAGCTTACACAATAAAATTTGTGTGCAATAAAAACAAAAGTTAAATTAAATTTAAAAGAAAAATTAATTAATAATACATAGATAGTTGAAGTTATAATAATTAATTAACCGATAAACTTATGATACAAGCAAGGATTTTAGGAAAGTCATATGTCATACACACAAGTGATTTCATATTTATTTTGAAAATATAAGTCAAATTATTTCAATTAATTGTCACAAACTTAAAACATATTTGATTTCGACGTCATTGCAATGGTAAAATTTCCACCATTTAATTATAATTTTTGTCATTATATCTGTTCGTTTATTATACAGATAAAAAAAATACATTGTAGCCATTATTTCCATATAAATTAAGAGTGTCAAAGTTATATGCCCTTACATTATCTTTAAAACTTTCGTGTAAAATTTAAAAATGACTAATAAAATGAATTACTTCCTTCTCTTTATTATGAGATGTAAAAGAAACAAAATAAAAGAAAAATAGAGTTAAATACATTATCAATACTTTATTAATTGGGATATGTTGTTGTGTATTTAGATAAAGTAATTTCAAAGTACATTATACATCCAATTTGATATTAGTGCATAAACAGAGAGTGAGTATCTCGTATCAATGATAAATATGTTTTCAAAAAAA
>JBBPBS010000858.1:1742531-1827569 GCA_037974835.1 Cicer judaicum
TTATTACTGATAAGTGTTTATTCTGTGTTTTTTTTATCATTATCGGTGATAAATATTTATCTTATATTTATCATTAACAAATTCATAAATATTTATTTCGTATATAAATTGTATGCTCCAATTAATTATTTAGAGACCTGTTTCCAAAATTACATGTAACCTAAAAAATTTGAAGTGTTAAAAATTAGTGTTAGCATATTATAATTGTTATTTTTTATATCATTTGTATTAAAAAAAACTAACTTTAACTAAATAGGTAGTTATACAAACTTTTGTACCGTGTATAAATTATGCACTTTAATGGTTTTTTAGTGATTAGTGTTCACAGAAACAATGTGAAAACGTGAAGATTGAAAAAGTTGTTGTTAGTATGTTATAATTGTTTTTAGCTTTATGTCAATGACATTAAAAATCATTTCCGTGTATATTTTTCATAATAAATTATTTTAGTATATTATAATTATTTTTATTTTTCAAAAGATATATAAAAAAATGCTATTTTTTAGGTTTATAATTGGAGTGATAAACATAACTTGAAAATTTACGGAGAAGTTACGAGTTCGAATTCGGATAAATGTGGATGTCCTACCTAACAAAAAATATTTAATAATATTTTGTGTACAAATCGTATGCTTTAACGATTTTTTTAGTATATTATATTTGTTCTCATTTTTATGTGAATTATATTATAAAAAAAAACTAATTTTACCTAATTAGGTAAATATACAAAAATTTGTTTAGTATAATATTTTTATAATAAATTATAATTATTTTTATTTTTATTTTAAAGATATCAATAAAATAAAAAAATTAAAGCAATTAATGACAAATATTTATCTTGTGTATGAGTTGTATATACCAACAACTTCTTTAATTTATTTTTAGAAAAATAAAGTGAATAAATTGAAGTGTGCAAATATATATTGTTAATGTATTATAATTATTCTTATTTTAAAAATAAAATATATTTAATTAATTAGGTAAATATACAAATATTTGTTCTATGTGTGGTTTTTATAATTAATTATAAATAGTATATTATTGTTATTTTAATTCTTTAAAATATAAAAATATTAATTAATTAATTAATTAGTGATTAAAATTTTCGAATACAAAATTATGCGATTACGTTATCGACATAAACATTATAGTTATAAATATAATAACTTAAATTTTTATGTCGATATTATTTAAAATATAATAACTGTAACTAATTTTAATGACAAATATTTATCTTGTGTATAACTTTTATAGTAATAAATTATATCATAAAATTAATATAAATAGTAACTACTTATTTTTTTTTGTTATAAAATAACTTTGGATTTTTTTTAAATATTTTTTTTTTATTACTCAAATGTCACCCTTTGGAAAAATATTACGCTTGCCCTACATTTTAAATTCAGTAAGAAGTCACTTTTCGGGTAAACGACCACTTGAAGGAATTTTTTTTCAAACTCAATAGAAGGTTGCTTGCCCGGAGAGCGACCTACTACTAGATTGTATTTTTTTTCTTCTCACTTTAACATTTGTTATTAATTATTTAATAAATTAAAATTAATAAAATTATTTAAAAAATAAAAATACTAATGATAAAGTAAAATAAAATACATTAATAAATTATAAATTAATTTAATTTTTAAAGTACACTATAATTGAAGGAAAAAAATATATCAAATTTGAGTAAATGTGTCAGTAGCGTTTGAACAATGTTTTTTAGTATGACCAGAGACCCGACATAATCTGCATTTTCTTGGTACTCTTTATGTAATGTTCATTTCTATTCTAATATGTTTGTTATTTGGGCGACCTTTATTCACTCTCCGTATAAATTGATTGTGACATACCTTAACACTTTTATATTGTGGCCAATATCCTTCGTTTGATATGGGTTGGAACGTTTCATGTAGATTTTTACTACCGTTTCCACCTTGTACACATCAGGTATAAGGCTCAAATGATTATATTTTATGCTAGAACATGTTGCTATCACATGTGAACAAGGCATATGTTTAGCTTGATATGTCCCACAATTACATCATTTGTTAGGAAAATTTACACTGAAATGACCAATTGGTCGCCCTTCCCTATTGTCTCGTAGACCATGAAAGTATGGTTGCTCCGATCAAAACTATCCACTATATGACTATTGGATTTACTTATTTCCAATTTTATAAAATTTATGCGAGTTTCTGTGTATACCTGACCAGAAGTTAAAATTGATACGTGTCGTTTTCTATGGTTGGAAACAGTCTCCTTGTTTTAAAATAAGTTGATTGAACCAAAGTAGTGATGGGAAGGTTGCACGTGCCTTTTAATACAAACAACTACCTTCATTGAATGCTTGGATCCAATCTTGTCGAGGTATGTTGTCTAACTATTTCAAAGCCTTCAAGTTTACTATGTCGATTTCTATGCGGTAGTATCGATATGTAGGCTCATTGATTGAGTAACCTATATTGAAACAATAGACAATGCATTATTACACTAAAGGGAATATTGCGTTGTGGACTTGTTGAAGGAGATTGATGATGGAGTTGAAAACTTTTCGGATGTAGAGTATGGTTCATAGTGTTGTGATGGTTCATAGTTTGTGATGGAGGATATAAGTCGGGTTGATAAGTTATGTTTGACGTTGATGGTTGATCAATGTTTGTTGATGGAGGAACAAACTCAAGGTAACATATAACTCGATGGTGCCAAGTTGTGATCACTATGCATAAGCATCAAACATCAACTCTACATCTTCGTCGTCGCAAACCTTCATCAGTTCAAACCTTGTTGTATTTTCATCAAAGAACACAAGGATTCGATAAATTATATTAGTTATCGTGACTCTGTCATCGAGTTGTAACTTTTTTCTAATGACATTCTTTAGACGAGCAAGGTTGCTTCCCGAATATACTTTGAACGCCTTTTTATAGTCACTTATGAATGTTTTACCTTCAACTTCATCGACAATTGAACCATTGTAATAAACAATACAAATTAATTGTTGAGCAGCCATGATTAAGTATTAAATTAAAGCGGCTAACTTCGGTGAAGTGATCAAACTCGGAAATGATAAAATAGTTGTCGACCTAATTACTTCTATGGTTGAGATATGGAGACCTGAAACTCACATGTTTCATCTTCCAGTAGGTGAGTGCACAATAACTTTGAAATATGTATATTATATTTTATGATTAAATGTTTCTAGTTTACCTGTTAGCGATTCAAATTTTGTGCACGTTAAAGAAATTTGTCAAGATTACTTAGGAGTTATCCCATCTGAGGGAGCAATAAAAGGTAATTCTATTAAATTAAAGTGGCTCAAGAATACGTTTGACGATGTTGGTGAAGATGCATCTGTATTACAAAAACAAGAATCATGTCGAGCATATATCCTACTTATGATCAAAGGGTTATTGATACCTGGAAAATCCAACAACCGGGTACATTTGAAATATTTTTCACTATTAAAATATTTAAATAAAAATCCCAATATAACTGGGGTTCAAACGTTTTAGCTACACTTTATAGAGAAATATGTCTTGCAATGAAACCTAGTGTAATATCTATGGGAGGATGTGCATTTTTGTTGCATAACTGGTCATGATATCGTTTGTCTTGTGTCTCTCCAAAATCTCCCAAACCATATATATTTCCACTTACACAAAGGTAACTATTTTTTTTTTTCTTTTATTACATTATTTTTTCTTTTTTTTTTTAAATCAATTTCTTACCATATTACTAATTTTATTATATTTTTTATTTTTGAGATATTCAAAATTTCGTTAAAGTTTCCCATAACGACGTAGAAGGATATCGAAAAACAATTGATCATATGATGGTTGAGGAAGTAATATATTCATTCACATTTATTTGAATTTTTTAAATATTTTATTTTTTATACATGTTATAATTACTTTAGCTTATTTTTTACATATCATTTTTATTGGAGATCTTATCTCGAGTTCCAACATGAAGTTTCTAAAGTAGATAGGGTCACTTGGACTGCATGTACCTATCTGCTTTGTTATCATATTGTTTAAAAACATCGTACAAATAGAGTCACACTTCAGATCGGTTTCTATCAGCAAATACCACAACCACCAGAATATATGAAAATGTACCATGAGATCGACATGAGGCGTGAGATTGATGGTAATTGGAACTAGGTTTGGAGGGAAGAAATTAAACGTTGGAACGAGCGTTAGAGTTACGTGCTTCAAGGTAACATTGTAGAAGATGTTTTATGTCATAGCACAAAATATATGATTTGGTTTAAACAGCATACCAAATTATTTATATCTATAGAACAATATCTTTGTGATCCCGGTTTACAACTGCCGTCATATCCTCATGTGCAGTCGACCTCCCAATCAATCCCACAACAACAAAACATAGTAGGACCGTCATTATCGTCAACTCACCTACACATCTCTATTGAAGTTCCATGTTATAATTCACTACTAACTCAATATTACGTTCCATCGGTGCCAAAATACCAACCCCGATTATCTGACAGAACGTGGGTTTTTCTATAATTTGTTTCGAGAAGTGATTTTCTATAATTTGATTCGAGAAATGATTTTCTACCGAATTTAAAAAGTAGAATCGCGTAATAATTTCCTAAAATATGACAATTGATTAATAATGAAAAAATAGAATATTTAAAAAGAAAATTCAATAACTTTAATTTTTTCGTTTTATTAATTTGATGGATCTGTGACTTTATTAAAGTGGTAGTTTTGTAGAAAAATGTACGAAAAGCAAAAATCACCGAGTAATAGAGTAGTTCAATGGATAATAAAGTAGTATTGTGATAATTTCCAAAATTGTCCTTAATAAAGATGATGTATCATATTGTAGATATAGTTAGTTTAGATATTTTCATATTATCAAACTTTTCTATATATGTATATATTTGATTATATCATAAAATTAATTTACATAGTGGCAACTTCATATTCTTTTTCGTATAAAATAACTTCATCTTTTTTTGGTTGTGTTAATAAATTGACATTTAAATCTTAATTTGATGGACATGTGACTTCATTAAAGTGGGTAGCTCTGTAGAAAAATGTGCAAAAAACAAAAGAGTAGTATTGATAATTTTCAAAAATGTCCTTAATAAAGATGATGTGTCATATTGTAGACATAGGTTAGTTTAGAGATTTTCAACATCAAATTTATATATATATATAGTTAGAATATAGTACTTCTTGTAGACTTAATTATGGTTGTGTTAATTGATATCTTATAAGTTATATCGATAATTGATAGTTTATAGTTGGTATTTGTTAAGTTAATTAAAATGTTTAATAAAATTAATGATTTAATTATTAAAATTATTTTAAATTTTAAATTTATATTATATAAATTGTTTATAAATAAATTATTTATAAATAAATTATTTATTTTAAATTATTATAAATAAATTATTTATTTTAAATTATAATAAATAAATTATAAATAATAAAAAATTTAGTTGCAATAATAAGGGGAAAATTGTAAGAAAAAATGATAAATTACAAATTATAACCTACTTAAATTAGTTTATAAAAAAATGGTATAAGTCTCGTAATGACTATTACTAAACATGTTTCTAGTTTAATTACCTTGTCATATCGATTCTGTAAGTAATAATGTCAACTTTCACGTTTTTTTAAACTTTAATTATATCCTACTAGCTCCCAAGTGGTTATTTTTGTTTTTTCACAATATTGATATTATTTCTTGGCATCTTTGTAATTGCAGGTAAAATTGTTTGATTTTTATTTGTATGTATTTCTATTCTCATATCTATCATGAAGAGAATATCATAGTGTTGATAAGCTAGGGTCTTATAGTTTGACTATCACATATTTTCATTGGTGGGGTTCCATTTTCTCTTTCATTGGAGAAGGATTTTAATTACCTGAAGGTGGTAGATCTTTCTACTCTTGATTTTCAATTCAATAATGTGTCTTGGCTTTGAGTTTTGGCCTATTCCTCTTTGCTCTTGTATCTCTCTTTGGTTTAATATATGTTGTTGTTGTAATGCAAATGGTTGTTGATTGTTGGATTTTCAACATAATGTCAGAAGTCAATGGGATGCTTTTGCACTCTTACATTCTTTTGCCATAATTAAGTACATTTAATTTTTTTGATTTTATCTAGAAAAAGAAAATGTATTGATATAGCCCTAATTATAGTATATAATCATCTTCTAAAAAACTAAAAAAAATTATATATCTTTTGATGAAATGTAAGAAATTTTTTGAAATAATACTCTCAGTGAGAGTACTGTTTAATTAAGGTCACTTAAGTTACTTGATAAAAAATATTAATATTATTTCCACTATTTTAGTGGGTTCTATTATTAATTTAGTGGGATCCATTGTCTAAAGAGGTGAGATAGACATCAATTCCATCAGTCATTAAAAAAGTTCTTTTTTTCGACAAAATTGTAAAAATAAATGTTAGAGAATTAGTTGCTATAATTTTAATTTTTATTCTTTATTTTTTATAATAAAGAAATAATAAAATTAAAAAAAAATCTATGATTGAGTCATTTAAAATTATAGTCAATCCAAATCATCACACAGCTCTATGAATTTTTACAAATAATAATGCAATTTTTTTGACAAGAATATTTAAGTTTTTAATATGAGAAAAATGATAATGCACAAATTAATTTTACATGACATCGAATTTAAACTATTGTTTTTATTATCTCACTAAATAATTATAATTGTTATAATTAAATAATCAATAATAAAATATTTAAATTAATTAATATTATAAAATATTTTACACCGAAAGTACGTAATTATTAATCTCAAATATTATAGTAATTAATTTGTTAAGACGTATAAATAATAAAGTCTCAATCTATTTTATAAGTACTATTAACCGAAAGACAGAGTCACTCTTTGGTCACCGTATAATATATGAATTCGTGTCTTACAATATAGAATTTAATATATTAGTAAATATAAAATAAAATTAATATGTAATTTAAGAGTAATTATATTTTTGTTTTAGAGAAAAATACATTCAAGTGTTTATGTGTCTAAAAGTAAATATACTTTTTGATAATTATATATAAGTTCAGTTTTGGTACAAAAATAAAAGTAAAATATTGTTGACTAATACAATTCGTGCAAAGTAAATTGAAATATGATGTTATTCATAAGATTTTACAATTTTAGAGATGTAATTATTGTTTTTAATATTTTTTAAATGTGAAATTTGTTAGTTTTTTGGTTTCATTGAAGTGTTCCTTTTAATAATATATTTGTTAAATAGTTATGCATTTCTCTATTGTTAAAGTTGTACATTTAACGTCCTTAAGTCATAGTTCAACTGACAAATGTCGATATTGTTAGGTTGGACTTCACTATTTTTTCTAAGACACAAAAGAAGTTGTACATTTAACTATAATATGTTCTTCATTTTATATAATTTATATTAGTTTTGAAACATAAAATTTATAAATTTATGTACTTTTTGATATTTTCAATTTTATATGTTCATCGTAATTCTGTTCATCGTAATTTTATATTGTGTACTTACGATTTATTACAACATTCATTTGTGAGTTGTAGTTTGTTAAAAAACAATGAAACAATTCTTTACGTGTGCAAATATAGATGGTATATATGGAAAGAACACTAAAAAGCATAATAGAAATTTCCTAAGCTTCATAAGCCATAAATAATAACAATCTTTTTTACATAATAAAAATGTTAATTACACAAAATTGTCAAGACAAATAAAAATTCAATATAGAATTAACAAAATTTTATAGTTATGATATTTTGAATGGATAAATGTTTCAATTACTTTATCTATTGTTTCGTCTAAATAATTATAATGTGAAACGAAATTTTTAAATAATTATTTGACATGGTAAGCAAACTTCAAGAGTTGGTTGCAAAAAATTTTAAGCAAGAAAAGTTTGTGGATGTTTAAGAAATAGAAAGTTTCAAGTAAAATAGTTAGAAATTATTCATTTTCAAATTTTTAGTATTATTCTTCTTCTTTTTTCCGATTATGATTTATGTTTTTTTAATTATAAAAAGAAAAGAAAAAATACTATGAGATATGCATTCAAAATCATAGAGAAAAATTCACCTCATATGCAATAATAGTTATATATGATATTGAACAATAATTGACAATAGAGAAACAATATTATTAAAGTAACTGTGAAATGAGAATGTGTTACACAAATATATGTAGTTTAATTGCATTTTATAATGTTATCATTATTTGAACTAAATCTGAGAATTTGCAAGAGCGTGGTTGAAACACATAAGATAGATATTTATGATGTACGTATATAGTCGAACTTGCATTGTGATGCTTTGAAGATATTGAATGGTTTGTTCTTTTTTACATGAGTTATTGAAATGAAAGCTTTGATGAGTAAATAAAGTCTTTAAGTATATGGATGAGTCATTGAATAATAAATTAAAGTTGAAATTGTATAACGTATATAATAATTGTATTTGGATGGACAAGTGAAAATGTTTGCATTACATATTGTAGAAATAAAATAGAATGATAGTAGAAAATGAAGAAAACAAATAGTGTACTTAGGAAGATGCCACATTAGAAGAACAAAATTTAGTTGACAAATATTAGAGGATGTAGCATAATTGAATATAAATTGTCCCAATTAGAATTTGTGGTTCTATTTTAATATAATATTATAATAAAAATATTTTTTTTAGTAAACCAAAATATAAAATAAATAAAAAAACAAAAAAAACAAAAAAAAAACATGTCAATAGAATTGGAGTCGGAATGTGCATTTGTGACAATAATAATAATTTTATCCTAGTTAAAACTCAATGGTTTTCTCTTATGTTTTTAGTTATGGTAGGTGAAACTTGTGGTGATAAAATCCATCAAGTTCAAGTGGATGTTTCGAAGTTTGGTGCTATTCTATCTTATTTTCGTTTTATTTTCTATTTTATCTTTAAAAACTTAAGGGTAGAGTTTATTCAAAGGCATGAGTCAATGAGCTCATGCTCGAGGAAGATAAGCCACCTAAACATCCAACTGAATCTTAGTCTCATAGTTATAGTTACTTCAAAGAATAACTGTTTGAGATAATACAAGAGATAGACATTAAGGTACAAAATGTCATGAGTACGATGATTTATAAAAAGATCACAATAAAAATTTCAAATAAAATCGCGTAAAAAATTATATTATGAATGTGAATTACAAACTGATGTTGAGACGTGCTTTGTGCAGATGAATTTAATATAATATTAATTTAGATGAATTATTAATATAATTGATGAAATAAATATATTTTTTAAAATTTTAAATGATTAATTTATTAATTTAGTCTTCAATAATTGTTTCTAAACACTAATGTTATTGAATCTTTTCAAAATCAATATAACTTTCGCATTTCGTTAGTTTCAACAATTATTTGAAATTTCCTACAATTTTTGAAGTTAAAGTGCTGATTCTTTCATATTATATTTTTAAGACAAAATGTGATTTTTGGTGAGTTAGTGTATTTATTAAGAATCTAGTATCCATGTTCATGTGATGTCACTAGAAATTTAGAAGATCAAAGAACATTCAATTTTTTTTATGAAAAAAATATAAATGACCATCTATTTTCTTTGACATAGACACAAAAAGGAAAAATAAAATATATGATTTTAAAAAAATGTTGTATATGAAAACTTTAACTTTAGAATGATGTATAGTTTATAATAAATAATGGTGTACACAAAAATACATTAAGTGATAATTGATAAAATGATTATACCACTGCCCATTTTATTTTTTTATGAGCAACCACAATCTAGTTAAGTTGAAATGAACGAATAATATTTGGAGTTTGTCATCATATTATATTTTATAATATTGATGTATAATTGATTAAAAACACATGTCAACAAAATTTGATTTCAATAACTTATCATCGTGATATTTATATGAACAAATATTATGAACAAATGTTAATTGTTAGTATGCATGTGATTTGTTTATGAATTCAAAACTATATCACAAAAGAAGTTACATGTTATAGATTTCATTGTTCAATAATTGTTTCATATATATATATAATTGGAGAGTAATACTAAGTCGATGAAAAATATGAAGAAGTTAATAGATGCAATTATAAAAATATGATGTTATGAAACTATATGATCATACGAAGAGGAATGCAATACCAAAACATTAAATAAGTAAAGAAAAGAGGTAGTACAAGCTCAAAAAATAAAAGGGATTAAAAAAGGCAAATAGAAGTAAAATTTGGAGGTTGACACGTTATGTGTAACAAAAACAATTACATGACGCATGCATAAATAATGTGTCACCTAAAATAAATTAAGAGCTAAGTTAATATATTATAAATAGATAATATAATATAAACACAAATTGTGTTCAATCTGTATTAATAATTTAATTTACTCTCTATAAAAAAATTAATTTACTCTATTTAATAACTCACTTTTATAAAAATAGTTTAATAATTTTGTGTTGAATTGATCAAGTTTATATTAAATTAATAAAATTTAATATTTAAAAATAAGAGTTATTTTCGAGTAATTGAACATATACTCGTGATAAATCTGACATCTATAAAGTAGAAAAACAATAAAATAAATAGACTAATAATTAATATTATAATTACTTATACAAAATATAATTGATATTATTAATTTTAAGAGCCAATTACTTTGTGATATATGAAAATAATAATAATATATATAAACACAAACTTGTTCATACCCGTACCGAACTTTAACATTTGTCAGCTTCTTGCTCTTCTGTGTGGCACCCTTTTTCTATTTTGTTCGTAAGTTTTTCTTCCCTTCTATGATTCTCAAACGTATCAATTCTTTTTCTGCTTCACACTATCATTCACCTTCATGCTTTTCTTATTTTTCAACTTTATGTTCCACTCAAGTTGTAAAATTCAACATATTTTATCATGATCTCTGGCCCCTATTTTTTTCTTCGATCATCGGGTTTTACTTCGTTCCAGCATTTTTTTTATTGGTTTTGACATTCATCTGTTGAATTTTTTGTTGTCACGATGATACCCTTGTGTTGAATTTCCTTCCTTTTCACAATTAGAGAAGACTCCACATACATATTTAATTCTATCAACAGAAGATTATAGATTTTTTTGTATACCCTAATGTAATCTTTTATTCATTTAAGCATTGAAGTTATGTAGTTAAATAATTAGTAAATTTATCTTATACTTCCTCCGGAATAAAATACAAGTAAAAATATATCAACTTTTCAGATATCTTTTTGCTTATATTTCATTCATTCTAGAGGAAATAAGTTATAACTATGTCTATCATGTGTTCCCCTATTTGTGTTTTTTATTTTAAGCCAGGATCTTGGTCAATTTTTGAATCTCATTAATTTTAGGTTTGATAGGGTTAGAACTCATTATGTTTCAATTTCAAATTCAGTACTGAAATTGTTTTAATGATTTATTATTATTATTTCTATTAGAAATTGTTTTGATGATCTTTTTGTGCTTTTGTTTTTGGTTGGTGTGCATTAGACCTTTTGAACTTTTTCAAAACCATGGCTCTCTCTGGTGATCATAAAAGTAGAGGAGAATTGAGGATTTATGATAGTGAGGATGAGGTGAAGACCGTTTTAGCCGAGTATGTTGCTGAAATATCGGACGCAGCTGTGCAGGAGCATGGAGTTTTCGCCTTGGCTATATCTGGTGGTTCTCTCATTGATTTAATGGGGTATCTGTATCTTATCTTTTTTCATATAATGTTTCTATGATTTTATGATTTTGTGTTAGGTTAAAAAGTTTTTGTTGCAAACAGAAAACTCTTGCAACCTCCTTATAACAAGACAGTGGACTGGACCAAGTGGTATATCTTATGGACTGACGAGAATGTTGTGTCGAAAAATCACGAGGATAGCAGTTTTAAGCATGCTAAGGATGTGTTTTTGTCTAAGGTTGGCCTCTCAATTTAAACATATTTTGTTTGTCACTGCTTCATTTGTGTTGATAAAGCTCAGTTTACTCTGAGACTGATTTGGAGGAGAGTAATTCTAGCATTAAACTGTTCTTTACTAATTTATCTTCTTTTGTGACTGCTTCTTAAAAGAGAAAACCAAACAAAATAGGGCAAGGGTAATCTTTTAACAAGATGAACAGTTTTGATTTTTATATATTCTTGTCACTTGGCTAAGATAATCAAATAGCTGTCTTGAGTATTTATTCAATAGCCTTCTTAAAATTCTCTGTTAGGAGAAAATGAGGTTGTTTTCTTTGATGTTTGTTATTTTGAACGTCAATTTACTTCTACAAACAAACCTGAGTACTTTTATGGAGGTGCTTTGCAGTTTTCTTCCAACAAACTTCTTTGCACTATAGATTCCCCCCACATTCTGATAATACATAAATCTTAAATCTTAGATATCAACTTGATAATCTGATTTGGATTTTGTTGGCATTCCTTTTCTACCCTTTGGTATTCTTAGATATCCTCTGATTCTGCATTGAATTATCAATTGCTTACCTAGACTGCACTTCTCTTTAATTTTTTGGTTGATCTAAACTTAACGGAAGAAGATCAACAATTCTAACCCGCCTTTACCTCTCAGGGTCTGTTCTGAAGACCCTATCAATTTACAATTGCGCTCAAAGTTTGTAGTTTCAGTATTTCTGTCTACAGTACAGTGAGTTCCCGGAAACACAGTATAGTCTCATTTAGATGACTCCAGGAGATTTTAGCTTGATTCAGAGTTAAAGCAGTTCATTTTTATATAGGCTTAGGCAATAAATACAGAATAAATATTGGAAATTTTATTCATATTTAAATGATATGATGCTATGTCTAAACCATAAAACTATACAATAATTACAAAGATCCTAATTTATTTTCAATAGGTTCCGAGGAAAAAGTTGCAGTCAAATAATTTCCGGCCTGAAGATCACATCTACAAGACTTTACTTGAGGCTTTGCAACCAATTCTATACATCTTTCCACTTTTAGGTTTTATAAACCAGCCAGAAATGCCATAGTGATTTTACTATAAACTTTTCAGAAAGGTTGAATTTCCCAAAGACATGTATTTTCATCCTTGGCAAGATATGGAAAATGAGATTTTTGAATGACGAATATACTCTAGCTGGAGAATTAGAGAAACCATGTTGTATCTGTAAAATGCAATAATCAGACTTCATGTTTATGTCTTTACTATTATCTTTGGTATATATTTGTGTTTGTATCTTGTTCTGTTCCAAGATTCAAGTTCAAGATTTTTTTGCTTGTATTTCATGTTTCCTTGTGTTGCAGTAGCTATAATACCTAAGCGATAATTAAAAAAGTAATTTTGTTCTGTTCCCTTGCATTTCTTGCTTTCTATTTAAATGTTGAGTTCAAAAAAATCAACATGAGAATCTCTGATAAATGTTTTGCTTTGGTTTGTATTTTGTAAGAATTACCCTCTCTATTGGTCTCTCCATGTCTCTCTTTTAATATTTCATGAGGTTGTACCTGCTTTGATTTTGTTATTAATTAATATTCATTTATATTTCTCATCTGATATGCTTGTTACATTAACAGGTGCCTATTGTCCCCAGTCATGCGGTTTCTATTAATGATTCCGTGTCAGCAGAAGAAGCTGCTGAAGATTATGAGTTTGTCATCCGCCAGTTAGTGAGAACCCGTGTTGTCAACGCGTCTGAGATAAGTGACTGCCCAAAATTTGATCTCATTCTACTTGAATTGGGTACAGATGGTCATGTTGCCTCTTTATTTCCTAATCACACGGCACTCAACGAAAGAAAAGAATGGGTAACTTTCATTACCGATTCCCCTACACCCCCACCTGAGAGAATCACATTCACCTTGCCTGTTATCAATTCTGCGTCCAACGTAGCAATGGTTGCAACAGGTGAAAGCAAAGCGGATGCGGTACTGTTGGCAGTTGATGAGATTGGACCTGATTGCCCGTCAATACCGGCAAGAATGGTCCAACCACCTAACGGAAAATTGGTGTGGTTTTTGGATAAGCTTGCTGCATCAAAACTCGAAGATTCCAACTTAAACAATTAGTGCAAAATTCAAGTTCCTTGCAGAGGTGTAAGTTTGTATGTAGTGTTAAGGGATTTGACAAATATTTGGGTTATTGGTTATGATGATGGTCTATTTTGTTTGCAATTTAGAATGAAAAATCAGGTTCAAGTAATTCTAGTAGCTCACTTTCCATTACCTTCTTCCAGTTTCATGTTTGTATGGAAAATTGAAATGTATCCCTCACCCTTTTTGTTCCTTAAATTTGAGGAATCAAGGAAACTAAAACTAAGATTGACTTAGTGGTTGGAATTTGAAGACTTAGATAGCAGAATGATAAAAAGATTGCAGATTCAATCAATATTAATAAAACTAATTATTAACATTGGTTCCAATGTTAAATTTTTTTTTTTTTGGATATTTCACTATTTGGTTTTTAGGAGAAAAGACCATAATAATTCAGAGTTCAACTGTAGGGAAGTAAAGTCGGACTAAAAATTGTTTCATTTAGTATTTGAATTTAGATTATCTCGAATAATTCGTTCTTAACTAATATTCATTAATAATTTGATTGATCTCGAAGAATTTTTAAAAGATATTGTTTTGCATTACGTATACTTTTTCTTTATTGCATTTGTGGCTATTGATCCATGCCAATGTGAACCATCAAATATTCACATATCATTTCAGTTAACTATGTTGGAGCACGTTTGGTGCTTGGAGTTGGAGGAATGATGGAAAAGACAATTGAAATTATCATATTCTATTTTTTTATGTGTACAAAAATTTATATTTAAATTTAGTTTGGATGGATTGGACAGAATATATCCACATATTATAGATTGAAATAAATTAATTAGAAACTTCTTATCAATGTATCATTTGGATAGGTTTAGGAAAATATGAATAAAAAAAGTTTTATGAAAATAAAAAGTATTGGTATTTTTGAAGAAAAAGGAAGCATAAAGAAGTTTTTAACAATTTTAATATTATATGTTTTTAAACATTATCTCTCTACTTACTGACAAACTTAGAAAATAACAATTCAATAGAAGAATGTAGCGGTGTTGGCGGACCAATTTCTCTTCGTTTTGATTGAATTTAATCTCCAACCCGATAAAAAATACATGATTTGGTTTGTTCGGATTTACATGTTTTGATTGAATTTAATATCCAAAATTATTTGGTTTGTTCGAATTTACATGTTTTGATTGAATTTAATATCCAAAATTATTTGGTTTGTTCGGATTTACATGTTTTGATTGAATTTAATATCCAAAATTATTATGTTTAAAATACTATGTTAAAATTTCAAAACATGGAGTAGTGAGAACTGAGAAGAAAGTGTAATTTTTATAATCCTAATTTTTAACTGTCTTTATATAAACTAGTATACTATCCTAATTTCTATCTTTATCCAAAATCTCGAAAGATTATATTGAGAAAACTGTCACCGGTCTAATATTTAATACCCGTTACTCAAACTTGGTTCAGATTTGGACTCTTCAAAAAATTATCTAATCCAAAAAGCACAGTTTGGTTTAGATTCTAGTTTGGTTTAGTTTTTTGAACTCTTGCACACCCTTGGAAGAATGTTTTAGTTATTATTATACACTACTAGTATTCTTTTGTTTTATTGTCATCGATGGAGGCTTAAGGACAATATAAGGTCCAAGGATCATCACCCACAAATGAGATGGTCAAGATGCAGCTGCATGAGAATATTTGAAAGGTTTCAAACTATCTTCAATAGTATGGGGAATCTTAGAGAAAGAACTAAGACAATAAGGAACACTTTTGAATGAAGACCCAAGGTCACCAATATGTGAAAACCAAACGACCCAATATCCTTACATCTGCAGGATTTTTTTTGAATCTAGTAAGATTTGAGTTAGAACAACAATATTAAACTCTAAAACAAAATTTGACTGGCATATAACGAAAGGAGTTGAATTTCAAATCTAGTGAGATTGAGTGTAAATTATACAGATTGAAATTTCAAGGGATAAAATGCTTATAACAATTGATAGTACAACCAAGAGTGAGATACAAAAACCTAAGAACTAAGTCTAAGGCAATATAACATCTAGCAATAGAAAGAAAACACAAAATTAAATCAATAAATCATACAGAGTTTTCTATACAAAGGAATTTCAGTGGGAGAAATATAAGGTACAAAACTGATGTTACTTGGTGTATCACCTGGTTCAACTAACTGGCTCTAATATCGTACGATACTCAGTTTCTGTAATTGACTTTATGCCATATGGATCAGGAGTAATGTCCTCCGTATCTTCCTGGGGAGGAAAGCCGCATACTCGACCAAGTATCCATTGATCTATAACCCCACAATCAATTGCATACTTGATGCTATGCTCCAGGTATCCTTTATCGGTTATCAAATCAGGTTGAACTGTCAACATCCGCATGATAGCTGTAAAGATAAGAGAACTCATAAGTGTGACATAGCTTCAAGAGGCTTCATCATAAAAAGCCAGATACACTCGAGTGAATATGCTAGAGTTCTTTTTATGTAAATCTTTAAAGATACAAGTAAAATAAGCCTTCAGTGTTGCCGACTTAAACGTGATACTGTCTCCGAAAAATTAAAATCATGGTAAGGGAAAATGCAACAGAGAGTTCATATGTTGGACAGCCCAATATGAACACGCACACGGTAAGTATTGCCAAATAACAGCTATAATGGCACTATAGCATAACAAGTCGCTATTATTCCATGCGCTATAGCATAACAAGTCGCTATTATTCCATGAGACACTATTTAGTACAAAGCAGTGTTGTCAAATAGAAAATCGTGGAAAATTACAGTTTGTTCAAATTCTGCTAAGCTATAATAGCCGTGATTTGACAACACTTTATACTAAATTGTGTATTGTAGAACAGTATAGCAGTCAGTTAAAATTCTGCTATACTATATGCCGCTATTTGACAACAATAATTATAATATTATCAAACTCAGCTCCTTGGCAGCGAAGTCCTATAGGCGGATTTTCAGAAAATAAGAAAGCATAGTATGCCGAAAATCCATGAAGTTATAGAATAAATTTCAAGTACTTTGCTTCATTGCTTCAAAAGGCATCAAATTTCAAATGATTCTTCTCATAATGGTGTGAGGCATGATTTCAACATTATTTCACAGGGGTTTCCTTTATATTTTTCAAAAGGATTAATGACAAAAGATCTAAACACATTTTCAATATAATGTACCTGCAACTATGCCGTCTCCAGACGCTGACATGTCACGAGTGAAAGGAGTAATTGGGGCATCCTCCATCCCACTAACGGCGCCATCGAACTCCGCAGTGTAGTAATGTATCTTAGAAGTTCCATTAGTCACAAACAAAACCTTAAGATTTTCATGCCATAGTGGTGCAACCACTTCAGGTTCGTAATGGACAAACTTTGACTTGGCATTGTTTTTCGTGTCGAATTCTTCAGATGGTGTGATCCCACATAAGAACTCTAACTCTTGCTTAGTAACTTCAATAATGTCTGCAAGATTCCACACTTGCTGAATGAACATCTTAGTTTCTTCCTGAGAGTGCCATAGTGGCATAGGAAGGTTTACATCATAGAAAATAACCGCTCCGAAATGCTTTGCAATCTTGATGGCTTGCAATGTCGTGGATCTCATGTTACGATCGAGGAGGGAATGTGTGTTGAAGTAGAACATTTTTGCCTGCATGAGATGTTCTTAAAAGAGTCAATAGCATTTGGTAGTAATCTAAACTCTCATGCAGCTAAAACCAAAAAAAAAAACTAAGTAAAAGCATAAATTATACAGAGAACCTAACATACAAGAAAGCAAACATGTCTTATATTATGAGCTTCGACCGACAGCATTACTTTTTGTAGAACAATAAAATGGAGGAGATGCAAGATGATTACAATAAAATTGAGGAAATGCAAGATAATGGTAATACATATTTGTTAGATCTTTCAATGTAGAAAAGCACAACAATTTCAAGTTCAATAGTGCTTATTATATTATCAATGATAAGGTTAGAACCTATATGCAACAGAGAACACTATTCACTTCTTTTAAATTATTTTCTTCAAAGGGTTTCAAGTTTCATACCTCTTTCAATACATCAATATTTATCTCTGCCTTTGTCAAACAATCTTCAGCACAGGGTTTAACACAACTCAATTTAAGTCTCCGTTTACCAATCTTCATCAGTGACACACCTGTTGCCCTTTTACTATCAACACTGACTGATCGTGTTTGAACATTATTTACGTTCATATAATACAGCATCGCTTGACCATATTCATCATCTGCGAGTTTCCCCATAAAAGCAACCTTGCCGCCCAAACTTGCAAGAGCGATGGCAACACTACCAGCTGAACCACCAGGAGCCCTAACAAATTTTTCCGGGCTCCAAAGGGCATCCTTCATTCTTTCATGGATTTCGTGATCTATAAGCCTATTGGCAGGCCTACCTGAAGGCACAAAAGCATGTTGTGCGGCTCCGAAGCAACAAACAAGTGGAGGCCAACCGTAAGTATTGCTAATGTCCTCTCCATCATCTTTTAACGATTCCAAACCATCATCGCTCTCATCCTCCACATTTTCAATAAAGGAAGCCTCATCTTGGTCACCGATCTCGGCTTCACCGCCTTTATCCTCTAAAATTACATTTTCCTGTTTAGGTTTCCTTCGTTTCAAGACCTTTTTCTCTTCCTTAAGTTCCTTCTCTTCTTCCAAGCCAGCAGTAATAGATGCATCTATAAACCATATCAGGGTTTAACTATCAAACATAAGCAAAACACAACACATGATAAAATTCTCAGCATTGGGATTTGAGACAAAGATAAAAATTTCAGGCCCGTTTAAGTGTTTCCTGTTTCCATTTCCACTGATAAAATAAACATTAGAGAAGACATCATAAAAGGTTTTGAAAATGCATTTTAAAAATAGATTGAGTATCTCTAAAATTTCAAAAAAATTGTCAACATTGTTTTCATTGTTTCTGGAAATGTGTCATCTCAAGTTAGCTTCCATCGTCTCTCTAACACAATTAGAAAGAAATTTCATAACAAAATGACATTGCATCCATGACATACAAAGTAAAAATTGAAAATATCTTTAGAAAGTAAACAAATCCTTACCTTTTTTTCGAGTCTTTCGAGTTTTCTTCTTGGAACCATCACTAGAGGGAGATGAACTTTCTTCAATAACAGCATTATCTCCATTTACCAACAAATCAACTGTCCCTTCAGGAGACTCGGCTATTGATTTTTTCTTCGTCTTCGCTGCAGCCTTCTTAGCTTTAGACGACTTAGTTGCCTTCTTTTCCACCACAGGTTCATTTTCACTAGGTTCTTCTTCAACAGAACCTAAAGAAGCTTTCTTTCTAGCCATTGCCACATGACTAGATTTACGCTGAAACCTAAGATCCCCAAGTTGCACTACGTTTGGAGAAGCATAGCAATAAGACCAATTCAAGTGGCACCTAAACAATTGCAAAGAAAAGAGTTACACATTCACATTCAACAAACACAAGAATCATACACTAACATTTAACAAACTAAACTTGAGGCTATGAAAGCAAAAAAAAAAAATTGTAAATTCCAAAACTTGAGCTAAAACCCAACACACACACACACACTGCAAAAATGAATTAAATAAGGAACCTTTTTAGAAGAATTGAAGTTTTATGCATATTATAAATAGTGGGTGGGTTTACCAAAATTGAAATAGAAAAACTTTCCATGAAACCCATTTCATGAAATATCAAAATTGGAAAAAAAATTTAAACTTTTTAAGAGTAGAGGTAAAGGGGATTAATGGGTTTGAAAGAATTTATATAAAGAGAACCTGGGAAGTGGAAGAAACTGAACAAAGGAAAGACACGACATGGTAGAAGAACTTTGAGTTACAAACAGTGGTTAGTTTTCTCTTTAGGCATTACCCTTGACATAGTAGCTAAGGTTTAGAAAAGAAGATGAGAGAGAGAGAGGTTTAACAAGGACCAAAACGACAAGGGGTTTTAAAAGAGATAAGGGTCATGTCTAAAACGACATGTCATTTTTAGTTACATACGTTCATACGGCACATGCTCCTATTACACCAACCATAACGAAAAAGGGTCATTTTTTGGTCTTTTTTTACTCATTGTATTGGCGTGCCTGTGCTCTCTCTCTAAATGCTTTTCCTTTAAATAATTTTTTTTTTCTTTATCCAATCCTCTTCCTACCCATTTCAGAGAGCGCAAGATTCACAAAATAATCATCGAATCGGTAACTTGATTTTTATATATATGGTTATCACTTTGTGCTTCTTATTATGATGTCATGTGTTTGATAATATGCCTCAGAGCCTTTTGGATCTGTTTTTTTTTTTTTTTTACTTTTTTGGTGTTACATTATATTTGAAGTAAGCTAAGCTCTTCTCTTGCAATTTTAATGACTATAGTTTTAATCGCTGCAATTTGAGATTCACTAAATTGGAATAATGCCTTTTTTGTTTGTAATTGCTATTGCATGCAATTTCTATAGAAATTTGATTTTCTGGGGGAATGTGAATTATTTCTGATTTATTTTCATTGTGACCAATGGATAAGATATTGCATAATATCAGTGGTATCAGCTGAAGAGCGTTAGCATCTTTGATTCATATACACTTTGAAAAGCCTTTCTCAGATGAATACACTGAAGTATCTGGGGGCACGCAGGAGTCAGCTATGTGTTGTCAGAAACTACCTTAAAGGTAATAAAAACTAAATGAACTTAAGCAAGCTGCTATTTTGTATACAACACTGAATTTTATATCATCTGATATCAAGGTTATCAGTATCTTACGATACATTCGAGTTGTATCTCAATTTGATACAAAATTGAACTCGATCAATGCAAATCTCTAGTGCCTATCTATTTTTAATTTGAACATGAATCTCATCTTGAATCCTAATTCACTAAGATTAATCTCAATTCATTATGATGAATTACTATCTATTTAGTGCAGCCAACCACTTTGTTTTTGTCAATTTTGTATAGCCAATCTCTTTTCTTTTGTCATTTTATTTATAACTTGAATCTTAAATAATTTTGCGGTCATTACATGAAATATCAGCTTATAATTTTGTTATGTTAATTAGTTTTACTTAAAAATGTCATATTTTTGTTAGTAATGTATTTTACTATTCATAAGAAGATTTGATTCACGATTATGAAAATAGGTCTTCCGATTCACAATTTGAATATCCATTTGATAACCATGTCTGATATAGGAAAGAGGATGGTTTTCTTTTCCAGTTTTCCTACAATGTGCTATTCAAGTGATTTAGAAATAAATTCTTTTACCATTCTAAGCCATGGACAGTACCTGTTCAAGTGATGTAATTCACTAAGAAGGAAGGTTATCAGAGTTCATCATCTTTTTTATTGTCAATCAAAGCCAATTACATTATTGTTTTGTTTTTTTATTGCAGCACTGGGTTTTTCCTCTCTTCACACAGCTCCAAACTCCTCTGTTGAACTTCAAACTCAAGATGAAGAAGTAGTGATTGCTTTGGGAAGTAATGTAGGTGATAGAGTCCATAATTTCAAGGAAGCCTTGAAATTGATGAGGAACTCAGGAATACACATCACAAGACATGCATGTCTGTATGAGACAGCACCAGCGTACGTTACTGACCAACCTCGCTTCATCAACTCTGCAGTAAGAGCTGTTACTAAACTCGGTCCACATGAATTATTGGCTGCACTCAAAAGAATCGAGAAGGACTTGGGGCGTACTGACGGTATAAGGTATGGTCCAAGGCCAATTGACTTAGACGTTTTATTCTATGGTAAATTTAAAGTCAGATCTGATATTCTTACGATACCTCATGAAAGAATTTGGGAACGACCGTTTGTTATGGCCCCTCTAATGGATTTACTCGGAACAGCTATTGACAGTGATACAGCAGCTAGCTGGCATTCATTTTCAGGCCATTCTGGTGGATTATCTGCAATATGGGAAAAATTAGGTGGTGAATCCCTTATCGGAGAGGAAGGTATGTATAGGGTAATGCCTGTTGCAAATGGCTTGCTTGACTGGTCGCGAAGAACATTGGTCATGGGAATCCTTAATTTGACTCCAGATAGTTTTAGTGATGGGGGAAATTTCCAGTCTGTGAAGTCTGCTGTTTTGCAGGCTCAGTTAATGATATCAGAGGGTGCTGATATCATTGATATCGGCGCTCAGTCTACTCGGCCGATGGCACCAAGGATCTCTGTCGAAGATGAATTACGTAGATTACTCCCTGTCCTGGAAGCTGTAACGTCGTTACCTGAGGTAAAAGGAAAACTCATATCTGTTGATACTTTCTACTCTGAAGTTGCATCAGAGGCAGTGCGTAGAGGGGCTCATCTTATAAATGATGTATCCGCTGGGAAATTAGATACAAATATGTTTAAGGTCATGGCAGATCTTGATGTTCCTTATGTTGCAATGCACATGAGGGGTGATCCGTGTACAATGCAGAATAGCGAAAACCTGAAATATGATAATGTTTGCAAGGATATATCCTCGGAACTATACTTGCGTGTTAGAGAGGCAGAAATGTCGGGAATCCCAGCATGGAGGATTATTATGGACCCTGGAATTGGATTCTCAAAGAAAACTGAAGACAATTTGGAGGTCCTCACTGGAATACCCGATATCAGAGCAGATATTTCGGAAAGAAGCTTAGGCATCTCTCATGCTCCTATACTAATTGGACCTTCAAGAAAGAGATTTTTAGGTGAAATTTGCTCTCACCCTTCTGCAGTTGAGAGGGATCCTGCTACCGTTGCTTCTGTCACTGCTGGTGTGTTGTGTGGAGCTAATATCGTTCGAGTGCATAATGTCAAAGATAACCTTGATGCTGTGAAGCTTTGCGATGCAATTCGAAGACAAAAAAGTTCTCCCATGAAATTTAGAGAGTGAATTTGTTTTGCCATGACAGTTTTGTGACTGATATGATTTTGACATGCTACCTTCTAGTCTATGTATTTGGCCTCATGCTTCGAATCTATTACTGTTCTTTTCCATGCCTCACTCACTGCTACTCCAGTGTCATATATAGAACACTGTAATGCTGCCACTGCCAGAACAAAGAATCATGAAGTACAGAGTTGAAGAACATGCAGAATGAGAATAAAGTTGACATTACGCGTCATTCAATATTCAGCATCCCATTTTTGAATATTAAACTTTATGTCTCGTAGTTATTGCATTATTTGTCATGTATTTGATTCAGAGATCAGATTATATTTCAACATTTCACTTGTAACTTATTGATTCACAAATTTTTGTCATTTGCAACAACTGATCAATCCTACTATTTATCGTCCAGGAGGTAGTTTTAAATACAAGGTAGCCCAATAATCAGATTCTTACTATGTTGGGACAAAGGGAGAATGGTAGTTGTCTTTTTGGCATGAGCAGAAATTGTTTTCATTTAGAACAAATGACAACCACACTATCAATATTCAATTCTAAAACTATCACTAGTGCTCATGATTAGGATGTATTTATACATGATACTAGATGAAAACAAGTTATGTTAACATAGCGATTAGCTACTGAACACCTGTTTGTGAACGTATTGCAATTGTTCTAGCCAGTTACAAAATGTATGTTTTATTCTTAAATTGACCTTGACTTCAGTTGCCACGCCATTAGTGTTCTGTTCTTTTACAGTATTTTTTCGTATTTAAAAAGTTAAGTTCATAATGTCGTGTTATACCAAATCAGTGTTATAAAATCAAGTTTATTCAAATACACTCACTCGAACACATACAGGAAAAACCTGTTTGTTTCTGTATTTGTAAAAGCCTTATTATGTTTGGTTACAAAATAAATTTTGCAGACTAAATTAATTCGAATTTTATTTTATTAACCACACAACAATCCTCCATCACTGTGTTTGAATGCTAATTGCGTCATGAAGAATGGCATTGCTAATTACCATTAGGAGGTTGTTAATGCAATATACAATGCTGGTTGATATTAAGATGATATTGAGTTCTAATCTGAATATCTTTATGCTTTCCCATCAACCAGAGTCTAGAAGGGCGCCAAAATATTAATTGGTTTTATTTTTATATACACAAACCACACTCTTTTCATCCCTTAATTTCATTTTTCATTTAAATTTGACAATTATATTTATTCCATTTTCATCATAATATATTTTTTGAAATCAAACATGACCAAAAAATATCAGAAGACTATGATTATATTCTTCAAAATTATAAGTACAATAAAATGGTACAGCTTTCACAATACAAGTGAGGCAATGGAAAGGTGAAACGTGATCTAACTTCACTCACAAGTAGCCCAGCAACCCCCTGTTCCATAATCTGTAGGAATTTGTCTAACCATGCATCAGATTTATCTCACATTACAGATGAGTGAACAAATGAAAAAATGCATCAGCTTCCCTTACCAAGTGCTCCCTCTAATTTACAAATACTAAGTTATTGGTTTTTTCTATTGAACAACCTCTGCTTCTGCCCTTGCCATAGGATCATCCTTGATCTCACTTTCCTCTTCTTTCTCTCCTTCTCGCTCTTGGGCTACTTGCTTCCTATGCAGTTCTTCAGCAGCCTGCATCGCAGCTTTATTCTCTGCTTCAAGACGACGCATGTCCTCCTCTTGTTGCTGCCGCTCAAACCAAGTATCCGCATCCGCCCAAACTGAAAAATTGAAATTTTTTGGTCAGCCACACAAGTGACAAAATTGAATCAAGAAAGTTGAGATTATTTTCTACCTTTTTGTATAGCTTTAGAATTTAGAAATTAGAATCCTTCAAATCTCATCCACATAAAACATGTATTTAAAAAAAATACCAAACAGGTCTATAACAACGATTAGGAAGAAAACAAAACATCGGATAAAGAGAGCACAAACCACATTCTGTCTCTCCACTCTGGCCATCATGCTCTTTCATTAGTTATTACTCCTTACTAAGTTAAAACCGCTTTCATTTTTATGTAAAAAAATCATTTAACATAACCAGGACGCATAAGCTGCATTGGTGTCCCGGCATAATTATGTAGACGCATCATGAACTATATCATTCAGGCAACAGTCATATAACTATCCATCACAAATGACAGTGAGGAGACCTTTTAAGTGTGTTTGGTTTCGCATTTTAAACTATGAGAATTGATTATGCCTTCTCTTAAATGTGATTATTCATTTTCGTGAAAATATGTATGTTTTATTAATATCAGTTGAAAGTAATGATCTCCATACCTCACTTTTTCTTGTATAAAATAGCTTCTTTATTAAGCTGAAAATATTATACTAGGAATGACATCATACCTCAAACTTGCTTTGAGAGTAAAACAAAAGTTTCATCATACCTATTTATTTCAAACTCAATTTTAACTGAATCAATTAAACCTTATCAAATCTAATTCAAAATAAGTTTCATCAAACCCTGAATAAAAGACACAGTACTCCATCTAAGCAATTCTGCTAATAATGTAATTAATCTTTGAGTTTGCGGAGCATCCTTCCACTTAATGGCAAGAGAAAAATGTTGTCAATCATCACAAAAAATACTAAAATAGCAATGCATTCAAGTTCCACTACGCCATAATGCTATAACTACTATTTGATAACACTTTGTACTACATAGTATTTGCAAAACAAAAGCTATTTATTCAAATGCTACTAAGCTATAGCGTCACTATTTGACAACATTGTGGGAAACTAATCACTTGTAATGCATACTCAATAAGCTATAATCTACTGTTCAAGCAATCAATATAAAATCATAAATTCCTTTAATCTATCTTATCTATTTTCAACTAATAATAAAAATTCCTTAAAACAAAATAGAAAACATGCATCTATCCTTGAAAACCTAATTAAATTATCAAATCATAACCAGTGAAGGGAGCATAGATAAAAAAGAGAGAAGTTACTTGGTTGAGCAGCCCAGCCTTGTTCACCACCCTTAATGCGTTCGGGAAGGGCGTAATTAACGGTAAGGACACGGCCGTAGAGTTCGGCGCCGTCCATATTATCCATGGCGGCGGAAGCGTCTTCCCTCTCGAGGAAAGTGACGAAACCAAAGGAACGATGCTTCTGAGTGGCTTGATCGAGTGGGGTTTTGACGTCTTTGATGTCTCCGAAGGGTATGAATGCCGCGTGAAGGATGGATTCGTTGACTTCCTCCGCTAAACCTCCAACATATAGGGTGTTCTTTTGCACACCTTGAATCATCGCCATTTTCGTCTTCAATTCAAGTTTAGGGTTCTTCTGCCACTCCAACTCACTATGCAATGTCAATAAAATAAAATAAATATTTCATCTACATATATATTTATATTTTATGTTTATACTCTCTCATTTCTTATTTTATAATTTCAATAAAATATTCATTACGATTTCTTTACTAATATATTATTAATTATTATCCTACAATTCATCAAAGTTGTATTATTAACTGTAATTAATAATGATATTTGAATAAATAAAATTAATTTTATAATTTAAATCAATACAATTAATTATTTTTTTAAAATTTGTATAGACAACTTAAATAAAACATTTATATAGAAAGATAAAATTCAAAAATTTCTTTAATTAATTATCTATTAGAAATTAAATTTAGATTAATTGTTTGGTAAAAAAATTATTATTTTAATTAACAATTAGATATATATATGTTTTCGGTCACGTCTTTATTTTACTTATAATTTAGGCTTAATTTAATAGTATTTTATGTATCTGATTTTTAACCTTACATGATTTATTTATATTAAAATTTTACTGTTCTAAAATACAGTCATATCAAAATAATTTATTGTATGAGAAAAATAAAAAGTCAATTTTAATCAAATACACGAAGATTGTTCGCTCATGACTTATTTTATCCTATATTTGTATTAAATAATTTATTTTATTTATGTATCAAATATTTTATATTCAAAAATTTATTAAGTGATTGTTACTATATCTATGTTCTTTTAGTAAGTGGAAAAATCTATATAATTAATTGATGACTCATCAAAAAACTTTTGTTTATCAAAAATAAAATTGATGTCTTATTTGATTTGATTTATAGCAATGTGTAGAAAAATATTGTTATAATAAGATGCTACTAATATATTGGTTAATTTATTTTTTGTTTAAGTTGTCATGTTACCATAGGCACGACACATATGTGTGTATGCATACCGTATTGTTTTATTTCATCTGCATTTTATGAGAAGTGTTAGTTGTTAACAATGAAAAGAGGAAGAAGAGAGACAATCAAGAGACAACCACTTTAGGGTTTCATAACATAGAATGAACCAAACTTAAGTTAATAGGGTTACAATGAGCATATATTCAAAATAATAAAAATATCTAAAATACCCTTATTACTAATATATAATAATATTATCTAACATCTCCCCTCAAACTCACGATGCATTAACATGGAGCATCGAGAGTTTGTCAACTAAAAAACGAAAACGTTTGATGGAATGCATCTTTGTGAACAAATCAGCAATCTGTAAAGAAGAAAAGACAAATGGTAGAGTAATGGTTCCATGCTGAAGATGATGACGAGTAAGATGACAATCAATCTCTATGTGTTTGGTGCGTTCATGAAAGACCGAGTTGTGAGCAATTTGAATAGCACTCTTGTTATCACAGTGCATTGGAGTTGGCTCAGAAAGAGAGATACCCATATCAGATAAAAGCCAACGCAACCAAATTATTTCAGCGGTAGTAGATGCCATAGCACGATATTCAGCTTCTGTAGAGGAACGAGAGACAATGTCCTGTTTCTTACTCTTCCAAGAAATAAGAGAGTCTCCAAGAAAGATACAAAATCCTGTGGTAGATTTACGATATGTGGTGTCACCAGCCCAATCAGCATCAGAATAAGCTCGTAACTCTAATGAGGATGATGATGGAAAGAGAAGGCTTTGAAATTGAGTTCCTCGAAGATAACGAAGAATCCGAAGAACTGTTGCCCAATGTACTGTAGTGGGAGAGACAACAAATTGACTAACAACATGAACAACATAAGCAATGTCAGGTCTGGTAATCGTAAGATACACTAAGCTGCCAACCAAAGTACGATACAAAGTGGAATCTGGTAAAGGAACACCATCCGATGGAGCATATTTCACATTCAACTCAAGAGGGGTATCTGCTGCTCTAGTATCAGAAAGATGAGCTTAGTCAAGAATGTTGGCAATGTACTTGGATTGAGAAAGAAGGTAGCCTCTAGGAGAGTAGGCAACTTCAATCCCCAAGAAATAGCGAAGAGTTCCCAAGTCCTTCATCTCAAACTGTTTGGCTAACTGCAATTTCAACTCATTGATTCCACTAACATCATCACCTATAATAATCATATCATCAACATATAGAGAAAGTATAATGCGACCATAAGTGGTGGACCTTATAAACAATGCATAATCATGTTCACTAGAGCGAAAACCAAGAGAAGTGATCACATTAGAGAATTTCTCAAACCAAGCTCGAGGAGCATGTCTAAGACCATATAGAGCCTTTTTTAACTTACATACTTCCCCTTGATTATGAGAAACTCCTTGTGGAGGGACCATATATACTTCTTCATGAAGCTCACCATTTAAAAAAGCATTTTTGACATCCATTTGGGAAATATGCCATTGACGAATAGATGCAACTGCAATAAGAGTACGAATAGTGGTCATCTTGGCTACAGGAGCAAAAGTTTCTTCATAATCCATACCATATTGTTGAGAGAAACCCTTAGCAACAAGACGTGCTTTGTAGCGCTCAACTGACCCATCAGACTTAGTTTTGATCTTGTATACCCAACGAGACCCAATAGCACGTTTTCCAGGAGGAAGAGGTACTAATTCCCAAGTGTTGGTTTTGTGCAATGCAGATAGTTCTTCTGCCATAGCCTGCTACCAAAGAGGATCCAGAACAACCTCTTTATAGGAAGAGGGCTCAGACAAACTGTGAATAGAGGTTAAGAAAGAAGCAAACGAAGCTGAGTAAGTGGAATACACAAAATCAGGTAATTGAGGGGACTTACGTTGACGAGAAGGGTAACGAGGAGGATCAACAATCGCAGTAGGTGGTTGGGCAGCCGGGGGGACAAGAGGGATGTCATCATGTGGAGTAGAAGTATTTGTCCTGCAATTCTCAATATTACAATCGCTAGAAGCGTTATCATTAGAACCAAATGGATCAATATGGGTTAGTTCAGAACTCTTAGTAATTTGAGAATCAGAGGAAACAGAGTAAAAAGGGATATGCTCAAGAAAAACATTACGAGATACATAAAGTTTTCTTGCATGAGGATCATAACAACGATAACCCTTTTGACCATCCCCATAACCAAGAAAAACACACATGGCTGAACGAGAAGACAACTTACTGCGCTCTACTTGAGGGCGAAGAACAAAACAAGTAGAACTAAAAACTTTCAAAGAATGATAATCAGGGGTAGAAGCATACAATTTTTCAAAAGGAGACAAACCTGATATAATAGAGGATGGAATTCTATTAATAGCATGAACAGCAGTAAGAACTGCTTCTCCCCAAAACTCACTAGGAACTGAAGCGGACAACAAAAGGGAACGAGCAGTCTCTATAATATGACGGTGTTTTCTTTCAGCAACTCCATTTTGTTGAGGAGTATCAGTACAAGATGTTTGGTGGAGAGTGCCATCATAAGCAAGTAATTCAGAAAATTTATTAGAGGTATATTCACCACCTAAATCACAACGACAACACTTTATAACAGAGTTATGTTGAGTTTTGACCATTGCACGAAACATATGATAAATGTCAAAAAATTCAGACCGATTTTTCATAAGATAAACCCAACAATAATGAGTGTAATCATTAATAAACGAAACATAATACCTAGATCCACCTTTGGTGAGAACCGGTGATGGACCCCAAACATCAGAGTGGACTAAATCAAAAGGCGCATATGAAACAGAAACACTTTTACTAAACGGTAAAGCTGAAAATTTTGCAAGTTTACAACCACAACAATCTGAGATATCACAGGTTTGTAACTTTCCTAAGGCTCCAGTAGAAGCCAAATATTTTAATTTAGAAGCAGAAACATGTCCAAGGCGAGAATGCCATAAATAAAAACTAGAAGATAAATAATTCAAGCGAAAACTAGATAATAAGTCAGCAGTAGTTGTTGAGACTGCAGTATCTGGGAGTCGTAGGTCATCCAAAACATAAAGTCCCCCCTGTCTATGGCCTGTCCCAATCAGCCTCCCGGAATGTGGATCCTGCACACAACAAGAAGTGGAAGAAAATATAACCGAATAACCGAAATCACATATTTGACTAACAGAAGCAAGACTCAAAGTAAGATTAGGAATATAATAAACATCAGAAATAGAAAGGTTAGGTGTGGAGACAGAACCAATGCCTGCTAGTGGCATAGGAGTGCCATCAGCAGTCACAACTGATACAGACGAGGCAGGTTTCATATACACAAAAGATTTATCATCGTATGTCATATGATGAGATGCTCCAGAATCAAGAATCCATATGGAAGGAGATATACCTGACATACCAGAGGAGTTCAAACCTTTAGAAGAGGTGGCAGACATTGCATGTGATTGAGTGGCAAGATGTTTTTGAAGTTGTTCTGCAATATCAGATATTTGGGTAGCAGTCTCAGATGAGTATACAGAACCAGAACTAGAGTCAATGGTAGAAGGAGTAGAAGCAACAACATTGGACGATGGTCCCCTAAAATTCTTTTTATGTGTTCTCCCTAATTTCGGACAATGTGCTTTCCAATGACCTTTTTCCTTGCAAAATGCACATTCATCATTACCAAGTCCAATCCTCCCTTGAGATTTTCCTTTTTGAATAGGAGCAACAAAAACAGATGGAGGAGTTAAGTGAATTCCCTTATCTGACACACCAGAATGAGTTTGAAGTCTGATTTCTTCTGCCAACAATTCACTAACTACTTATTCAACATTAGGAAGGGGGGAACGATGCAAAATACCCCCACGAAGGCCCTCAAAATCATCACGAAGAGCCATTAGAAACCAAACTAGACGTTGCTCATCTCTTTGATCAATGTATGCTTTGACAGCTTTCAACTCAGGTGATTCCATAAGAGCCAATTGATCCCACAGATTAGTCATTGCCGAATAGAATTCCTAAATGGTCATATTGTTCTGCTTAAGGGCTCTAATATCACTTTCCAACTGATACCGTTTTGCAAAGTTAGACTGAACATACAAACGTTTCAAGTGATCCCAAATCTCTTTAGCAGTATCATATTTTGCTAGTTGCACTCCTATAGACAACTCAACAGAATTATTAATCCAAATAATAATTTTTGAATTACTAACATTCCATGTTTTCAGATCTTTTGCATATTGAGTTTCATTCTTTTTATCGGTAGGCTTGACAGAAGTTCCATCCACAAAACTCCACATATCTTTTCCAATCAAAATTTTTTTCATCACATAACTCCAATAAGAGTAATTTTGTCCATTGAGGTGAACACTAACAGCTTGAAGAGAATCATCCTTAGCACCAGCCATAACAAATAATGACAGGAAAATACGACAAACACAATCACTGAGACAAAATAAATTAGGGATAACCTTCTGCTGTGCGAGCGCGATTTCTCCCCCTCCAGACGTCTTTTTCCCGATCCGACCGTTGAAAATGAAGACCTGAATGTTGCAAATCTACTGTCCAAAAATCAGCCCGATCCAACGGTTAACGAATGCGCAATCGATGTTTTTCTGAGACTGATTTAACAAAATCGGAAATAGGATTACTATTCTCTTTTCTCTTTTGGTGGTTGTCTTTTCTATCAAAATAATCTCTCTTCTTTACAATAGATCCCAAAATCAACCAAAGCTCTTTGATACCATGTTAACAATGAAAAGAGGAAGAAGAGAGACAACCAAGAGACAACCACTTTAGGGTTTCATAACATAGAATGAACCAAACTTAAGTTAATAGGGTTACAATGAGTATATATACAAAATAATAGAAATGTCTAAAATACTCTTATTACTAATATATAATAATATTATCTAACATTAGTTAGATTAGTGAAAAAACAAGTTATAAAAAACTCGCCTAAAGAATGAAACCAACCAAGTTTATGACTAAGGAAATGGATAGTCAAGACCATAACCACAATTGATCACCCACTACCTCTTTAATTTCATGAATTAAGAGAAGAGAAAAGTGTAGCCTCACCCTCTTGAAAGTCTTATATTTTTATTGTAATGTTATTTATGTTGTATTGTAAATATATGTCTTTCATGAGTTGTATGTTGTTCTCATTCATTGTCTAGTTGTGTTTGATTAGCAACAAGAAGTTATCAATTGTATGACTTTATTTCTAAACCAAGCGGATTTAAGACAAATCAAAAATAAAACTCTAAAAGTAGTGTTACTTAGGCTATTAACAAAAGTGAAAGCATTCATACTTACATGGTGGGTCCGAATTTAATGATGAGCATATGGAGAAGATTTCTTGTAAAGGTTGTGTGCCTCATAAAAATACCCAAGTGGGGTACTAGACATGAAACTTCAAGCAGGAGTATTGAGTCGTCCAAGCGAGATCATTTGTCTCTGTGGAGGTGTTGGAAATTATGGAATCATATGTATTGACATATAGTCTAACAAATAAGAATTTGTACATCTTAGTTGTTGGTTAATTGTATTAATGTATTGGACTTGTTAAACTAATGTAAATATCATCTCTACAATTATGTTTATATATATATATATATATATATATATATATATATATATATATATTGTTTGTTATTTGGAGATGACTATTATCTTTTGGATAAATGAATGTTGATTCATATTTCCCTCTTGGCTTTTGGATAAATGAATGTTATTCATATTTCCTCCTTGGCTATGAATCTAAAGAGGTATATATATGTTACTCTAGTAGATGAAGAGGCAAGTTGGAGTAGGTGACCTTTACTTTTAGTATATTATATGTTATATTTTGTTTCAAACTTGTAACTTTAATGGAGTTTAATAGTAATAATATTTCATTAATATTTTATAATTGTAATTTGGTTCAACTGAAAATCAATTCAATTTTAACTGCATTATTTCGAATCTGATAAATATTAAAAAAAATTATATATAAAATGAACCACAAATATTTTAATTTTTTAATCGACTAAATCTTTTCCTTTAATTTAAACTACATCGTGAATCAAAAAATTTGACGTAATAACAATAGTCATGCTTAACATTGGGATATCCTCTAGATATGACATGTACACTAATAAAATGTAGCCATTACCTGTGTGATTGTTTTTTCTTTTCAGCTATGATTGAGATTTCTTCCCAACTGAAATATATTTGGTCTCTAATAGCCATGACTTTGGGTAGGCTTTCCCATTAGCTATTAGCATTTCTCAAATGGTCATTGTAGTAGGTGGCTCTATGTCTTCGTCATCCTCGACAACGACTTTACCCTTTCCTTTGTTGCTCAAAGCTACATTAAGCTTGTTAAACGGCCTTGGTGATCTCATCCTAGTTACCCATCCTCGACCATATCATTTTCCTTCATTGGTATATTTTGTCAATTTTCCTTTTTGTATCAAGATTTCAATGGCATCTTTGAGTTAGACACATTCTTCGGTGGTGTGTTTGTGCTCTTGTAAAATCGACAATATTTCATCTCGTCTGCCACGAGCCTCTCCCTAATTGGCAACAAAAGTTCAATGTTTCCATATATGGATTCAACGTTGAAGCACTCTTTCAAGAAGCACCCCCTTGTAATAGTAAGCGAAGTGTAACTCTTGAATCGGGGGATGGGACCTCGTTTTTCTTCTTTTAATCTTTTTTTTTTTTTTTTTTCTGGTTGTCCCTCTATTTTCCTTTCTGGCCTATTTTTCGTATTTATCAAAATCGAATATGGCTTTGTTGGCTTTCACATGTTCTTCATATTGTATATAGTATTATGTTATCTCCAATAGGTTGTTGAAACTTCGAAGTACCTTAAGTGTGACGCTTTTTGCGAAGTCATTCCCTCGGCTCAGCCCTTGCATTAGGAGATAAGTTTCAATTTGGTCATTCTCATCTTTAATGTGGATGACTTCCTTTGTGAACCTTTTCATGTAGGCTCATAAAGGTTCCTCTTTCTTTATCGAATAGCTCCCAAAGTTTAGGCCGACTTCAGTTTTTTTGGGATGCCACAAATGGATCGTAAAATTCCTACATAACTCTGTCCATGAGTGTATATATCATGGTTTTAGGTTCTTGAACTAATCCATTGTTCACTTCTTAATAGTGAGAATAAATAGTTTGCATTTCATTGGTCCCCCAGCGTTATAGAATTTGAGGATGGTGGCAATCCCTTAGACGTGGTTGACTGAGTCCTCTGTCTTGTCGTAGGTGTCACGACCCGAAATTTAAATATCGTGACTGGCACACAAGCTATACTCCTAGCCTGGCAAGCCTATCAATTAACTACCATTTCCAAAAACACACACACACACACACAGATATATATATATATATATATACTTTTTACTCGAAATTTCGACAGAGTATCCTCTGTAAATTCGACATTTCCAATTTTTGTAAAATTCCTGTTCAGCTTTCAATCCAATCATAATTCAAATAACATAATCAAACTGTTTAATACACTTCCCAAAAAAATCTAAATAGACTTTCTAGACTCCAAAATAGCTGCAATGTACATAGACTCAACAAATGTTACAAAAAATGGTCCTCGATCAAAGAGGCCTACCAAAAAAAAGAAGTATGTTGAGACTTGAATCAAATAATAGATTCCTATTCAGCTGCTCACGAATCTGAAAAAAAATAAGCAACATAAAGGGTAAGTCACAAAGACTTAGTGAGGAGACAACAACCACCATCAATTAGAAGGGAAACACAAAAGGCACGAATAATTGTTTAATCGCTTGACACCAATAATAAAAATCCAGTTAATAACGAAACAAAATCAAAATGAACAACCTTAAAATCATCATACAAATCAAACAAGTAACCATACAAATTTTTAGAATCAAGAGGCGGCTTTATTTCGTTGATAGCCCTTTCCTCCTAAGGTTGGCCTTTCCCTTAGGGGCGGCTCCATCTAACGGATGGCCCTCTCCTCTCAATCCCGCCACACATCATCACGTATGAATTAGGGAACTTACATCTCGTTGATAGCCCCTCCTCCTACAGATGACATCTCTCATAGGGGCGGCTCCATTTAACGGTTAACTCTCCCTAATCAACACGTGGTAATTAGGTGCACCTAACGCATTAATAATTATAACACTGATTTCCCAAAACACGCATTTAACATCATCTCATCGTAATTCAAAAAAAATATATATTCAATCGCATAACAAATAAATATTTAAATACTTTAACTCATACATAAATCCAACAAATAACATATTATATAACAAATACCATTAAATTAAATAACAAACGAAATTGAGATAAAATTCAAAGGTTGTGTTTCCCAAAATTTTCAATAAATACTTTAATATAGAAAACAAGTAAAATAATAATAGTAGTAGTATAAAAATATATGACGATGATCGTCGTCAACTCACTACTATGGAAAATCGTCTAACTTTGCTCCCCAACAACTCTCAAAGTAGCCGGCAGGATCTCAGCGAACAAATCTGAGCATCAAAAATATTTCCAAGATTTTAGAAAAATTATTCTAAAGTTTATCTAGCTCTAGGTAAGCCTAAAAATCATTTTAATATACCCTAAGCACAAAATAAGATTTTTACTCAAATATACATTTTTCTATGAATTCATACTAGGATTAGAGTTGTGCATTTACCTCAATGAGTCTCAATCAACAGCTCTCAGGAGATGGGTACCTTTTTCCTTCCTTAGAACACAAACCCTAACCCAAAAATCTCAACCAAAAGAATTTGTAAGAGTTTGAGCAATTATGTCTGTGGGAATGTTAAATCCCTGTTAAGGATTGGGGGTTTGAGAAATAGAGTGAGAGGAAGTAAGAGGGAAGGAAGGAAAAGAAAGAAAAAGCAACAAAAATGGGGGAGGGGTGTGTGCCGAGAGGGAGAGGGAGAGGGAGAGAGAAAAATTTGGAGAAAAATGAGGGAGTGAGTTGGAAAGAGAGTGTGAGAGTGAGAGTGGGTGGGGTTGAGTTGGTTTTTATTTATTATTATTATTATTATTAATTATTATTATTATTATTATTTTTAAAAATAATACAGGACGTAACAATCTCCTCACCTTATAAAAATTCGTCCTCGAATTTATTGAATAATAACACTGACCTTGAGTTTCAATATAAGTGCGGGTACATTGCACGGATGACTTCTTCAGGTTCCAAATAGTTTCTTCACCGGATGGACCACGCCAAAGGACTTTTACTGAAGCAATATCTTTTAAGCGTAAACGTCTCACTTGACGATCTAATATAGCTACTGGATGTTCAACGTACGATAGACTCTCATCTAACTGTACGTCTTCATGATTAATCACATGAGAAGGGTCATGAAGATACTTCCGAAGCATCGAAATATGAAAAACTGGATGAACTCCCGAGAGATCCGGTGGAAGTGCCAAGCGATACGCTACTGGTCCGACCCTTTCTAAAATTTCAAATGGTCCAATGAATCTTGGACTTAGCTTCCCCTTTTTACCAAATCGCAAAACTCCTTTCATTGGTGAGACTCGTAGGAATACATGTTCTCCCACTAAAAACTCCAAGGGACGATGCCTCTTATCAGAATAAGATTTTTGTCTACTCTGAGCTGTCACCAAGCAATCTTGAATCAATTTAACTTTTTCAATGGCATCTTGAACCAATTCTGGACCGACTAATTTAGCTTCACCAACTTCAAACCATCCTATCGGAGACCTACAACATCTTCCGTACAAAGCCTCGAATGGAGCCATATGAATACTAGATTGATAACTATTATTGTATGCAAATTCCATCAAGGGAAAATGTTGATCCCAACTACCTCCAAGATCCATAACACAAGCACAAAGCATATCTTCCAGTATTTGTATCGTCCTTTCAGATTGGCCATCTGTCTGGGGATGAAAAGTTGTGCTAAGCTTCAAACGAGTTCCTAATGAAGTTTGGAACGACTTCCAAAATTGAGCAGTAAATTGAGCCCCACGATTAGAAATAATAGACACCGTTACGCCATGCAAAGAGACAATTTTATCTAAATAAAGTCTAGCATATTGAGATGTAGTATAAGTAGTCTTCATAGGCAAAAAAATGTGCACATTTGGTCAACCGATCTATAATCACCCACATTGAGTCATAACCCTTTTGGGTTCGTGGTAATCCTGTGACAAAATCCATAGCGATGCCTTCCCACTTCCACTCAGGTATTTCAACAGGTTGAAGTAACCCCGCAGGCTTTTGGTGCTCAGCTTTTACTTGTTGACACACTAAGCACTTAGAGACCAAATCTGCTACGTCTCTCTTCATCCCTTCCCACCAATACAATTCCCTCAAGTCTTGATACATCTTATTAGAACCTGGGTGAATAGTGTAAGAAGAATGATGAGCCTCCTCTAAAATTTTCCTCCTAAAGTCACCAACATTTGGAACACACAACCGAGACTTCAACCTCAGCACACCATTAGAATCAACTAAAAAGTCCGAAATTTTACCATTCTGAACATTATTTACCATATTCACCAAGTATGGGTCTTGACTTTGAGCTTCTTTGATATCATCAACTATGGTTGGACGAATTTGTACATGGGCTAAAAATAACCTCGAGGACCAAGTTCAAATTGAATTCCACTTTCAAAAACTTCTTGAAATTCTTTAACTATTGGCCTCTTTACTTCTGCTATATGAGCAAGACTGCCCATGGATTTCCTACTCAAAGCATCTGCAACAACATTTGCTTTCCCAGGGTGGTATAAGATTGTGCAATCATAATCTTTCAAGAGTTCCATCCACCTTCTTTGTCTTAAATGTAAGTTTTGCTGCTGAAAGATATACTTAAGACTTTTATGGTCGGTATAAATCTCACAAGTTTCACCATATAGATAGTGCTTCCAAATCTTAAGAGTAAAAATAACTGCAGCCATTTCCAAATCATGCGTGGGATAGTTCGCTTCATGCCTCTTGAGTTGTCTAGATGCATAGACAATAACCTTACCTTGTTGCATAAGTACACAATCGAGACCAACTCTAGAAGCATCACAATAAACTGCATAGCTTTCACCACCTATAGGTAATGCCAAAATAGGTGCTGACGTCAAGTACTCCTTCAATTTTTGAAAGCTTTTCTCACATGCATTAGTCCATTGGAACTCAACTTCCTTTTGCGTCAACCTAGTTAAAGAAGACGCAATCTTTGAGAAATCCTTCACAAAACGTCGATAATAACCAGCTAAACCAAGAAAACTCCGAATCTCCTTCATTGTGGTAGGTCTGGGCTAATTATGGACTGCTTCCACCTTACTTGGATCTACACGTATTCCATTATTAGACACAACATGTCCTAAAAATGTCACACTATCCAGCCAAAACTGACATTTTGAGAATTTGGCATATAATTGGTTATCTCTTAAGGTTTGCAAAAACCAGCCTTAAATGTCGCTCGTGTTCTTCTTTACTCTTGGAATAAACAAGGATATCATCAATAAACACAATCACGAATTGATCCAAGAATAGTTTAAAAATGCGATTCATCAAATCCATAAAAGCTGCTGGGGCATTAGTAAGCCCAAAGGACATAACCAAAAATTCATAATGCCCATAACGCGTGCAGAAAGCTGTCTTCGTTATGTCATCCCTCTTAATCTTCAACTGGTGATACCCCGACTGCAAATCAATCTTAGAAAAACATTGAGCTCCTTGAAGTTGGTCAAACAATTCATCAACGCGTGGCAAAGGGTATTTATTCTTTATAGTTACTTTATTTAACTGACTATAGTCTATACACAACCGCATGGATCCATCTTTCTTCTTTACAAATAATACCGGTGCTCCCCAAGGAGAAGAACTTGGACGAATAAAACCCTTATCAAGAAGATCTTGAAGTTGCTCCCTTAACTCCTTAAGTTCTGTTGGGGCCATACGATAAGGAGGTATGGATATAGGATGAGTGTTTGGAACTAAGTCGATAGAGAATTCATTCTCCCTATCAGGTGGTAACCCAGGAAGCTATTCAGGAAAAACATCTATAAATTCACATGCTATTGGAATTTTTTCCAATTTCTCTTCAGCCACTTGTGTATCCCTTACCACGGCTAAGTACAATTGACAACATCTTCTCATTAACTTGCTAGCAGTCAAGGCTGAGATTTGGTTATGTGGTACCCCATAATGTGTTCCTTGAAACGAGAAGACTGACTGTCCTGGTATCTCAAATTTTACCACTTTGTTATGACAATCCAAAGTAGCATGATGCAAAGCCAACCAATCCATACCCAAAATCACATCAAAATCTATCAAGTCAATAACTACTAAATCTACCAGCAACACCTTGCCATCAATAGTTATATCACAAGAACGATACACCGACTTAGCAAGCAAATTTCCTCCAACAGGTGTAGCTATAACTAAAGGTTCTTCTAAAGAAGATGAACATTTACCAAGAAGAGTAGCAAACCACGAGGATACAAAAGAATGTGTAGCTCCAGGATAAAAAAAACATGTGCATTGCTAGAACAAATAGAAAGTATACATGTAACTACTACATTGGATGTCTGAGCATCCTGACGAGTCAAAGCAAACACTCGAGTCTGACCTCTTCCTTCTGGTACCTGACCTCTACCACCAAATCCTCTACCTCGCTGCTGAAATGTTCCTGAACCTCTAACATAAGAATTTCCACTCTGACGCACATATGCAAAATGAGTCTGAGGAGATGCCAAAGTTGTTGGTGCTGATGCATAACTAGAGGATGGATGTGTCGTGTCTACAGGACAATCCCTCATAATGTGACCTATTTGGCCACATTGGTAGCACACCTTAGCATTACCATCTCTAGAACAATTCCCGAAGTGAAACCTACCACAAGTGAACATCGTGTAGCTGAAACACCAAAATGTCTCTAAGGGAAAGTAGATTGTGATGCTGCTCCAGAATCTGATCTACGAATCTGCATTGTCCCAGAAGACTGCCTATTATGACCACCCCTTTGAGACATGAGTCTTTGTTGCCCCTGATAACCAAACATAGACCCACCACCATGATTCCAATAGCTACTGTAAGATCCTTCAACCCTTTGTTTCTTCCGTGAATCTTGCCTATTGCATCCTTTTTCCTTCTGTCGTTGCTCGATCTGAAGAGCCAAACTCAAAACCTCAGCAAAAGTAGAACAATTAGATCCAACCACCGATCTAAATAAATAATCCTTCAATCCTCTAATGAACCTCTTAACACGCATCTCTTAAGTGATAGGATAAGGAGCATGTCTAGAGAGTTGTGTAAAACGAGCACTGTACTCTGAAACTGTCATACCCTCCGTTTGCTCCAATCGCTCAAACTCATGAGCTAACCCATCTCTAACACTCTCCGGAAGAAAATGAGCCATGAACAGCTGAGAGAATTCTCTCCATGCTAACGGAAGTGACCCCACTTGTCTACCACGTGACACTATATCAAACCAATCACGTGCCACACCTACTAGCTGAAATGATGTCAATTTTACTGCTCTTATCTCAGAACAACCCAATGCTCTCCAAAGCCGCTCTAGACTGTCAATAAATTGTTGTGGATCCTCAGTTGCACTAGACCCAGAAAAAGTAGGGGGTTTAAGCTTCATGAAGTCAGGTAAAGTGACCTCAATACCCCTCATTGCAGTAGTCATCTAATGCTCGGCTTGTCTAACCTCTTGTTGACCATTGACATTTTCATGTCTTTGATCACCCTCATGTTGTTGTCCAACGACAACCCCAAAAAGTTCTTGCATAACTTGTTGTAATCCCTGCAAACCAGCAGCAAACTCTTCCATGGCTGGATTTCCGCGCCTCCTCCTAGGTACCTCAACATCAGCATTCAAACCACGTTCGCCCACATTAGCTCTACCCCTATTTCGAGCACGAACTGAAACAAGACCTCGTTGACGAGCACCTCGAGCTTGAGAAATTGATTCATCAACAATTTCCCTTAAAGTAGGATTCCTAGTCTTGGTTGGCATTCTCACCTATTCAAAGAACATTGACCAAAGATTGAATAAGACGACAAGAAATTGTGGAGAGATAGTGATGATGAATTTAAATACAGTTTCAGACAACAGATGAGACTCTCATAGAGTGCTAACAGCCCTTATAAGTAAGTTGTGCTCGGGTACACAATTTACTGACAAGAATCTATTATCACCCTACGTTTGCAGCTATTAGGACCTACGACCGGGCTCTAATATCAAATTTGTCACGACCCAAAATTTAAATATCGTGACCGATGCACAAGCTATACTCCTAGCCTGGAAAACCTATCAATTAACTACCATTTCCAAAAACATATATATATATATACTTTTCACTCGAAATTTAGACAGAGTATCCTCTGTAAATTCAACATTTCCAAATTTTGTAAAATTCATGTTCAGCTTTCAATCCAGTCATAATTCAAATAACATAATCAAACTATTTAATACACTTCCCAAAAAAATCTAAATAGACTTTCTAGACTCCAAAATAGCTGCAATTTACATAGACTCAACAAATGTTACAAAAAATGGTCCTCGATCAAAGAGGCCTACCAAAAAAAAGAAGTATGTTGAGACTTGAATCAAATAATCGATTCCTACTCAGCTGCTCGCGAATCTGAAAAAAATAAGCAATATAAAGGGTAAGTCACAAAGACTTAGTGAGGAGACAACAACCACCATCAATTAGAAGGGAAACACAAAAGGCACGAATAATTGTTTAATCGCTTGACACGAATAATAAAAATCCAGTTAATAACGAAACGAAATCAAAATGAACAACCTTAAAATCATCATAAAAATCAAACAAGTAACCATACAAATTTTTAGAATCAAGAGGCGGCTTTATCTCGTTGATAGCCCTTTCCTCCTAAGGGTGGCCTTTCCCTTAGGGGCGGCTCCATCTAACGGATGGCCCTCTCCTCTCAATCCCGCAACGCATCATCACGTATCAATTAGGGAACTTACATCTCGTTGATAGCCCTCTCCTCCTACGGATGACCTCTCTTGTAGGGGCGGCTCCATCTAACAGTTAACTCTCCCTAATCAAAACGTGGTAATTAGGTCCACCTAACGCATTAATAATTATAACATCGATTTCCCAAAACACACATTTAAAATCATCTCATCATAATTCAAAAAAAAAAATATTCAATCGCATAACAAATAAATATTTAAATGCTTTTACTCATACGTAAATCTAATAAATAACATATTATATAACAAAGACCATTAAATTAAATAACAGACGAAATTGAGATAAAATTCAAAGGTTGTGTTTCCCAAAATTTCAATAAATACTTTAATATAGAAAACAAGTAAAATAATAATAGTAGTAGTATAAAAATATATGACGATGATCGTCGTCAACTCACTACTATGGAGAATCGTCTAACTTTGCTCCCCAACAACTCTCAAAGTATCCGGCAGGATCTCAGCGCACAAATCTGAGCATCAAAAATATTTCCAAGACTTTAGAAAAATTATTCTAAAGTTTATCTAGCTCTAGGAAAGCCTAAAAATCATTTAAATATACCCTAAGCACAAAATAAGATTTTTACTCAAATCTACATTTTTCTATGAATTCATACTAGGATTAGAGTTGTGCATTTACCTCAACGAGTCTCAATCAACAGCTCTCAAGAGATGGGTACCTTTTTCCTTGCTTAGAACACAAACCCTAACCCAAAAATCCCAACCAAAAGAATTTCTAAGAGTTTGAGAAATTATGCATGTGGGAATGTTAAATCCCTATTAAGGATTGAGGGTTTGAGAAATAGAGTGAGATGAAGTAAGAGGGAAGGAAGGAAAAGAAAGAAAAAGCAACAAAAATGGGGGAGGGGGTGTGTGCTGAGAGGGAGAGAGAAAAATTTGGAGAAAAATGAGGGAGTGAGTTGGAAAGAGAGTGTGAGAGTGAGAGTGGGTGGGGTTGAGTTGGTGTTTAATTATTATTATTATTATTTTTATTATTTTTTTTTTAAAAAAATAAAATAATAATATAGGACGTAACAGTAGCTATTCATCGGTTGTGGCTTCTGTAACAACTTGGAAATTGGGCAGTCGTTGATCTTATTGGAGAAGTTGTTTTGTTGAAGCCCTTCATCATCAAAGTCGGATAAATCTAACAAACTCTCTCGGTAGTTGCTTTGATGGTGAGATAAGTGACTTTGGTGTAATGAGTAACTCCTCGTCCTTCTCCGAGGGTGGTGCTTTTTCAACTTTTGCCTCGGTGTCAGACTAGAGATCCTTCTTTTGTTGGTCTTTTGTCATACATTATCACAGATAGGAAACAACGAGACAAGAAGTGTCGTGTGTTTAACGATGTGTTTTCAGGATGTGTTTCACCTTCGAATGCTTTTGGGACAGAGATCGAGGTTTCGTAGACCTCTGCACGGGGATAGGTTATGGTTGTGTTCTATCGTTGCTAACCGCCTATTCTGCTCATCGATAAGTCGGGATTGTCTCTAACGACAACAACTAAGGTATAAAGGAGCTCAATGGTTTCGCCTTCTGCATTAGGTTGTGCTTGATCTGGAACTTCGATCATTGTTTCCAGATCGATGGAAGGAGTGGTCATTCGACCATTCAGTTGGGTGGATCGAGCGATCGTGATTAGAAGTTCAGATGATCTAAGTTAGACCATCACTTTGAATTCCATTTGAGTGCGCAACTTGCCCAAAATTCGAAAAGGTTCTACATCGTCACATACTGGATCTAGTTGACGGTATTGGGCTTGACTTTAGTAGATGTGAGTCCAACCCATAACAAATAATAATAAAGGTTTTTATTTGAAGCAAAAAAATTAAATAATGGTTTTTATTTTTCCTAAAATTAATTAATTTATTATTTTAAAAAATATTTTTAAAATAATAATAAAACTGTTTTATATTATTTTTAAATACTAAAAATTACCAATTTTAAAAATCTGTTTTTAAAACAATTTATTATTGTTATTTTTAAATGGTTAGTTAATTTATTAATTAAAATTAAATAAAAGGATGGTAGCCGAAGGCAACACTCTGGCAGGCAGCGGTTCTCCGCGGGGTCACCACCACCAACCACCCTATTTAAACTAATAATTAATAAATTAGTTTTTTAGATTATTTTTTTTCTTTAAATAATGAAAAAAGTTAATTTCTGTTTTTAAATTTCAGCAAAAAAAAATCTTTTTTATTCAACATGAGTCACAACCTTTCACATTTCAGTCCCATCACATAAGCCTTTCACTATAAAACTTATGTTAATTGAATATCATATAAAGTTATAAATTCATAAATCAAACTCATTTCATCATCTAGCCTAGTCCCTGGGACTGTAGAATCAAGTAACAAATTGAGCTATAGAAAACCGGTTCAACTTATGACATAATACTTAATACATACACATGCCTAATTCTTCAGGGTTTTCTCCATTTGGCAGATTCTAGTCATCAAAATGATAAAGCAAATTGGCAAAGGGCAATAATATGAAAGGTATGGAAAACTTATTGACTTAATATACACAGAGAACTTATTAAGTCAATAATACTCTAGCACAATGCCAAGAGAAGGATTCTACCTTATTGAGGTTCTTGAATAGAACTTCAATAGTCATGGCTAAGAGAAGAGTTAAAGATCCTTTTTGAGTGTGTAGATGCAGCAACAATTCTTCTAAGAAACATGTTATACATGTCCTGATACTTGTTCTATAGATGTGAGAAAGGAAAATCACCACCAGTGCATACAGTTCATGCATTTAAGCCAGCCCAATTCTTGAAAGCAATATGCGCTTCCATTTTTCTGAAATTCTTTTTTCTTAACCTGGCAATTTTGATCTTTTTATGAGTCTCCATGAATGCTTGCTTGTATCTCCACTTATCAACAAATATTTTCATCTCTTCAGATTTCTCCACCACTTGCATCACAGCATCAAAAAAACCACCCTTCACCAAAATACATGGACGTTTCTATCAGAGCATCATACGTTGCCATATCCAACCGAAGACCTCAACTACTAATCTCCATCACCAATAGAGCGTGTTGTTGTTGTTAACCACAAGGTCGCAGGTTGGAGGTCCATTATGGAATTAAATTAAATAAAATATATATTATCATGTCATTGTCGTCCAATGATATCATTTGATCAATAAAATCTATATTGCATGATGCAATTTTTATTTTTTGTTATCCATTAAGAAATTTTGTCTATAAGAAGAATTAATGACCCTCAATAATTTAGGGAGAAAGGGAAAAATGAATGTGTGGGTCAATTTAAGGTTTTTGTTCGGTTGGGAAAATGAGAAATTTGTAATGGAATACAAAGAAAAGAAAATATATGTTTGATTCAAAATAAAGGAGGCGATGAGAAGGATTTAAAATGATTTTATGTTTAATTCAAAGAAAAAAGAAGAATTTTAAATGATTTTTGAGATACATTGGTTCCGATCTCCTACACTCAAACTCACTAAAATGGAGGAAGAACAAACATATATTTAAGAGTAAGTTTTCTTCTCTTCCCTCTAAACAACTCCAACTAAAAATTAGGAGTTTAAAAGTTTAAGATTTGTTAAAAAAATTCCTAATTTGTGTTTAGTATATTAGTACATGATTATTGAAATAATAATGATAATAGTGAAGTGGACACTATTGATTAACTAGTATTGTATAACTGATGCTATAAATTTAGAATAATCATATTTACAAATTATAGCATATCTACCTATGATGAAATACGTACATAAACAATGTACTTTGTTGAAACAATGAACGAAAAGCCAGCTTCATTGTTGTTTAAGGTTTAGAATATTATAGTCTTTCGTTTAATAAGATAACGATTATGTAACCAAATGATTGGGGGCACATTCCTCTAATTGGATTTGATAGAATGGTTCGTTCACCAAAGAAAGTCGTCCAACACATGATTTAGTATTAATTAATCATAATTAAACTAATAATGATTTTTAAGTTTAATTGCAATTTTAGTCATCTATTTTCATAAATTCTTAGAATTGGTCATCTTATTTTAAAATTCGACAGTTTTGGTTCATCACTCAAATTTTTTAACTAAAAGAAATTGTGATTTAACATATTTTAAATGACGTAAAATAGAATATCATAATATAGAACCATCTATATACATTAATATTTATATGTTATTAGTTAAATTACAAAAATGAACAATTTTAGAAGTTAAAATTGAAGCTTTTAGAACATTTTCTTTTGTAATTTAATGGATATTAATGTTTCAAAATCCTTTTATATATGTCACGTCGTTTAAAATATGTTAAATCATCATTTTTTAGTTAAAAGAATTTGAGAAAAAGAACAAAGTTGTTGTATTTTAAAATAAGGAAAGCGATTTCGCGAATTGGTTAAAATATGAGGACTAAAACTACGATTAAACCTAATTTTTAATAATTGATTGTTGTCAATTCATAAAAGATTAATTAAATAATTAATTTAACAATCTTCCACTTATATGACAATAATCTATTATTAAAAGAATACGATTTAAATACTATAATTTTATTTATAGTCAAAACATTTGTCATCTAAAAAAAAATAAACTTTAAGTAGAAATTGGATCTGGTTGTGAAAACAAATCATATATGTCAAAAGAGAAATGATATTATAACACAAATTCAAACACAAATACAAACACATATACAGTATACGTATACAAAAATAAATATGTATACATATTTAGGGACATTTTAGTCATTTTATGAAATTCTATTCCATTCCTGAAAACCCTTTCTTTCTCTCTTCTCTCTCTTCTTCTCTTTCTCCCTTTCTCTCTTCTCTCTCTTCTTCTCTTTCTCCCTTTCTCTCTTCTTCACTATCTTCTCTGTTCCACCATTCCATCATTCTGTCGTTTTCACCAATCTTCTATTTCGCCGATCCTGTTTCGTTTTGCCGATCCAGTTTCATTTTGCCGATCCTGTTTCGTTTCGCCGATCCTATTTCGTTTCGCCAATCCTGTTTTCCCGATCCTGTTTCGTTGTTCTTCTCTATTTCGCCCTATTAAGTCATTGTAAGTTTACTTTTCCATATCGTTAGGATTTTTAGTTATTGATTTAGGGTTTCTATTTTTACTTCTCTGTTTAGGATTTAGGGTTTCTATTTTGGCTTGTTCGTTTCTATTTTTAGTTATTGATTTAGGGTTTCTATTTTAGCTTCATCCTTTAGGATTTTTTGATTTTTAGGGTTTCTATTTTTTACTTCTATGTTTCTATTTTTGTCTTTGTCGGTATTATTATTATTATTATTATTATTATTATTATTATTATTATTATTATTATTCACATGTGTTGTACACAACTTCAAACACCAATCTAGTGCTGAAATTAAGTGTTTCTGCAAAAGTTGATATAGTGAGGCAACACACCTTAATACTATTTCACCAGGAAATAACTCATGTAACATAATTCTAACAAAATCCATTCACATTTTCATAAATTTTAATATAGATAGTTGAGTTATTTTGGAAGAAAATGCATCATAAATGTAAATAATAAATGCTTGCATTTTTCAATGTTTAAGAATGCATCAAATAAACAAAAAGAAGAAGCAATTAAAAAATTGATGAATCTGAAGATAGAAACGATGGTTTCTATAGATGAAATTAAAATACTCGTTATATTAAAATACTTGATGATCTAGAGTCTCTGCATAGCTACAATTAGGGTGTTGTGGTGTATAATGTTTTAGTTGAAAGTTTAAGTAGGATTGAAATTGTGTTGAAAGAGGGGAAGGTAGATTCGCAAACACATATAACAGGTTGTGCAGCTGTCTTACAGGTATATATTTAATATCGGTTTATATCACTATCTTCTATCTTGCGTTGTCTTTAAATTAAAATACATCTATTAAGTCATTAACATTTGTTTTAGATCTGAGCGTTCAACCACTTGTCATTGGGTGAAGCATCTGTTCCGAAGTTTAGTTTCCCGAGATTTTTGAATTGGCCAATCTTACAGTGTCAGAAGAAAACAATATTAAAAGCATTTCAAAATAACATGGTAAGTATTTATATTATTTGATTGTATAAATTATTTAATAATAATGTGTGTTTCAATTGTTTTTCGCATTGCAAGATAATTGAAGAGTTAACTGCCACAAATGAAGAACTTGAATTTGACATGGTAATTGAAGCATTGCATGAACAAGAAAATCAAATTGTACATTATGTTGATTATCAACGATTGATGGCGGAGAATAGGCAGTCCCAAGAGAAGAGTTCGATTCTCGAGGGTGAGGTAAAATTGTTGAAAGAAGAATTGTGTAAACGTCAACCAATGCATGAATCCAATCATGAATTTGATGGTATAAATATTGAATTTTGTTGTTTATCAAATATTTATTATATGCAATTAAACTTGTTAATAACATACTATTTGTCAACAGACAAGGTGGAAATTAGTACCCCTTTTGAGAATGTTGGGGATGAAGTCGCATGTGAGCCTAATGTCGACAGTTCAGCAAAAGCAACGTCAAACATAATTACGAGAATGAAAGATAAACCAAGGAATCGAGTTAAAAGTGTAGTCAATCAAAGTCCGTTTGTGAACCCGGATGAAAAGAAGAAGAAGAAGAAGAAGAAGAAAAAAAAAATAAGTGTTATGATATTTTGAGTATGTGGGGGGTTCTCTTTAACGATGTAGTTGGTGGGATTTGAACTGCACTTTTTGCTTGTAGTTTTCCTTTATGCTTTTATGAACAAATATGAATGAACTTTATTTATTTATTTCTTTCTTTATGATGAAGTAAGAATTTAGATTTGGTTGATTAAGTTGTGTAAAAATTGCTGAAGTTATGTAGTTCAAATGAATTATGTCTGAAAAATCAAATTTGCTGAAGTTAAGTTTGCTGAAAATTCAAATTTGCTGAAAATATGTTGAAGTTAAGTTTAATTATTGGCAAATCATTTCCACCTTCAAACATTCAAATTGGTTTTAAATTCATTAACCAAGTTGTTCACAATATTAACCATGTTACTTAAAGCCATTAACCAGATTTATATTTTGTATGATAAGAATGACCATTCTGTTCAGTTCGAATCATTAACCAAGTTGTTCAAATCTATTAACCAAGTTGTTAACCAGATTTATATCTTGTTTGTATGATAAGAATGATCATTCTGTTCATTAACCAGATTTATATCTTGTTTGAGATTAGAATGCCCAAGTTTTCAGTTCGAATGCATTAACCAAGTTGTTCACAATATTAACCATGTTCATTTACGCCATTAACCCGATTTATATTTTTTCTGATAAAAACGACCAAACATTCTGTTAAAATCTATTAACCAAGTTGTGCAAGGAATTAACAATATTGTTTTAATTCAGTAACTATATTTATATCTTGTTTGATTAGAATGCCCAAGTTTTCAGTTTGAATGCATTAACCATGTTCATTTACGCCATTAACCCGATTTATATTTTGTCTGATAAAAATGACCAAACATTCTGTTAAAATCTATTAACCAAGTTGTGCAAGGAATTAACAATATTGTTTTAATTCATTAACCACATTTATATCTTGTTTGATTAGAATGCTCAAGTTTTCAGTTCGAATGCATTAACCAAGTTGTTCACAACATTAACCATGTTCATTTACGCCATTAACCCGATTTATATTTTGTCTGATAAAAATGACCAACCATTCTATTAAAATTCATTAATGACAAAAAAAGTGACAAATGTATAAACACATACATGATTATCATACAATCCGTTTACTTGACTGTTTGTTGCAACAAAATGTCATATAAAAAATTGATAAAATATTTACATTTTATCACATAGTTGTGCTGAGTTGTGACAAAAGATCCAAGAATAATGTATTACCTCCAACCTGAACAACAACATACAATAAGTTAGCACAACCTTACATACCTTACATATAATAATACAACCATCTTACATATAATAATACAACCACACACTCATTCATAAATTCAAATACGAACCAATGTGTTACTTTCAATAGATGATTCTATGCATATGTTACTTTCATTATGATTTCTCACTCTTTCAGTATTGTTCTCCTATAAATTTTAATAAACAAAAAAGAAATATTTTAATATAATATGTACATGATGGATACATAATTTCTGGACGAAAAAAACTTACAAAGGTAGCCTCTCTGTTATCGCGTTGATTGGTTTGATTCCTTGACCTTTTTACGATTTTTTCAACTACATATATTTTTCTTTTTGAAGGAGGACGACCTTTACGCTTGACCTGCAAAGGACTGTGAATTTCAGTATCATTGTTTGGACTTGAAGCATCAATAAAACTTCTTTTAACCTTGGTAATTGTAGTATCCATGGTGGGCACATTAGAATTAAATTGATGCAATATTTCATGGAGTGCCTTAGTCGCATCTTCAGACTCTACAGCTACTTCAGCAACTTCATAGAAATGCTTGCACAATTTGTCAAACCTATCTATTTGTGGCTTCAATTCTTTCATACCATAACTACTCTTAATATATGAATGTTTCCTTTTAATATTTTTCTTCCACCTTGTTACGATATACTTCTCTGGCACATTTTTAACTCTCTCTTGAGTACACACAAATAACATATGGCAACACAAAATACCTCTAAACTCAAACAACGAACATTCACAATTGACATCATTAGTTTCTCGATTAAACACAACTTTTAAGACACATTCTTTTGGTTTGTCTCCAATTGAAACTTCCTCTAACACATGGTATGTAGCAAAGGAACCCTCCACATTATACAAGGAAGCAGCACAATTTATTTTAGATCTAAATTCTATTTGAACTTCCTTAAATTTGGCATGAGTGTATTCACCTTGGAATTGCTTTTCAATTGACGAGTTTGACCCACAAAAAATTGTAGTATCCATCGAATTAAAATCTGCATCAAATTCCTTTTCTGCTCAACTTCTGAGAGCATTATCATATTGTTTTACAAATTGATTTAAACTTGTCGTTGAATTGATATAACCATCAAAGAAAGAATGTATACTCTCACTTCGCTGTGTAGTAGACATACCTGCCCAAAAGTATTTCCTTAGCAAGGTTGGTGCCCATCTATGACGTTCGTTATACAATCCATTCAACCAATCATTTTGTTGAAGCTCAAATTTTTCGATGAAAGAACACCATTTTTCTTCAAATGCCTCTTTTGTGACTGTGTCATAAACTGCTTCTTTCAATGCAAATTTAATCTTTTTATATTCACTATATTGGCCGAGCTTTTCAAGAATTTTTTTCATTATATGCCATAAACACCACCTATGACGAGTTGTAGGAAAGACTAACTCAACGACATTTTTCATAGCCTTGCATTGGTCAGCCACAATACCTAGAGGGGTCTTTCCTAGCATACAACGAAGCCATGATTTGAAAAGCCATACAAATGAATCTGTATCTTCACCTGACAACAGTCCACATCCAAGTAATGTTGATTGACCATGGTGATTCACACCAACAAACGCAGCAAAAGGCATGTCATACTTATTAGTCAAATATGTTGTGTCAAAAGTCACAACATCTCCAAAGTATTCATAAGCAACTCTATTTCTTGCATCGACCCAAAACACATTCCTTACGTGAAAATCATCATCCAAATCTATGTCATAGAAGAAATCTGAATTTTGTTCCCTCATTTGGGAGAAATAGCTTATCAAGGCCTTTCCATCACCTTCTTTTCCTATTGTGCGTCGTTCCTTGTTAACATAATTCCTCACGTCTCTTTCACAAAATGGTACGTTTTCAGGTCCTCCTGCATCTTTAACAAGAGATTGAAATGTCTTGTTGATCCTCACTCCTGCATCATCATTGATTTGTATTGTTCTCTTTACATGCAAATTCATTTTCTTGTTAGCTTTGAACAACCTTGCCTTTGTAGGACTTGTCTCGTGAGTATGATCAGGTTCAAATTTTGTAATGTACCACAATCCATCTTTATCCAACTTAATAACAATCTTGGTAGGACAATTATTTACCTTAGTTGGAAGTGTTTTTAACGTACACGGAATTTTTGACACTTTAGCCCCCTCTCTTGAGCATGATAAAATTAAGTAGCAGGGCTCCCTATCTTGCCCTTTTCTTAAAGATCTAATCTTCCACCCAAAACCCTTTCTCAAAGCATACTCTTCATAAAATGATTTGACTTTTTCTAAGCAAGAAAAACACATCCCTGTTGCAGGCTCCCAACAACATGTGTTGTCATCATTATCAAGGTTGTCAACCCTAATACCTTCATCTTCAATAGTACCACAATCCATGAAGTTTCAATTGATAGCGCAAATGTCACACAAAAACTACAAAAAATAATTCAATCTGATCATTAACCACCTATTGTACTTCACTAACCAATAATGTCCTTCATGAGTTCTAAAAGCAGTTTTCTCCACATCTTCTGTTCTCATTCTAATTTGATGGTACCCCGATTTGAGGTCCAACTTAGAAAATATCATAGCTCCTCCCAATTCATCCAACAATTCCTCAATGATTGGAATTGGGAATTTATTAGGAATGGTGATTTCATTCAAAGCTCTGTAATCTACACAGAACCTCCATCCACCATCCTTCTTTTTCACCAGCAATATAGGACTAGAATAGGGACTTATACTCGGTCTAATCACCCCAACCTCTAACATCTCAGTTACCAATTTCTCTACCTCATTCTTTTGGTAATAAGGACATCTATAAGGCCTCACATTGGGTATCTCCGCTCCTTCCTTCAAGTGGATGGCATGGCCATGCCTTCTAGAGGGTGGTAGCCCTTGAGGATTTTGAAATACCTCCTGAAATTGTTGCAATAACTCCTCTGACTCCCCTAAGACCTGATGTTTCTCCTACTGAAGTTCTGTTGCTGTCTCACCTTGCATCAGTAACCCTTCACCTTCTTTCAACAATACTTGCATTAATGCCCCATAGGATAACTCAGTTTTAGTTAGGGCAGGGTCCCCTGTTATAGTAATTAATGAATTTCCTTTTTTCACTGTTAGTTCCATATTACCAAAATCTGCTTTCACCCTTCCTAAACTTGCAAGCCATTCCAGCCCCAACACTAGATCAACTCCCTTCAAATTAAACAAGTAGAAGTCTTGAATCACTTATAACCCTTGCATCCAGATTTTCAATTCCTTACACTTGCCTTGACATCTAATTTGATGTCCATCACCTACCTCTACTGTATAAGTTTGAGTAGCTGCCACCATAAGTTGTAACCGTTCAACCATTTCTCTTGCAATAAAGTTGTGAGAGGCCCCACAATCTATAAGAATCACTATTGGAGTCTCCTTGATTGTTCCTCCTACTTTCCATGACTTAGTAGAAGTGAGGCCCGTCATAGAATACATGGATAATTGCAAAGAATTCAGAGCTTCCCACACTTCTGATTCCTCATTCTCCTTATCTACTTCTTCCTCCTCAGCCAATATGAGCATTCTCAATTGTTTATTCTTACATACATGATCTCTATTAAAGGGTTCATCACAACGAAAACATAACCGTCTTTCCCTTTTTTCTTTCATCTCAGCACTAGTCAATTTTCTGTAATCTCCCCTCACTCTAGAACTTTCACTACTTTGATTTTGTCTCATGGTATTATTTACACTCCCGATTGATGATGCTTCTCTATTGTTATTCATTGGTGGTTGGGGTTCCAATGTCACCACCTTACTGTAAGAATTTGGCTTATAGGAATTGTAAGATCTAGTGTAAGTCCCACTATTTTTCTTCGTTAATATCAAATTTTTCTGTTCAACAAGTATAGCTTTTTGAATCAATTCTGACAGATTAGTCAACTCATACAACTTAACTTCTGCCTTAATTTCTTCTTTCAATCCATTAAGAAATAATCCCCTAACAAAATCTTGGTTAACTTCCCTTAAAGCCCCAACATATTTCTCAAACAATTCAACATACTCTTCAACACTATTGTTTTGTTTCAAGGAAAGTAATAATTCAAACGGATTTTGAATCATAGAAGGTTGAAAGCGTCTTACCACCGCAATCTTGAAGCTTTCCCACGTTGGATTAGGGGAGTAACCTTCCCACCATTGATACCAACTAAGAGCTTTGCCTTCTAACGAAATCATCGTAGCTTGCATATTCTCTTCTGGCGTCACTCCTCTGAGTGCAAAATATCTCTCTAATTTCTGAACCCACCCATAAGCATCATCTCCAGCAAAAATAGGGATTTCTAACTTTCTCCATCGACATGGATTCACGTTCTGCCTATGATTTTCATCTTCGTTCTCGTTCTCACTCCCCTCACCAAACGAGTTTCCTTCTTGATTCACCCCTAATGTGCTCGCTATCGCAGCTAACAGATCTTCCGATTTTTTCATTTGAGCTTCATGCGCATCTTCAATATTTCACGATGTTTCCTCAATTCCTCGAACTCATTGTTCCCGTTGTCTTCGTTTTTGGTTGCCATGCTTCTGGTAAAAACCATAGACGATTGTAGCAGCGCTCGTATGGTGGTTCCACTCCCTCAGGGCACCTAGATCAGTGCTCTGATACCAGTGATAGAACCACTAGTATCTATGACTAAGCTGAATTGAATCAATGAACAATATCTAACCAGAACCAATATGATTATGTTAGGAATAGTAACTCTCACTTTATTGAATTGAATGAATATAGAAGATGATACAATAGATCCCTCGATCTTGTTCTGGTTCCTCAACCAATGGTTACAACTAACTCCCAACCCGCTCTCTCATTCTCATTGACTTTCCTTTTATAGAACAAACTCCTAACTGCCTAAGTCAAGCTATTAGACACGTGTTACAATTAGGGCCTATTAGTCACGTGTTACAATTAGGAATGCTTCATCCAAACCTTCCTATTTCCCCTCTTATATACATTTCTAATAATAGGCTTTGGCCTATTCCTATCATTTACTTTCTTTAAATTCTTATCATTATGATTTTATTATCTTTTCCTTTCTTGATAAATTTTATAAGAATATTTATGATGTGGGAATCAAACAAAACTAATAAAATGCTACCTGCTCTTTTTTTCGGATAGACAAATATTCGTATATTAGTTATGTTAGTATTTTCTCTTTAATCAGAATTTGAACCCTATTTTTTTATTCTACCAAGTTCCAACACCCTTGACCCCTTGCTGAACTTTATATCCACCAAATGAAAAATTAAAAAACACTATGGCTCAGTTTGGTTTAGCTTCTAACTTATGAGAGCTTTTCAATTAAAATTAAGTTAAGGTTCTTTATGAAAAAGTCCTCATAAGTTCATATACATTTATGGACAAGTTAATTAGGAGAGCACATAAAAAATATTGTGACTCAAAAACCAGTTTTAACTTAAAATAAGCTATAGTCTAAAAAACTTGATTATTGTTAGATTCTTTTAATAATTTGCCTTTCATAACAGTTTTTTAATCGGTTTATCCAAACTGACTCTATGTTTGGTACAGCTCAAGTCATTAGGGTGGAAAACAGAACGTCTTCTATCATCATCTATCATATGGAGAGCAAACTGGATACATGAATCGTCGGAAGAAAAAATTGATTAGGGTTCATCTTCAGATGTGATATATTAACATTGGTCCAGAGGTGGGTAGTGGAAGCTATGGATGGATTGAGTTATATGGTTGACAATGTTAACATTTAATATTTTACAAGATATTGATGATTTTATTGAAGTTCTGTCAAGATAAAGAAAACTTGAAGTTTTGTTTAGTTGTGTGGAATGCAGTAAGTGTTTTGTAGCTTATATAGATATCTTATCAAGTGTGAAACATGTGTCATGCATGTTGAAAAATATTAAGTAAAATTATGTCAAATAAATATACACTGTATGAAATTTACTTGATAAACAAAAGTAAATATTACGATAAAAATTTGGATAAAAAAAGTTAAAACAAAAATATTTTTATTATATATAAAATATTTGAAGAAGTCGTCATTAATTAATATTACACTTTATTAATAAAAAAAATTAATGAGCAAATTCAAACGATTGCATTTTCTATGTCTACTAATAAATTATTTTGTATTGATAAAATTAAGTAATAAATATATAAAAATATAATATGGAGATAATTTTTACCATTCTAAATGTTATTTTTTTTATAATTTTTCATGTGGTACGAAGAAATTTTTCTATTATAGTAACTTTTTTAATGACTAGGGTTTAAGGAAAGATTATACACTGTTATCTAAATGAATAGTATTTTGATGAAATTTATGTAAACTTTAATTAATTAAATAAAATTTATTAAAGAATGTGTTGCTATCACTCCTCTTATTATTATATAGATCATAATTCCTCTTATTATTATATAGATCATAATTATAAATTTTGAATTTAATTTATAATTATTCCACATATAATCCAGACGTGTAAAAAAATAATGACAATAACATAATTATATATAATTAATGACAAAGCTTCATTGAATCTCATGGCCATGACCACTCCAAGATATTAATATAAATGATATATTATGTTAAATGTCTAGTATGATATTTAACGAAAATTTAAAAGAATTTGTACTTGTATCTCTTTATTAATAATATTTCTTAAAAATAGTAAAATATATAGACTAATAACCTCATGACATGATTACCCGAATCCTTTTTATCAACTAGGAAATTTGCTTATAAGCTAAAGGTAAAGCGATTTTACCTTGCCCTACCTATTTAGAATCATGCAATGGTAATTTTTTCAAGGTATGATGACATATAAATATAGTCTAACGAAGAGGAAATATAGGCAATCATGATTTATAAGACATCTTATTTTTATAATTGTTTTTCAAGTGATGAAAAACCTCAATATCTGCATAAAAATATTAAAATTTCAAATTAGCCACATCTATCTGAAAATGAGTGACATGTATTTTATATTGAAGAAGCAGCATATGATAACACATTCTTCAAAGTTAAAACGAAGAAACTCAAGTGTGTCAAAATTGAACTTACAACTTATATTTACTATACTATACATCAACAACATCAGAACTATGTTCTTTTCACATGTCCTGTCTTGTACTTCTAGAACTCATCTTTTTTCCCCTTCTTTTTCATAATTCCCATCTTTTTGTTAATTATACCAAGCAAGGCTATCTTATCACTCTTGTTCTTGTCTGCAGCTTTAACTTAGAGATTCGCACGAAGCTTCTGGTAAGAACTTAACTCCATCACCTGCCCACTCTTGACAATCTGCTTGTGATAAAAAGGCCTTCGGCTTCCTCTATCCGATTGGATTTACAATATGTGTCCATCAGAGTGTTGCACACAATTGCATTTGAAGAAATCCCTTTCTTCTCCATTTCAGATTGGATGATGAGAGCTTCACTCACCAGACCCTCGACACAAAACGACTTTATCAATGCACCAAGGACTTCTTCGCCCCATTTGATTCCTTTTCTATTCATTTTCTCAAAAAATAGCCAAGCATTTTTTGCGCTATGGCCAAGTTTTCTCATAACAATAATCATAATAGAGCATGTCACGTGATCTGGAAGAACATTACCTGTTTCCATCGACTCGTAAACCTTCCAAGCATCTTCATACCTAACAAACACAACCAGACAGACATCAACAGTGAAGTTTTATCATATGTGGCATTCTAAGGAGTAAACAACTGCCCTCTAAACGATATAGGAATATTTGTCAGCATTGGGAGGTGTTCTCTAATCGACTTCAGGGAAATGAAATAGATATCTTAAATCTTAATCATTATTGATACTTCCCTAATGTTGCAGAGTTTCAAATTTGAAAGCAGCACAGAGAATCAAAAGTCAAAACAAGTGAGGTTAATTGAAATATTTCAATCTTTTCACAAGTAGCTAATAATGACGTGTTTAGATGCCAAAACAAACACACAAGAAGTTACGTAAGTCGAATATTGCTCCCAGGCTTCTAAATAACAAACTAACCAACAAATCTAAAAACAAAACAAGCTCACAGGTAAACAAAGGAATTCCATCTGCAACAATGGAGAAACTATATTGGTTTGAAAACTCTTGTGTATGATTTACTTCAATCCCTAGAATACCCAAAACCTAGTCAAATCATCATGGTAATTATTCATTAATTCCGAATTTAAAAATTTATGGACCTAAAAGTATATTCTATCAAAATATTTGCTAAAATGAAACAATATTTCAACAATTGGACAACTATAATATAAATACAACAAAGCATTTAAAAAATAAAACATTTAAGAAACAATACACTTGCAGTTTCACTTTTTTGAGGCAACAATGTTTTTCTAAAATAATATTAATAAAAAGGAGCTATGAAACAAAAGTAGAAGCCAAGCCATTAAGAGAACTTGCAAGAAATATAGACAGCCAGTAATTATGGCCATTTTACACATGATAGCGGCTATGGCAGTTTATATGCTGGACAAAATAGTGGATTTTGACCTCTCCACCATGGACTGCCATTCTCCTCCATCGACAACACTGGTTTTGTTTGATATTTGTTTTAACATTAAAAAAGTGCCATCATTGGTTAGAATTTCAAGTAAAAGTTGTTTGAAATTTCAATGTTTCATTCATTACCAGTATTGTCAAGACATATACAAAAGAGAATGAGCAAGCCATCATCATGCTTTTATACCATTGCTAAACTAACAAGTTTCTAGCATATACATTTGTTACTCATCTCAACCTTCCTAGTCTAGGTCTAGCAAAATCAGGAAGAGAGAAAACAAGCAAACCAAATTGTTTGTGTATCTAAAAGACGATTCCGAACACAATAGCGATACCAACATGTAAACACAGCAATAACAATTTAGAAAAATAAAAATTATTAGATGCGAAGACTAAATGTGTCGACACTGAAGACAAACACACTATCAGTCTGAAGTGTCGGTGCTACGTAGATACATACCTGCCATCAGAGAGAAGGCCTAAAATTGCAGCATTATAAACACAAACATTTCTGAACTCAATTTCAATGCAGTAAATTCTTAACTATATTTTCCTTGGGAATATTTAAATCATAAGAAGTCCATTGATTCAATTTCAATGTGTTTGAAGTTCCTATTCTATGTACAAGAAGACAGCTGAGGACGACAATCAATTAGAAAAAATGGGAGAGAAGGGAGAGCAAAATTGGTAAAAATGATTACACTTGGCAGTCTAAATTCATTATAAGATTGTCAATTAATTGCTTTGTATAGCATCAAGAACAATAAAGAGATTAAGACATTGTGGGGTACCCGCCAGGCTCAAACATCTGTTGTTACCGAAGTAAGTAAAAAATTGAAGAGCTTGGAACATGTGAAATCGAAGTTCGCTTCTTGAGAGAACATGCATGCTGTGTTGAAATGAATCTTTCCTCAAATGTCATTTTCAGCTGTTTTATCAAGAAGCAAAGGCTTAATCCTTGAGATAAGCAGTGGTCACTCACCACCAGTGCATACAGTTCATGCATTTAAGCCTGCCCAATTCTTGAAAGCAATAAGCGCTTCCATTTTTTTGAAATTCTTTTTTCTTAACCTGGCAATTTTGAGCTTTTTATGAGTCTCCATGAATGCTTGCTTGTATCTCCACTTATCAACAAATATTTTCATCTCTTTAGATTTCTCCACAACTTGCATCACAGCATCAAAAAAACCACCCTTCACCATAGCATACAGGAATGCATCAACTAGATTCTGGTCAAATTTGATACCCTTCTGCCCATCCACAGGAAACCTGCGCTTGACCTCATTCCACAGCATCATCACATCAAAATATTTCTCTGCCGAAACATATCCATTAATCAGCGACAAGTATGTCTGATCATTAGGCTCAAATTGCAGGAATATCATCCTTCTGAAAGTCCTTCTTGCATCTTCCAGTCTCCCGGCTTTACAAAAAGCATGAATTATAGAATTCCAATCATGAGTACCTACTTCAATACGAGGATCCTCAACCACCTCATCTAAGAAAGCTGCCATCAACTCAGGTCGATGATTCTCCATCAAACCCGTCATTATAGTTAAGTAACTCCCTTTCAAATCAGGAACCCTCGCCTCTCTCATGTCCCTAAACAACGAAAAGGCCGATTGGAAGTCTTGACCAGACATAGATGTTTCTATCAGAGCATCATAGGTTGCCATATCCAACCGAAGACCTGAACTACTAATCTCCATCACCAATAGAGTAGCTTCAGCAGTTCGATTTTCTTTACAGTAAGCCTTCAAAATCGGTACATAGACGCCAAGACCCACAGAGCCTCCCAAAGCATTCATTTCATCAAGAATACTATGTGCTTTATTTGATAGTCCAATACTAACACATGCACTAACAATACCAAAACCTATAGACTCGTCAACTTTGATATTTGAAGTCTCTAACTTCTGAGCTTCAATAATCAAATTAGCTAAACCCTTAACATTACCCTTCTGAAGATATTCCTTAACTAGAACACAAAAAGTGTCTCTATCAAAATTCCAATGTTCTCCATCTCTATCATTCAAACTACTGAGAATAGTTAACTCGGCAGAAGCTAAATTATCAGACTTAACATAGCCACTAATCAAATTAGAATAAAAGCATTTATTGTTTGAATAACCAAATTCACCGATCAAAACTTTTAACTCATCTATCTTATCTTGTAATCCTTTAAGTGCATATAAATAAGCTAAAAATCCAAAACTAAACTCATCAGGTTTAACACGAAGATTGGACATAATTCCAACAACTCTCTCAGCATCGGTAACGGATTGGAGGTGAAAACAGCAAGCTTCAAGGGCAGCATTACAAGCAGAAACATCAGGTATCATGAAATCAAGCTTCTCATCGGAAGCAACCCTGCAATTATGTTCAAAAAGAGGTAAAAAAGCAGCAAGGTTGTTATTGTTCCTGGCAATATCAACTAGAACGGGGGCCCATGAGTGGAAAGGGATGAAAAATCTGTTACGGAAGAGAGAGTTGACAAGTGAAAAAGCAGGGGGAGCAGTGTTGGCAGATTTCATGGAAAGAAGAATGGTATGGATAGTTTGAGAATGGAGAATGTTAGGGTTTTTTTGGATGAGAAAGAGAGTGGAAGCGAAAGCTCTTTTGAGATTGTGAATATCACCAAGAGAGGATAAGTGAGTGAGGAGGGAATTGGTGAGGGATTTAGATGGGAAGGAATTGTGGGTAGTGAGTGTTTTGAATGATTTCCAAGCTTCATCTGTTTGAGTAGTGAGGAGTGATTTGTGGAGTGTTGTTTCGATACTGCTAATTTGGTGAGGTGTCAGGGAGAGTGACTGTGGTGTGGGAGTTGGGATATTTTGGGGTTCTTCAAAATTGGGTTTATTGAGAGAAAACAAAGTTGGTTGAAGGAAGGAATAAAGAGAGGGGATTTCCGGTGTGGAGGAGAATCTTCTGTAATCAACAAACCTCAAAACTTTACCAATGGACATTCTTATTCTTCATCAAGCAAACTGAATTCTGATTTTCGATTGCTTGTCGTCTTCACTCCCAGTGTCGGAGCTTGACTGAAAAGCTGAAATAATATTATATAGCAAAAGATTAAGTTGTAATAAACACAAAATGAAGTATCAAATAATTTAACTACATGACTTAAGAATACCCTAAAGTAATGTTATACGCTCTTTAATTAACTTGAAATCATCAATAATAGACTCAGAAAAAAGAATCAATTATTTTACTCTTCTTCATTCTCACAAACTTATCTAAATCAATCAATTTAAGAAACATAAAAAACTCAAACATATTATATAGACATAAAATCCAACACCTTATGTGCGACAAAAACACTGAAACACTTTATATTAACATAAAATCAAACACTTTATGTGCAACACAAAAACTCTAAAGAAAAATCAGCACTAACGTCTAATTGAAACTCCAAATCAAAATTTCAAACTCCAAATCAAAACTCCAAACTCAACACTAACAATATAAACTTTAAATTTCATGCTAACAAAAATTAAACCTAACAAAAATCAGCAATAACAAAATAGAAATTCGAACCTTTTGAACAAAGCAGCAACGCGATCTGGAGACAGATGAGGAGAGGTTGCGGCGAACAGAGAGGCGAGAGCGACGAACGGCCACGGAGGCAGTCAGGCAGCGGCAGCCGCAGGCCCGCAGCGAGCAGAGGAGTGATTCGTTATTTGGCAGAGGAACAGAGGCGGCCGCGTCGTTTGTCGCGATTGATTAGTGAATCTGATTATGGAAAGGGGAGTGAGGAAAGCTGTAACTTGTAAGCAAAAGGGAGAGATTAGAGAGGGAGAGAGTTACTGAAGAAGGCTGGATGGAGAGATCATATTCCGTAAGTTTCTGTGACAAAATAATTATTTATCGAATTTTACCAACAAGCTGGAATAGCTCAGTTGGTTAGAGCGTGTGGCTGTTAACCACAAGGTCGGAGGTTCAACCCCTCCTTCTAGCGATTTTTTCTGTTTTGGAGAAGTTTGAAAGTCTAACACATAATTTTAGTATTTATTACTAATTAATCATAATTAAATTAATAATAATTTTTAAGCTTAATTGTAATTTTGATCAATTATTAAAATTGTTCATCTTATTTTAAAATTCTACATTTGTGATTCATCTCTCAAATTTTTTAACTAAAAAAAATTGTGATTTAACATATTTTAAATGACATAAGATACGATATCATAATATAGAACTATCTAGATACATTAATATTTATATATTATTAGTTAAATTACAAAAATAAATAATTTTGGAAGTTAAAATTGAAGTTTTTAGAACATTTAATTTTATTGTAATTTAATGGATATTAATCATTTGACATCATCTTATATATGTCATATCGTTTAAAATATGTTACATCATCATTTTTTAGTTAAAAAATTTAAGAAAAATATCAAAATTATTGAATTTTAAAATAAGAAAATTGATTTCGCGAATTAGTTAAAATAGGGGGACAAAAACTGCAATTAAACTTAATTTTTAATAATTGATTATTGTCAATCCATAATAGATTAATTTAACAATCTCCATCAATTCATAATAGATTAATTTAACAATCTCCCACTTATATGACAATAATCAATTATTAAAAGAATATGATTTCAATACTAGAATTTTAATTATGGTCAAAACATTTGTTATCTAAAATAAATAAGCTTTAACATCGTAAAAATTGAATTTGAATTTGGCAGTGAAAACAAATCATATATGTCAAAAACTTATTTGATACAAAAATTATGACTTTAGAATAGCTCAAGCATAGTAATTCTTTAGTATTGCGATCACTTCAAGAGTGTGATTTCTAAGTTCTTATGAGGAAGCAAGGATAACGAGAGAAAAATTCGTTTGACGAATTAGGAGAAGCTTTGTTCTACAAAAGACACGAGTGGCGTGAGTTTTTAGGCAACTTAGAGTCTTCTATGGAGTTTTGCTTGCAAAATAAGGATGAAGACTTATGACTAACTATAACTATCGCATTTACAAGGTGTTGAAAACGAAATATTTTCCTAATTCTTCTTTTTTCATATAAAACAAAGGCTTAATTCCAACTACACTTAGAGGAACATTTGACAAGTTGCTTGGATGCTTAAGAAGGGTTGTTATTGGACTATTGGAGATGGTGCATCAACAAATTAACCTGTGGACGCTCAACCTACTGCCCTACCAAAATGGATACAAAGTTTGGAGTCTTAATTAAGCCTCCAAACACTTATATCAATTGAGTTAAGGATCATATTGTAGATAACAAGAACAAATAAAACTTATCCTTAGTTGAAGACCTTTTCTTCCCTTTTAAAGCATGACAAATCTCCCAAATTCCTCTTAGTAACAGCTTGGGTTGGGACATGTTAACATGGAAAGGCTCTAACGACGACGATCACTACAATGTTAAGTCATACTACAACACTATAATTAATTAGAAGGCAACGCCTAAAAGTCTACAAGTACCACACCAATGGAGAATAGGACGATGATGTTGGTATTGGGATCGTGTGTTAGAAGATGATGTTGGTTCTTATGACCAAACTTAGAATATTGATTTTGCTTTTGTCAAACGTTTGATGAATGTGATTGCTCATTGTTTGGCCTGGGCTATTGTTGGGTCCAGTTCTAACTAGTTTGACACGCCACTTCTGTATCACTACTCAATTGTCTAGTTTATACAATATTTAAATAATTATTAAATGGATAATTATGTAATTTATTTCAAATAGTTGATTGATTAAGATAATTATTAAAGTAATTGTTTACTTATGTTGGTTTGCCAAAAATATGATTAAATATAGTAAATAATGATATACTAGTGACAAAAATAAAATTTAGACAATTTATTTTTTTTAATATAGAATAATGTTAGTAGCACAGTTTTTAACATTCACTCTTTGATCGGTTAAAATTTATATGGTTCCACCAAACTTACATAAGACTTATATGATTTAGGAGAACTTATGTGAATTTAATCAATAAAAATAAATATTTAATTACAGTTTTGATCTTTCTATTTTACCAATTCTCGAAGTTATTCATCTATTTTAAAAGTCAATAATTTTAGCCCCTCATTCGAATTTTAGAACTAAAAAATAACGATTTGATACAATTCTATTATATAGAATAATCTAGATGCATTAGTTATTCATATGTCATTGATTAAATTACAAATAAAAAGAAAAAACAATTTGATAGCTATATATTGTTTTTAATATTTTATTATAATTTGTCATTTTTTTTAATTAAAAAATTAAAATAAAATATCAAAATTATTAACTTTTGAAATAAACAATGAATTTTGTGCATCAATAAAAGAAATATAGAAAGAAACGGTTAAACTTGAAAAAATATTACAAAATATTGTTTTACAAAATACATGTTAGAGAATTTTTTGCTAATATTTGTTACCGCTGGTTATTCTGGTCAATTGCAAAAAACCAGTTCGATGCACATTACAAGAAGACTCTTGTGACAAACAACCTGCGAAGTAATGAATCAAGGTATTGACACTTCACTTCATCTGGGAATGGAATCAGTTTCAGCATTTCCACATGTCTCCAATAAAACATCATTATTAAGATTGGAAGAATGGAATGGTTCATCTCCCACAAAGCTCTCTAAGACTTTCACCATCAAGGCTTCTTCTTCCTCTTTCTCCATTCAAAGGTTCTTTTTCCTTCTTCCTTTTCCCATTCACAGCAATTATCCCATTCTTATTCTTTCAATTTACACAGATCTGGTGCCCGCTTTACCCATCTTTGGACACGATTTCTTCAAGCATTTGTACCTGAGGCAAGTTTCCATTTTTCTTAATTCTCATGGATCAAAATAAAAATAAGTAAAATGTCAATTTGCTCCCTCAACTATCAATTTATCTCTTATTTACTCTTTCACATGTAGAAATGTAGTAATTAAGTTTTAAAATATTCAATTATAAATAATGATTTTTTGAGAAGCTACTGAAGATAAGTTCTCATTTGAAGTAGTTTAAAGATTATTTTTTAGATTCTCATTTTTTTTAAAACTGTAACCAACGACCAAATTGAAAAATTACTCAAATAAAAATTGTGTATGCAACTACAATATCACCATGTGATTGTTCTTTTTCTTCATCGTTGTTAAAAGAATTTCTCTTTTTTCTTGCTATTGATAATATTCAGGGGTTTCCAAGTAGTGTTACTCCGGATTATGTTCCTTTTCAAATATGGGATTTGTTGCAGGTAACTATTAAATTAAGAAACATGGCAATTAGTTATTGTTATGTCATCAAAACTATGTATGTCATTGTTGTTGAGTAATTATAGATTGATTGTTGCAGGGTCTTTCAACGTATATAAGGACCATGCTTTCTACACAGGTAAGACATTGTTGCACTGTATGTTTTATTTTTTGTAATACAAAGCTTAGGTTAGTGCATGAGTTGTGAACAAAATCCCTTTCAGGCTCTCTTGAGTGCTATTGGAGTTGGTGAGAAATCAGCTACGGTCATAGGTGCCACTTTTCAGGTTTCGATTATTTTTATTCTGCATTTATATAGTGTGTTTGTTTTCATGGTAGGGAGAGTTATAATTGATTCCATATATGTAAAATTGATTTTGAAATGTTCAGACATATCTATTGGAATTTATTTTGCTCGTGGATTGATTCTAACCTAAAGCTAGAATTTGTAGTCTTTGACTCCATACGTGGTTTTTACACTCAAATTTATCATGCAACTCACTTTTCATTGAATGTATTCAAATATAAACCACTCTACATTTAACTAAAATTAATTTTACAAAATCGATTTTTGTACCTCAAGTTGTCTGTTTTTTTCTTTTTCCAGTACATTGACTTTAGTGTTTCTTAAGGCTGCAATGTGTTGACATTGAATGTTGAAACTATTTCCAGTGGTTTTTGCGAGATCTAACTGGCATGCTTGGAGGAATCTTGTTCACATTCTATCAGGTCTGTATCTTGAATGAAATTATATTCCTTCTTTGTTTTTAATTTTAAAATGAAATATGAACCCACGACTTTATGCGGATCATTATATGCTTAGGTTTGCATACGCTGGTTTCCTCTTCACTCAAATGATTCTCAAATCATGCTGTTTTAACTATGTTTCTGTTTACTCCTTATGCTGCAGGGATCAAACCTTGATAGCAATGCGAAAATGTGGCGTTTGGTTGCAGATCTCATGAATGATCTTGGTAGATTGTTTGAACTTGGTCTTTTTATAGAAGAAATTTGTGCAACCATTTTCTTTATGAAAATTTTCTCTGGTGTATAGACACAGGCCAAAAAAAATCTAACAAGTTGAGTGTTGGTTTCATAGTATGTGGATTCAAGGACTGAGATTGAAAATAAATTTAAGGGGTAGGAAAAAAAGGAAGCTTGTATTAGGAGTATTATTGATGACAACTGAAAAGGAAATGGAAAAAAAATGTCCTTGAAGAAAACATTTTGATCATGGATTTGTTGTTGTTGTTATTTTTTTTTTTTTTTTATTATGATTTATGTGAACTTCTCTTTTTGGGACAGAATCATGTTTTGTATTTGTCAAAACAAAACACAATCTTTAGAATGCTTTAGAATCTTTAGAATGATAATATATTGAGATTATGAGCAGAAGATAATTTCTATTTAGAATGCTTTACTTCGCACTAACGTATAAATCTGTTTTTTTTATCTGTTTTGTGAGACTAAAATTTAACAAGTCTTCAGTTTATCTTTTACTGATGCTACTGTGTTAAAGTTGATTTTCACATTGCAGTCTTCGTATTTCATATTAATCAGCTAAGGTTTCTAAACTGATTTCAGGTATGCTAATGGACCTCATTTCACCATTGTTTCCATCAGCTTTTGTTTTTATTGTTTGCTTAGGAAGCATATCAAGATCTTTCAGTAAGTTCCAACATTTCTATAAGTTTGAAAATCCATTAGTAACATAATTTGTTAGTTACTGAAATTTTTTACCCCTCTTTAGTTTTCATGTAAGTAACTTTGTAACTTAAGTTTATGTTAGATTATAGGATAAAACATTTCCTAACAAATAAAGTTATTAAATAGAAAAATGTTTGGAATCATCCTAGTTTAGGGCACTTTTTTTCTTCATTTAGTTCTAGAGTGGGGCCATATTTGTATTCTATATTTTTCAAAATTTTAATGTTATGCCTCTTAAAACATGATTTTGAACTAGCTGGGGTTGCAAGTGGAGCCACTAGAGCAGCTTTGACTCAGCATTTTGCTCTTCAGGATAATGCTGCAGATATATCAGCTAAGGTATAAATTGCATTTATTTTAACTGTATATTATTAGCTTAAATCCAGTTTTTTTAGAAGGGTATGATAAATAGATATATTTTGATTTGTTAACGTATATCGATAGGAAGGAAGTCAAGAAACTGTGGCCACGATGATTGGCATGGCACTTGGAATGCTTGTTGCTCGTATTACCATTGGACACCCACTAGCAATTTGGTTTTCTTTTTTGTCTCTGACTCTATTTCATATGTATGGTATGTTTTCAAATTACAAATTGTAATTTATTTTGTACATTCCTTTGCATTTTAGAATTGTGAAGAAAAGTAAAAGAAAAGTGTTAGGACTTAGATGAGAAGAGCTAGTTAATAGTAATAGTTAGTTAATGAGTTAGTTTAGGTTGTTAATGAGTTAGTTGTATATAAATAGGGAGGTTATGGAGTTAGAGAGATATCATTGAATATTATAACAGTGAATAGAGTATTCTCTATTGTGAAGAGGAAACCCTTGCAGGAGAGATTTCTCTCCTAGTTCCAAATAAAAGTGTTCTTTCTTAGGAATCCAATTCTTGGTTTCCTAACAATTAGGCCTTGGTATCTTAATATTCATAAGAAGATTCGATTCACAATTCGTAAAATAGGTTTTCTGATTCACAATTTGAATGTAGATAAGATAACCTTGTTTGTGTTATCTTGCAAGCTTAAACTCAATGATAAGATTCTACTATATCAAATTGTTAACAATTGAAAACATTGTCTACTCTCATTAAATTAATCCCATTTTCTTTGTGAAGTTAGAGATCTCATAATTTTAATTTGGATGTCTTGTTCTTTGGTGAATATCCCCCAGCCCTCCCTAATACACATGCTGATTCTAACTTGATAATGCAAATGGTGTCTTGTTTCAATGTAGCAAACTATCGAGCTGTTCGATGCTTGGCATTGAACTCATTAAACCCTGAAAGGAGCTCTATTCTTTTGCAGCATTTCTCAGAGACTGGCCAAGGTATTGTCTGTTTCCACTATTCATTACTGTCTTATATTATATCCACAACTTATCTTTGAGGTTAGACTTAGACCATTTATTACATTGAAACATAAAATCGACTGCATCTTAGAATTAGAACAGTTTCGTCACATCAAGGATTTCTAGTGTACTTTTTAACCAGTGTTGTTAAATTGCCGCTATATGGAATTGGAATGAATTGCTATTGTTTCACAATATGCTATTTAGTACAAATTGTTATCAAATAGAAGTTCTAGTGGCGCTACAACAATCTTGTGTAGCAAAATTTGATCAAACTGTTATTTTCCACGATTCATGATTAACAACAGTACAACACTGTTTTTAACCCCTCCCCAAATGCTTCTCCAAAACAAATTTGGTTTGGTAGAGTGAGCATGTTTGGAACCCAAGAATTAGATTCTAAAGAATTAACACTTTTATTAAGAAAAATGATAGAATAGGAGAGAATATCTCCTCCAAGGGTTTCCCCTTCACAATAAAGACTATTCTCTATTCAACAAGTGTTTATAATATTCAATGATAATGCTGCCAACTCTATAACCCCCCTATTTATACAAATAGTCTTATAACAACCTCAACTAACTACCTAACTATTAACTAATTCTACTAAATTTAAGTCCTAACAGAGCACTCTGTCAAAGAGAATCTGATTTACAACTTAGAAACTAGCTTATTATTTTCTCGTTGTCTTTGTATATTAATGCATGCTTCTAAACTTTTTGCCAGTTCTCTCTCCTAAACAGGTCTCTTCACAGGAGCATGTTTTACCCAATAAACTCACTTCATGGATCTCAAAGAAAGCCAATTCCTTGGATACAAAAATACGTTTAGGCACAAGGATTTCTTCATTTGATGAAATGGAAATGTGAGTTGTTAAAATATGCTCTGTCCCCCTGTCCTAGAAAATGATTGTGTTTTTAGTGTGTTTGGTTCTATGGTATCGAAAATTGATTTTGCAAGATCGATTTTTGCTAAAAGTGAGTTTAAGTTAAAATAATTATGTTTAGATATGGTCACATGAAAGTGAGTTACAAAATAAATTTGAGTGTAAAAATCACGTTTAGAGGCAATAGCTACAAATCATAACTTCATGTATGAATCAGTTCAAGAGGCAAAATCAATTCTAATCGAAACCTCCAAACATGCCAAAATCAATTTTAAGCCTTCAGAATCACTTTTAGCTCTCCCAAAAGTGAATCCACCATTCAAGGTAATGGTCCTCTGTTGTGTTACAAATTCTGTGTCATCTTTATTTGCAAACAAGGCCTCAAATACTTCTTGCAATTTAAAACATTATTTAGCACTTGCTCTACTTATATATATTATAACTATTGGCTCAAAGCTTAAGTTGTCCATGATTATGGCTTGATTGTAGTGTCTTAATATCTTTGAAATGTTATTCATAAAGCTCACTTAGCAACTTCTTTTTGTGTGACACTAACAGTAAGGAGCATTTGCTTTCTGTAGCATCTTACTATACAAAAGGTTGATTCTCAAATTGTTTGTAACTACTGGCTTTCAATTTTCTATCTGAAGTGTTCAAACCTTACTTTGTTCTGTGTTCCTTCTATATAGCCAAGTACTTACTAGTGGAAAAGAAAGGATTCGTTGACGTTATTGTTCATAAAGATTCAAATAGTGCCGATGTCCTAAAGTCATTTATTCATGCTCTTGTTCTCGCAAATAACAATTATAAAAGCAAATATTTGCATTCAGAAAGCCAAATATGGATGGACAAGCAGTATGACGTATTTATTCAGAAGGTACATATTTAAGCTTCAAGTTAAATTCTATTTAGCTGCTTATTTACTTTCTTTAAATTCTTAACAGTGTGATTGTATTATCTTTTCCTTTCTTGATGAATTTTATAAGAATATTTATGATGTGGGAATCAAACAAAACTAATAAAATGCTACCTGCTCTTTTTTTTTTTATAGACAAATATTCACATATTAGTTGTTATGTTAGTATTTTCTCTTTCATCAGGATTTGAACCCTAGTTTTTTATTCCTCCCACACCCTTAATCCTTTGCTCAAATCAGTTGAGCTACATGCTTGTGGTTGAACTTTATATCAAACAAATGAAAGATTAAAAAACACTGTGGCTCAGTTTGGTTTAACTTCTAACTTATGAGAGCTTTTCAATTAAAATTAGTTTAAGGTTCTTTACGAAAAAGTCCTCATAAGTTCAAATACATTTATGGACAAGTTAATTAGGAGAGCTCATAAAAATATTGTGACGCAAAACCAGTTTTAACTTAAAAAAAGCTATAGTCTAAAAAACTTGATTATTATTAGATTCTTTTAATAATTTTCCTTTCATAACTGTTTTTTGATGGGTTTATCCAAACTGACTCTATGTTTGGTACAGCTCAAGTCATTAGGGTGGAAAACAGAACGTCTTCTATCATCACCTATCATATGGAGGGCAAACTGGATACACGAACCGTCCGAAGAAAAAATTGATTAGGGTTCATCTTCAGCTGTGATATATTAACATTGGTCCAGAGGTGCCTAGTGGAAGCTATAGATGGATTGAGTTATATGGTTGACAATGTTGACATTTAATATCTTACAAGATATTGATGATTTTATTGAAGTTCTGTCAAGATAAAGAAAACTTGAAGTTTTGTTTAGTTGTGTGGAATGCAGGAAATGTTTTGTAGCTTATATAGATACCGTATCTAGTGTGCAACCCGTGTCATGCATGGATAAATTTTTGTTGGAAAATATTAAGTAAAATTATGTCAAATAAATATACATTGTATGAAATTTACTTGATAAACAAAAGTAAATATTACAATAAAAATTTGGATAAAAAAGTTTAAACAAAATTATTTTTATTATATATAAAATATTTGAAAAAGTCGTCATTAATCAATATTACAATATATTAATAAAAAGATTTAATGAGCAAATTCAAATTGATTGCATTTTCCATGTCTACCAATAAATTATTTTGTATTGATAAAATTAAGTAATAAATATATAAAAATATAATATGGAGATAATTTTTACCGTTCTACTTGCTTCAAATATTTTTTAGTTTTTAATGTTGTACGAAGAAAATTTTCTATATAGGAAATTTTTTAATGACTAGGGCTTAAGGACAGATTACACACTATTATGTGAATGAATAGTATTTTGATAGAATTTATGTAAATTTTAATCAATAAAATGAAATATATGAAAGAATGTGTTGCTATCACTCCTATTATTATAAAGATCATAACAATAAATTTTGATTTTAATCTATGATTATTCCACATATAATCAAGATGTGTCAAAAGTAACGACAATAATGTAATTATATATAATCAAGATGTATCAAAAGTAACGACAATGATGTAATTATATATAATTAGTGACAGAACTTCAAAGGGTCTCCGTTGACCATGACCACCCCAACATATTAATATAAATGATATATTATGTTAAATATCGGAAATTTAAAAGAATTTGTGTCTGCCATCTCTTTACTAATAATATTGCTTAAAAATAGTAAAATATAGAGTAATAAACTCATGACATGATTACCCGAATCCTTTTTATTAACTACCAAATTTCTTTTCTCATAAGCTAAAGGCAACGCGATTGTCTTTTCAAGGTATGATGACATATAAATATAGTTTAACGAAGAGGAAATATGGGCAATCATGATTTATAAGACATCTTATCTTTTATAATTGTTTTTCAAGTGATGAATAGCCCCAATATCTGCAGAAAAATATTAAAATTTCAAACTAGCCACATCTATCTGAAAATGAGTGACATGTATTTTTAACACATTATTCAAAGTTAAAATGAAGAAACTCCAGTGTCAAAACTGAACTTACAAGTTACATTTACTATACTATACATCAACAACATCAGAACTATGTTCTTGCCACATGTCCTGTCTTGTACTTCCAGAACTCATCTTTTTTCCTCTTCTTTTTCATAATTCCCATCTTTTTGTTAATTATACCAAGCAAGGCTACCTTATCACTCTTGTTCTTGTCTGCAGCTTTAACTTCGAGAATCGCTCGAAGCTTCTGGTAAGAACTTAACTCCATCACCTGCCCACTCTTAACCATCTGCTTGTGATAAAAAAATGCCCTGTTAAAGTCTCGAACGCGGACAAAAGCATATATCATAGTTGAATATGTTATAGAATCTGGTCTTAGTTTAAGAGTTTCCATCTCTTTCAACAACTGTGGCAGCTTCGAGTCTAGCCCTCCTCGTGCATATGCATTCATCAGCATATTATATGTCATCACCGTCGGTTGTAATCCAATCTTCCCGAATTCGGATATTACGTCTCTTGCTTCCATGAAGAGACCTTGTTTGGCAAAACCATCCACAAGAATGTTGAATGTAACCTGCGTTCCTTTTACTTTTTCGCTCATCATCAGCTTCCATATTTTCATCAATGTTTCAGCGTCACCAGCACGTCTGAATGCATCTAGTAATGTAGTGTATGTTTCTATCGAAGGTTTAATACCTTCTCTGATCATGTTTTCGAATGCCACGTAAGCTTTCTCGTGCCAGCCACTAACTGAATACGCATGGATCATTGCTGTATAGGAATGTGAAGTGGGTTTTATACCGACTTTCTTCATCTTCAAGAATGCATCTGCGGCCATGTCACTCATCTTTTTCTGTCTCCCATATGCACTGATTAGACAAGTATACGAATTGGCATTTGGCTTCAACCCAAAATCCTGCATTTCTGCCAGAAGATTCTCTACAATCTTAGGTTGCATTCTTCGGCTGTACGCATACATTAGAATGTTGAAGGTAGCTGCGGTCGGTTTAATCCCTTTCGCTTTCATCTCGACAAAAAGGCCTTCGGCTTCTTCTATCCGGTTGGATTTACAATATGTGTCCATCAGAGTGTTGTACACAATTGCATTTGAAGAAATCCCTTTCTTCTCCATTTCAGATTGGATGATGAGAGCTTCACTCACCAGACCCTCGACACAAAACGACTTTATCAATGCACCAAGGACTTCTTCGCCCCATTTGACTCCTTTTCTATTCACTTTCTCAAAAAATTGCCAAGCATTTTTTGCGCTATGGCCAAGTTTTCTCATAACAATAATCATAATAGAGCATGTCACGTGATCTGGAAGAACATTATCTGTTTCCATCGACTCGTAAACCTTCCAAGCATCTTCATACCTAACAAACACAACCAGACAGACATCAACAATGAAGTTTTATCATATGTGGCACTCTAAGGAGTAAACAACTGCCCTCTAAACGATATAGGAATATTTGTCAGAATTGGGAGGTGTTCTCAAATCGACTTCAGGGAAATGAAATAGATATCTTAAATCTTAATCATTATTGATACTTTCCTAATGTTGCAGAGTTTCAAATTTGAAAGCAGCACAGAGAATCAAAAGTCAAAACAAGTGAGGTTAATTGAAATATTTCAACCTTTTTACAAGTAGCTAATGAATGATGTGTTTAGATGCCAAAACAAACACACAAACGTAAGTCGAATATTGCTCGCAGGCTTCTAAATAACAAACTAACTAACAAATCTAAAAACAAAACAAGCTCATAGGTAAACAAAGGAATTCCATCTGCAACAATGGAAAAACTATATTGGTTTGAAAAGTCTTGTGTATGATTTACTTCAATCCCTAGAATACCCAAAACCTAGTCAAATCATCATGGTAATTATTAATTAATCCCGAATTTAAAAATTTATGGACCTAAAAGTATACTCTATCAAAATATTTTCTAAAATGAAACAATATTTCAACAATTGGACAACTATAATATAAATACAACAAAGCATTTAAAAAAATAAAACATTTAAGAAACAATACACTTGCAGTTTCACTTTTTTGAGGCAACCATGTTTTTCTAAAATAATATTATTGAAAAGGAGCTATTTAACAAAAGTAGAAGCCAGGCCATTAAGAGAACTTGCAAGTAATATGGACAGCCAGCCACTATGGCCATTTTACACATGATGGCGGCTATGGCGGTTTATATGCCGGACAAAAATAGTGGATTTTGACCTCTCCACCACTCCACCATGGACTGCCATTCTCCATCAACAACACTGGTTTTGTTTGATATTTGTTTTAACACTAAAAAATGCCATCATTGATTAGAATTCCAAGTAAAAGTTGTTTAAAATTTCAATGTTTCATTCATTACCAGTATTGTCAAGACATATACAAAAGAGAATGAGCAAGCCATCATCATGCTTTTATACCATTGCTAAAATAACAAGTTTCTAGCATATACATTTGTTACTCATCTCAACTTTCCTAGTCTAGGTCTAACAAAATCAGGAGGAGAGAAAACAATCAAACCAAATTGTTTGTGTATCTAAAAGACGATATGGAACACATACGGAACATGTAAACACAGCAATAATAATTTAGGAAAATAAAAATATTTAAATGCAAAGACTAAATGTGTCGGACACTGAACACGAAACACTATCAATCTGAAGTATCTACATAGATACATACCTGCCATCAGAGAGAAGGCCTGAAATTGCAGCATTATAAACACAAACATTTCTGAATTCATTGCTAGATGGCAAGTTTCTGAACAAAACCATCAACTTATCACTCATCCTCGCTCTTCCCAACAAAGGGAACAACACAGTAAAAGCCCTAGGTGTAACAAGCGATGGTTCCTGAGACCTCATCCACTGAAAAAAATACAAACAACACATCACAAGTTTTTCTTCCCCAAGTATTTCCATAACCTCCAAACACTCTTTCTCATTGATCCTTTTTTCATACTCTCCCAAAGCTTCTTCTAGAGTCAAATTTTGTGGCAAATTTCTTGCAAGATGAAGAATTTCCCCAACAACACCTTTAGGCAATGCTGATTCCTTCTTTTGGGACCCCATTTCTTGATTCTCTTCAACTAACAAAGGGATTTCTTCCATACCCATTTCGGATTCTTCATCAAGGTATTGTGAAGAAAGGTGCCACTTAGTGCGACGATTCTTCTGAAGGAACAATTTTCCTTCTTTTCGAGGGTTTTGGGAGGAACCCATTGTGCGAGTTTTGAAGAATTTGTAGATTGGGTCATTAGCATGTTGATGTTCTTTTTCTTCTTCTTCTTCTTCTTCTTCTTCTATGGTTTCTTCTTCGTCCTCGAGATATGGGAGAAAAATAGGGGGTGTTGAAGAGTGAGGAGGGGGTGTAGTTAGAGAAAGGGATAGTGATGAAGAAGGGGTTTTGTGTGAGTGAATGGGGAAAGAGGGTTTTGAGTGAGTGTTGGGTGAAATTGAAGGTTGAAGATAGAATATGCAATATGAAGAAGAAATGAGCGTCATGCTTACTCTCTTCTGTTATCTATCTTCACAGTTCAGTTGCTGATTCATTTATTTTGTTTTGTACATGATGTTCTTACCCATGTTGAGTTCAATCCATATTTTGGGTTCATTTGCTTAGCTAAATTTGTGAAGAATAGTGTATAAAAAGGTGTGTCTGAAAAAGTTTGTTATTTTACTTTATCTATTTGTGAAATGAAATTTGGGAGAAACTGGGGATTTGTTTGGAGATGAAGAGCCAACATTATTAGGAATTTGGATTTTGGAAGTGTGTATTTTGAAGATGTGAATGTGAAATCAACAATTATTTTAATATATTTTTTTTATGACTTTTGTTAGTTTTTTTAGTTTTTATTTATTATTGGAAAGAAATCTGTGATATGATATCACATAAATAGCGTGTCAAATAAAAGTCTTATTTTATGTAATAATGATAAATAATTATTTTGTATTTATATATTTATGAATTACAAATATTTATTTAATATTTTTATATTATTTAATGAAAAATATTTATTATATATTTTATTAATATTTATCAACGACAAATATATTTGTCACATTCTTTTTTAATATTTATCGGTAATAAATATTTATTGGCAATAAATATTTTTTTTTTATTTTTTATATAACAATGAAAAAAATTTATGTCATATTTTTTATGTTTATTACTATAAAATATTTATTCTATATTTTTCTTATATTTTAATTATAAATATATATCTCATATTTTTTAAATATTTGTCCTAACTGTATAAGCCAAAATTATATATATAAAAAAATATTAGAAAGGTCAGCTGCATCACACAAATGTTACCATCTCAATGTCCATAGCCATTTAAACTTATTCCCAGGCAATTCTCAATTATTGTTTCTTAGGTGACGACAATCAATAAATCTCAATGTCAATCTCTAGACAATGTTTCTATATACTTGCCAATAGAAGTATTTAGTCACACTTAATTATATATAACTATTTCAAGAGTTTGAAGTAAACTGAGATTAAAAATTTTAATCTATAAATCGGACAACAAATCTAAATTGGATACAATAAGTGTTGTATTCAAAGAAGTTTTTCAGAACCTTTGATTTGTAACTTTTTTTTTTCATTATACGAGTATTACATTTTTTGTCTTCTCATTATCTAGGTATTGTGATTGATTATTTCATGTCATATATGGTAAATAGCTAATTCAAATTTTGTAATTGATTCCATCCTATATATTGCAAGTACTATCTATCTGAAACCATAGTTTGTCATGCAAATTTTTTGTCTACCTACATTCCAATTAATTAATTTGATTAACATGATTCACAATCCTCTTTTTGACTTTTGGGTGGCAAGTCCTAACTAATATTTATCACCTTCAGATACTTTCATTTTGAATTGCTATATATCATCGTAATGTTGCTAAATCTGCAAAAAAAAGTATCAGCATAACTCATGTTCTTCTATTTATTTCAGCAACCATATCCACATTTTCAAGTGCATCTCTACTTGAATGTTGAACTCAGATGATGGACAAGCTATTGGCTAATCAAACCTCAAGTGCCAATTTTAGTTCTCAAGCAATACAAGACTTCAAGAATGTTCACCTTTTTGACAACCTATTTGGAAGGATTGATTTTGTAACTTAAGAGCATCTCCCAACGGTAGATAAAATGAGTTCGTCCACCAACGCGTAGTTACATAACTTTTAGTTCTTAGTGAGTTCACGATTGAAGTTCTGTCAAGCTGTAATTACTGTACTTTAAGGAAGAAACGGTATTTTCACAATTTAATAATAATAAAATTATAACTGTTACCTTTTTATTTATTAATTTATTAAATAATAATAAATTTATAATAGTTAATAGGTCATATTTAATGTACCCATGTTAAGTTCATCTTTGCATTGCAGTAAATATAAATTAGTTGCTCCAAAATGATATGGCACGGTGGACCCCGTCTAATGAACTCCATGTTGAGTTCACCGTTGGAGATGCTCTTAAACAACTGTTTCAAACTTATGAATGCCCAATAATGATTACTTACTAACAACTAACTACAAGGGGATAATTATGTTTTAGGATTGCATTCGGTAGCAAAGATAAAACGTTTTAGAATATTTTTCTATTCTTAAATATGTGTGTAATTTAGATACGCAAGTCAAGCAAAAAATATTATTTAATATTTTTTGTGTATAAATATTATTTAGTATGGACATTATCAAATATCAATTGAGCATAAAATATTACATAATTAAAAGTATTGAATTTAATTTTAATTAATTCAAAATCACACACAAATTAATTTTGGTTAAGATTTTTAAACACATGATATATATTAATAAAATTTAAAACATTAATGATTTGATTAAAATTACATAAATGAAATTAGTGATATGGCATAAAAGAATGATACTTCTTTTTTGGATGACACTATTTGTGTATGTCTATTGAACTCTAAGTCTTAGGAGTTAAAGGACATACACCGACATCTTGTGAAAATTTATTATTTTGTCATATCATATTTGTAAGATTAATTTTTAAATTCGTGATTCTAGATATGACATAGAAGAATAATAATTTTTCATCAGATGAAAATGTAAAATTGATTGACATTGTCTTAAATATCCACTAAACTCTTAAGCCTTAGTTTGATCCATTCTTAGATTACTTCAAATATTTCGTACACTTGTTATACACAAAACTCTAACGTAGAATTCAAAGTCAATAAGTGGTTACTTCGAAGATGTGTGGTAGTTTCAAAAATAATTTGGTCGAATGAAAGAGTTGAGTTTCGAGTAGCAAGAGAAAAGGCATTTGAAGGAAGACAAATAAAGACACTAGTTTGAATTGAGAAGCTTGCAGGAAAAGTTTGAAGTTAGTTGAGAGATTTCTAAAGGAAGAAACATTAAGGACACGTGTCCTACAAGCAAGGATATGACAATTATCACAATTTCTCTATAAACAAGAGTTGTATTACACAGAAAAAAGGAATTCATACTTTTCTAAATTCAAAGCTTAGATAGATGGAAACATCAACCTTCATAGGATTCTCAATCTTATTGACTAATTGAATGATTATGTATGAATATTTTACTCAATTATATTTTTTTGGGTACAATTTTACATCTTTTAATTTGTTTGTTGTTAACTCGAGTTCATTTTACATAGCCTTAATTGCCAAATGTTGGATGTATTATTTCGAGCAGACATTTTGGACATAGCTTGAACACTGCAACTATACTTTGCTCTCATCAATTGAACCCAAAGTTTGTCTGCACAAGTAACGAGTTGCCATGCAAACTTTAACATATATGTCTTGTTTAGGACTCACCTATTTATAAAACCAAGACCACCTTCTTCTTTAGGAGTACATATATTGTATCCTAAGATACTAAATGATACTTGCGGTACTCGATAGTACTACCTTGGATAAAGTTTCAACATGTTTTCTCAACTTGATTATGTTGAGACAAAATCTCTCTCAAATGGTTTTAATGATAATAAAATTATTTAAAAGATTATGATTGTGATTAATGACTAACTTGTGTGTTTGAGTAAATCCATATAAGAAATCAGGTTATTCATCATTAAGATTAAAAGGAGAAAAATATGATTCAAATATGGAGGATTGGAATACGAGAGGATGACCTCTTAGAGGATGAAGCTTCAAAGTAGCCAAATAATCATCCTCACTGAAACAATTTTTTTTTATTCAAAAAGGAGAATACAAATGAGTATCAAAGAATGAATAAATAAAGCAAGTCAACTTAAGAATTCAGATGACATATTGAATAGGTACGAGGACAGACTGCACGAGGTTAAAGGATCGGTTTGTAGTCAACATCATTGAAAGCGACCTAACACATCTCTTTCACATGTTGAAAACAACCCAACATCAACCTACAAAAAGGCAATAGATAACAAGATAAAGATGTAGCCTTCACATTTCTTGAAGAATGAAAATGAAAAGGATAGCTCACGTCCAAGTTCCTAGGAGGTTTGAACCTCCTGTAAGAGGATGGACTAAACCAATCCAAGGACAACTAGATGGCAATCCCATAAATATGACGAAAGACCTTTGGCTTTTTGATTGAAGACCCCAACAGTCATAAAGCATTTGTCACTTGGAAAAAGCATCTCAAGATCTCTATAAAAGGCAGGGAACGCTTCATCATAAGATACACAACTACATCCATAAAAAGAGCAAATTTCTTAAAGCTATCAAGACAAATTTCTATCATCTCTTTATACTTTCTATAATCCTACACTAGATCTTTGAAATATATTTTTAGAAAGTGTTTAAGTAAAGAGAAACATCATACTCTTATCACTTTGTAATTTCCACGTGAGTTACACTTGAAAATAGTTGAAACTTGTAAGAAACAAGGTTGTAAGCTTGGTGAGGCTAAAGAATACACAAAGTGTAATCAGTATCTGGGAGAGTTTAATCAGTTTGATCATTAGTAAAAACTCACAAGTGTGTGAGGACTAGACGTAGCTTCATTGGGTGAACTAGTATAAAAGTTGTGTGTGTCATTCTCTATATTTTCTCTCTCATTTATTTAACTTAAGTTTAAAGGTTTAAATTTCTATCCTCGAATCCGCATCCTCTTAGAAAGGATAGCATTTCAAAACACTTAAGAAACTTTTTAAACAACAAAATCCCTATTCATAGCTACAACATATTATGTGTGTAATTTATATACACAATCAAGCATAAAACGTCACATTATTAAAAATATTAATTTTAATCTTAATTAACTTAAAAATTAATTTTGGTTGACGATATATAAGATTTTTGCAAGGATAATATATATATCCAAAATATTAATGATTAAAATTACATAAATGGAACTAGTGATATGATATAGAAAAATGATAGTTTTTAATTGAATTTCAGTGTAAAATTATTTTACATTATCTAAATATTTCTATTGAACTCTAAGTCTTAGGATTTAAAGAACATACACTAACATTCAATGAAAATTTCTTATTTTGTCATATCATCTCAACTTTGTATGATTATTTTTTAAATTAGTGACATGACATAGGAAAAATAATAATTTCTCATTGGATGATAGTGTAAAATTGATTTACATCATCTTGAATGTCATTGAATTCTTAAGTCTTAGTTCAGTCCATTCTTGATTACTCTAAGCATTTTGTACACTTGATATACACAAAATTCTAATGCAAGATTCAAAGTCAATAAGTGGTTATTTTGAACATGGCAAGTGCAATAGCTTTGAAAATAATTTGTTCAAACAAAAGTGAAGGTTTATGGTTGAAAGAGTTGAGTTTCGAGAAGTAGGAAAAAAAACGCTCAAGGAAGATCAATAAAGACACTAGTTCGAATAGAGAAGTTTGCATAATAAGTTTGAAGTTAGTGGAGAGATTTCTAAATGAAGAAACATTAAAGACACGTGTAGGTGTCCTACATCAGAGAATAAGACAAGTTACCACATTTCCTCTATAAATAAGAGTTGTATTACATGAAAAAGAAATTCATACTTTTCTAATTTCAAATCTAGATAGATGCAAACATTCACCTTTATAGGATTCTCAATCTTGTTGACTATTCGAGTAATGATTTATGCATCTTTCCTTTGTTTATTTTTTACTCAAATTCATTTTACATAGTTTTAATTGCTTAAATTTATACATGTATGCATTAAACCTATCAACTTAGAACCCTTATGATCTAATTTGAACCCTATCCTAGACTGATCACCAAATTTATTTATTTGAAGTGATAAAATTTATTGTCAACAACACTTCAATCATTACTAAGAAGTTTCTCCATTCTATTACTTGTTAGTATATTTTCCATTAAATATGTCTTCTATTTTACATGTATCAAATATGAATCACTAACAAAGACACGAACATCACATTCACATATATACATCCTAATAATTTGAAACAATAAAAATGATTGATTTCGAATGTAATTATATCTATCAGTGTCATTTTGGTTATCGACATCGACACAAGCATGACATTATACACGCCTTAAATCTAAAGTGTGGATGTTTCATATATAGCATATGTTTATCTGAGTACCGAACCAGTTTTCCAACACTTGCCAGTTTTATGATCAATTTCCTTCAGGCTGCTTGATCATTTTCTGTGCCCAGATGATGCCATGAGCACACCCACTGCTACAATAAACATAAACAACATGCTACCAAGAAGTGTATATGTTCTTCTTGATGATTTTCTATACTCTCCAAACAAAACTACGCCCCAAAAAGTGCTCACAAGTGGAAGTGCCTGTACAAACAACGCTTTCAGATACCAAAATTTGATTATATGATCAGAATAACAACTACACTTTCAAATGTTACCATTATTATAATTATGTAATGTTGTTTTCATAATAAAATAGAGAAATTCCTTGACTAGAACATACTAAACAATATTATCTATGCTCTTTTCTTTCCTTCTAATTGAATTTTAGCAACTCGTTAAAGAATTTCCAATTATTGAAATTGTTCTAAATGAACCATCTATTCAACTGAAGTAACCATATTTTGCACATAAAAACATTTTTGAAAAAGAAAAGTAAAAACTCACCTGTACAGCATCTGCTGCAGCATATCCAGCAGCTTGACCTCCCATAAACTGAAGTCCATTGCCAAATCCACAAAGCAAACCAGCCAACAAGGCCCATCCTCTTCCATTCCAATCTCCCAAATAAGCTTTCAATGACGACTTTGGTAAGTTTAAGACAGGGTGGTAAAGGAAAATGATGTTTAGAATTATGGCAACAACAAAACAAGAGACTGAAAAATAGAAAAAGGCTGTGTAAACACTCAAATGAGGAACCCCTTTCTTTAAAGTATGCCATTGGTCATTTGTTGCCAAGTTAAATGCTGGTGAGAATAAAGAGAAGCAAACTCCTGCAAAGAATGTTATACCCAACCCAATGAAAGTGCTCTTCCCAAACACCTGCAAATGGTTTAACACAAGGGTATTATCATAATAATTATTCATGACATCATTCTTTATGGCCTAAATCATTTTTAAAATAGCAAAACACACCTGAAATTGTAGTCACAATATAATTATGTTTGTTTGCATCATTTTACAATATCAAGAATCACAGCGTAATCGCGATACTAGTTTTAAAATTTGGTTACCTTCTCCTAGAAGGTGAATCGGTTTGTGAAAATTTCAATGATGCATAACCACTTACCTTAATGGATCTTGTTTTCTCAAGTTCTATAAGAAAAACTGCAGTTCCTGCTTTTGCTTTGTATGTAGGATCATTTCCATTCTCTAGATCCTTTGAACCAACTGTTTATGTTATAAAGGAGATGGAAAATGTTAACATTTATAAAATAAAATAATATTCTCACAAAATAGGAAATGAATCAAATATTCTTACCTTCACTTGTTTCTTTCAAAGTGGATAAACTAGTGCCCCTGGCAAAAGAACAAATTTTGGTGGTAAAGTCAGCACTGTATTTACTATCAAATTTTGTTTGAAAAAGAAGACATTAATACATTATAATCATAATCTAAGACAAAATTAGCAACTTTAAAGCTTGAAAAGAAGAAAACATACTTAGCCGCATCTTTGTAATCACTTGAAAAATTCTGGAGCTTAGTTTGATTATCAGCAGTATTAGATGAATGAACAGCAGAGCCAAGACAAACTGCTAACAAAAAGCAACCAACTCCTGGGAAAAGAATCTCAGCTCTGTTGATTTTGTCATCCAAAAAATAATTCAAGGTTGTTCCTGTCACACAATCACATCAAAAAAAAAAAAAAAGAGCAAATACATTTAATACCAAAAGTATGGTATATAATTAAATTAATATATGGTGAGAATGGGATACCTATAACAACAGTTATGCTTGATGTGATAACTTCAACAACTGATAAACCAACAAAAGCCCAAGCATATTGAGTGGATAGATTTCCAATGCTTAGGACAATCCCACCAGCCATGGCAAATAGAATAGAAGGCAAGTTATCCTGAATCAAACACCACACCACATTTTTTTAAAAAAATATTATGGAAAGGCGAAATTATTATTAATTAAATTGGTACTTTTAAGCATTTTATTTTTTGTTCGGTTTTTTTAGAAAGTCAAAATATAATTAATAATTTTTTCATTTTGAACTTTCAAAAACCAAAAAACATGCAAATTTTATTTATATTAGTGATTATTTTGTAATTGTTTTTGAAGTGATTCCAACTTCAACCTTACAAGTTACAACTCTTAATGTACATTTATAAACAATATTAATATTCAATAAAATAAGGAGTTTAACTTCTTTTTTTAATGTAGATTAAGCTTTTGAACTTATAATTTTCATGCAAAGATTAGGATGTGTTGAATTCAGCTTGTTAAATTGATTGTGTGCCTGTCAAACATGGTTTTAGAAAAAAATAAAGATTATTGGTTAATTTGAACTAAAAATGATTTGGTCTTCGAATCTCAATTTTTGGACTAGAAGACAAAAAAAAAACTGTTAGATTAAAAAGTTCGTACTAAAATTTACATCCAACTTATATTTAAGTTAAAAATATTTGTCTATAATTCATTTTTAAAAAGTTCATGCTTATGCACAAGTAAATAGATCAGCTGTATTTTTTTTTAAAAATAACTAAGGTATCATGCACGCAATTGTGAAAATTAATCTATAGTGATAACTCATATTCATTTAAGAGTCGAGTTCTCCAACATATATTTTCATTTTTTTATTTATTTTTATAATCAAAATATTACTTTTCATAAATCCACAAAATAATTATAACTTTTATCTCTTTAAAACAACTTTCATGTATTAGCAGTGTTGTTAATTTTGGTTTGTGGGATTGGGATGTTAGAAATCATACTCTTTACCTCAAGAAAATTTTATGGTTGTACTTCCTTTTTTATCCATGTACCCTCAAAATATATATATATATATATATATATATATATTAAAAGTGATTATTTTTTTTTTTCTCATT
>JBBPBS010000858.1:1835704-1875654 GCA_037974835.1 Cicer judaicum
TTTCAGGATATGCACCTTCTCTTTTAAGTCTGATTTTAGCTTATCATGGTGCTTTTTCTAGTAATAGCTTATCATTTTTGGTGCATGAATTTGGGTATTTTTAGTAATAGTTTATCATTTTGGGCTGTTTTTGTTTTGTTTTGTTTTGTTTTGAAGTAGGACTCATTCATGTTGTTTTCACTTTTCAGGATTTTTTTGAGATTTCCTCCTTGATTAGTTCAATTTCTGAGACCATTTTATGCATTGAATTCAAAATGTATTTGGTGGAGAGCAAAGGAGGGGCCATAGGGTGCATGCTGTTGGCGCTTTTCTTCTTAGGGACATGGCCGGCTGTTTTGACTCTGTTAGAACGGCGAGGTCGTCTTCCTCAACATACTTATCTTGATTACTCAATCACCAATTTATTGGCTGCTCTTATCATCGCTTTTACGTTTGGCGAGATAGGCAACGGGACACAAGATGAACCAAATTTCTTAACTCAACTTGCTCAGGTTAGAATATTCATTGCATAATAGGATCATGTGAAGCCTAAATAAAAGCCTCATTGGTAGATATTAATTTGGTAAAGTATTTATGTTTTTTTATAAACAAAAGTATGCATGAAAAGTTAGGTGTGTTGAAGAATTATATCTAATAATCAAATTTTTGTAATATGTGCTGATTTTAATAGTTCTTATATTTGAAACTATACATTTATAGGCATGCTTTGCAGCATGCAAGCATAAATGTTGTTATACAATCTTATTAGGTTTTTATCTTGGAAGTTTATCTCGAATTGCAAATTAACTTCTACAATAATGTGCAGGATAATTGGCCCTCAGTTCTATTTGCAATGGCAGGTGGTGTGGTTCTAAGCCTTGGAAATCTGTCAACACAATATGCATTTGCTCTTGTTGGGTTGTCGGTTACGGAAGTGATTACAGCAAGCATAACTGTTGTTATAGGTATGTCATTGACATAATCGGTTACCACAGGGACTAAAACTGCATTTAAGTCTTTTTTACATTGTTCGCATTAACTTTGTTTCTTTCTTATTGCATTAACTTTGTTACATTTTTCGCAGGCACGACGTTGAATTACTTTTTGGATGACAAAATAAATAGAGCTGAGATTCTTTTCCCAGGAGTTGGTTGCTTTTTGATAGCAGTTTGTCTAGGCTCTGCTGTTCATTCGTCTAATGCTGCTGATAATAATGCTAAGCTCGAGGATTTTTCGAGTGATTACAAAGATGCAGCCTTGTATGTATTGTTTGCTTACATTTTGTCTAGTTAATTCCTCTTGCTGATTTCTTAGTATGATTTTCAACTTTTATTAAATCATACAGAAATTTGCGATGCCTTGCCTTCTTTCCCTTATTTAGAAACAAAATTAGGAATTGCCCGTGCTTTGAGAACTATCACAACTAGCTATCTATGTAGTACTAACATTTTTAAATTGAAGACGCGTTTTGTGTCCGCACCAACACGACACTAACACATGTAGTTCTATCAATCACTTCTACTTTTTCAAATTATTACTAATGTCTACTAGTCAGTGTCAAGTTCGAAGTCCGTTTTTGTGTCAGTTCTTCATAGCTATTATGCAAATAAGCTTTTATGAAAGCAAATCTCAGAGTAGAATGAATAACGAGTGTAAGACCAGCTCAATATCTTTTATGAGCAGTATCTCCATAAAAGAGGGAACTATTTTTTCAAATTCTCTTTTCTTCTCTCCGATGAATCATAACTCTTAAATTTTCATTGTTACTTCTAGTGTTAACAAGGAGGTATGCAAAAATACTTTTTCTAGTTCTGAACTTTTGTTTACTTTTGTGATTTTAGTTTCTTGACTTTTAATGAGTACATAATTAATGTGTTATAGATCTTGAAAACATCTTCATGGGAGTATTATTATTTATTAGAATATAGCTGTTTAAGCTGTCTTATAACTTATAATTTTAATTTGATTATAGTGCTGTGACCGCAGTATTCTTTTGATATATAAATTTGGTAGGGTATTGCTAATTTTATCAGAAACTTGTGTTTTTTTGTCAGGAACTCTGTGAAAGAAGGAAACATAGGTAAGAACCTCCAATAAGGTTCAACTTATGGGATTGCTTCACTTGACAATATGCTAATTTTTCTGCCTTTTCAATGTGTAAAATTATAGTCAAATCAAAGGATCTTGAAAGTGGAAGCAATTCTGCAGAAAAATTTAAAGCAGGCACTGCAGTTTTTCTTATAGAACTTGAGAAAAGAAGAGCTATTAAGGCAGGTGACAATAATTTATCATGGTGTTGTCTATCGCAGATTGCAGAAAATAGCAATTTGTTCAAATTCTGGTGCTACTTGCTATAGCCACTTTGTTACAATTCTGTTACCCATTACCTGCTATTAGACTAAACTGATTCATCATAAGAAGCATTCTGTTAATCAACCTTAAATGGCACATACACTTGTAAGAAACTAAATCCTTGAAGTTCTTTTGCTGCAGGTTTTTGGGAAAAGCACTTTGATTGGATTGACTATAACATTCTTTGCTGGAATATGCTTTTCTTTGTTCTCACCAGCATTCAACTTAGCAACAAATGACCAGTGGCACACTTTAAAAAAAGGGGTTCCCCATTTGAGTGTTTACACAGCCTTTTTCTATTTTTCAATCTCTTGTTTTGTTATTGGCATAATTCTAAACATCATTTTCCTTTATCACCCTGTCTTAAACTTACCAAAGTCATCATTGAAAGCTTATTTGGGAGATTGGAATGGAAGAGGATGGGCCTTGTTGGCTGGTTTTCTTTGTGGATTTGGGAATGGACTTCAGTTTATGGGAGGTCAAGCTGCTGGATATGCAGCAGCAGATGCTGTACAGGTGAGTTTTGTACACAATTTAACTTTGTGTTCACAATGTCATTCACACATCTTAGAATCAAGAACCAATATTAGCAAGATAAAATTTCTGTATTTATATAGAGATTAATTTATCAATTAAAACTGAATAAAAAACAAATGAAACCAAAAATTACCTAATTTTCCCAATACAGCTAATACTTGTGTGTTAAAATTTCAATGAACTATTGAATAAAAAAATCAAGGAATTATTGAATAATTTATTTCATTTCAATGTGTTGATGAAACAGGCACTTCCACTTGTGAGCACATTTTGGGGCATCGTTTTGTTTGGAGAATATAGGAAATCATCACGAAGAACATATATACTCCTCGGGAGTATGTTGTTTATGTTTATTGTGGCTGTTGCTGTTCTAATGGCATCATCAGGGCATAGGAAACATTGATTAAGCTTTTATAGTTATGGAACAATATACTGAGGATTTGTTTGTGTTCACACATGTTAATCAGATAATTCTCAATGCAAAGGTTCTTTGGTCTCGATCAGTGTCACATTAACAAAGTCTTAAAAAATTAATGTAAAAGAAACAAAATATAAACAAAATTGAAATACGATTAATGATATTGATTTTTTTTAATATTTGTTTTATTAAATTGTGTACAATTAAACTTCAAAAGTGAAAATTTGTATGAGGAAATATTTATCCAATGTTATAGGTTTTTTTCATTATTATTTTTATTGTATTCTTTTACGCTTTTAAAATTTTAGTCATAATTTAGTCATTCTTTCTTATCTTGAGGTTGAACTGATACACCATTTTCTCAATTTAAATTTCTTTTAAAAATAAGAATAAAAGTTCTAGTCATTATAATATTATGTTTTTTGCATCTACATTTTATTTTTATTTTAATTTTTTTTATTATTTTCTATATTAAAATTTATATATTAAAATATTCTATTGTTTTTACATTTAGGAAGTCGCATTGCTGATGTTTGAGGTGTGAACATATATAATCTTTGGGGTCAATCATTGATGTTCACCAAAGGTGGATCTAGATATTATATTATATTTGAGATGTGAGCATACTCAAACATATTTATTCATACCAATTTAAATTTCCACAACCACACATAAATCACATCTCCAAATTTCACCTACACCTAAATTATATTAAATTCATTTTCCATCGAGTCACATAAATTTTTTCTCAAAATTTCATAATATTAATTATGAACACATCAATTTCACCAAACATAAATCACCAAAATTTCCAAACATTAATCACCTATATTCAATCTCTAAAATTTTAAACCATAAATCACCACAACAACATTAATATATCAGAGTTCTCCCACCGCTAACTCGGTGCTGACGGTCTCGATTCTTTTTCGAGACTCAAGGAACTAACTACATAAACATAAATATTTATAACAATTTATTCACAATAAAATTAATCCACACACAACAAAGTTCCTAAAATTAAATCTTTCTCACACACCAAACTGTTAAAACCAAATAATCTATATTATTTACATAAAACTAAATAAAACAAATATTGTCCAAATTTCACATACACACACTCGACTATTAAAGCACCGAAATTTTTGAGTTAATTAAATACTCTAATTTTTTTTTTCTTTTTAAACTCAATCAAAGAATAATGAAAAGAGTAACATTTTAAACTCTAACCATTTTTAATTTCAATCTATATTTTTGCTCAAACTCTTTAACTTAGTTAAAATTTGAACTTTTTCATAATTTTAACAACTCTAAATTTTTCGTAAAATTTCAACTTCAGTTCAAACTCATTTATTTGAAAATAACTCATTATGTAACTCAAACACATCAAATTTAATCACTACACATAAATCGTATCAGAAAAAAAATTCATAATATTAATTATGAACATACAATCCATACCCAACATTAATCACTAAACATACTAAATTCAATTTCAACTAATTTACACATAAACTAATTAAATTCATTTTTCACAAAATTACACCTCAAATACATCAAATTTCTTTTCTACAAAATCACAAATAATGTCCTAAATGCAAACTAAAAGTTTGGAAAGAGCTCTTACATCCGTTGTAGTTTTAACAACCGATTACGGCGCCGCGATTAATTTCGGTAAAATTTAAGTTCGTGACGTCGCTTCGAAAACTAACTCACTAGCACCGCATCATGACAATAAACAACTTTCTCTTCTGTCATGTCTTGAAAGGGAACTTAGATCTAGAAAAAAAATGATGATTTATATTTGTTGGATTTTGAAATCACCAACATAAAATTGAAATAGATAAATTCTTTCTTCCTTTCTTTCATATATATATATATATATATTAAAATAATAATAATATATTATAATTAAAACCAACTAATAAATATCTAACTTTAAAGATATTTTTGAAAACAAAACATCCTTACACATCACTTCTCAAATTACTTTTTCAAAAAAAAATATCTATTATCGCCGCAACTCAATTGACAGATGAGTTTTTCAACAATAAGTGACATTTTTTAAAAAAACTGTCCGGTATTAAATTTTTCATGACATAATTAAATTATTCTCCGACAAATAATCTTAATTAGGTCTCAAAATATATATAAATATTAAACATATTATTAACTCTAATAAAATATATTTTTGATATTTAATTCCTAAAATAAAATTCACTTGGGCTAAATGTCTAAGCAATTTAAGGCAAAAGTTCCTAAAATTGCATAAATTAGAATTTAGAAAATTTAGGGTCTTACATCAATCACATCAAGTTTGTCTCTATTTGAAAAATCGCATGCTTCTATCTCTGATTATTATTCTTTGAAAGTCTTTGGTTCTATTTGTTTTGTTCTTCATCCACCAATAGAGCAAGTTGTATTCTCGTCAAAAGGGTTATCGCGTTTATGATCCTCATGCAAGATAACTATATGTTTCTCGTAATGTTATTTTTCTTGAGCACATCCCTTTTTACTTTGTTTCCTCTAATTCTTAGATTATTAAGAGTTCAGAACTAACCCATATTGCACATGATTACATCCTTCATGTCCCCCAGACTGTCCAACCACCTCATGCGATTGTTCATCATTCACCTCCTCATTACCCTTCTTGTCATTGTAAGTTTACTTAGTTACCTAATTTTGTCCATTCCACTTATTCATATTCTTTGCTTATTTCTTAACCTCTATAAAGAGGCTATGCTTGATCATCTTTGGCAGCAGATTATGACAAAAGAACTCTATGCATTGCACAAAATAGATACATGGGAATTAATAGCTCTTTCTCCTAGTAAGCGTTCTATTGGATTTTGTTAGGTATACAAGATTAAAACTAATTCTGATGGGTTTGTTGAGCGCTATAAAGCACATCTTATTGATAAGGGATTCTCTCAACAATATGCATGGTATGGATTATGAAGAAACTTTTGCTCTAGTAGCCAAGATGACCATTATTCTTACTCTTATTGTATTTGCATCTATTCGTCAATGGTATATTTCCCATATGGATGTCAAATTTATTTTTTTAAATGATGAGTTTTATGAAGAAGTCTATATGGTCCCTCCACAAGGAGTTTCTCATAATCAGGGGGAAATATGTAGTTAAAAAAGGCTCTCTACGGTCTTAATCAGGCTACTCGAGCATGGTTTGAGAAAGTCTATATGGTCACTTCTCTTAGTTTCCTCTCTAGTGTACAAGATTCTGCATTGTTTATAAGGTCTACCACTTATGGTCGCATTATACTTTCTTTGTATGTTAATGATATTATTATTACATGTGATGATGTTAGTGGAATCAATGAGTTAAAATTGCAGTTAGTCAAACAATTTGAGATGAAGGACTTGGAAATTCTTCGCTATCTTGGGGATTGAAGTTGCCTACTCTCCTAAAGGCTACCTTCTTTCTCATTCCAAGTACATTGCCAACATTATTGAATAGGCTCATATTTTTGATAATAGAGCAGTAGATACTTCTGTTGAGTTGAATGTAAAATATGCTCTCTTGGATGATGTTTCTTTACTAGATCCCTCTTTGTACCTTATTTTGGTTGACAATTTGGTGTATCTTACCCCTACCAAACCTTATATTGCTTATGTTGTTCATATTGTCAGTCAGTTTATGGTCTATCCCGCTATAGTACATTGAGCAGATGTTCTTCGTATTCTTTGTTATCTACGAGGAACCCAACTTTACTGCCTTCTCTTTCTATTGTCGTCCTAATTGGATTTACATGCTTATTCTGATGTTGATTGGGCTGGTGACACCATATATCATAAGTCCTTCCATCTCAATGTTTCAGAGTAATATTCTGCTGAAATTTATCGCAAATCTTTGCTAGGGATCTCCATAACGAATAATCATTCGACTTGCAAATCATATTCTCCTACATGTTTTGATTTCAGCCATACTTATTCAAAAGAACCTGACCCCATAAGTCATTAGGATTAGTCAATAAATTACAAATTATTTTAAAAAGAAAAGAAACATTCATTAACTGAGTTTTTGATGCCTAGACCACCATTCTCCTTAGACATACAACAAACCTCCCAATGATCAAGTTAGTCTTACGAGTTGTCTTAGTGTCTTACAAATATTTGTAGGGATTTTGGCATACTGTATGTGAAAGTAAGGGATTGAACTCAATATAGATTGACTCAAAGAAATTCTTCCTGCCAAGCTCAAACACTATTTCTTTCAACCAACGCATTTAAAACTACTCAGTAATATGTCAAAACCTATTTCTAGAGTTCCTACCATGTGTAATATTTGCCCAAGATATTTTCTCAAGCTCGGAGTTTCTCTGAACCCTGTATGTTACATAATCTCCTGTCGAAACTGATGATCTCTATTAGCTGAGAATTGTTTTTGAATCTTTTCAACATTGATCTTTTGCTCGAAGCTTAACATAATTGATCAAAGCAATGTGTCATGCAATAAACTTGCTCTTCTGCAAAATAAAAAGAGAGAGACACCGTAGGCCCCACACGCACACATAGGCTTTCAAGAACATTAACAGTGATATACTACCCATATCTCTATTTAAATTATTAATTCCATTTTTAGGAAAACTATGCGATTAGAATTAATTTCAACCGCCCGAATGCTTAAATTCAATTAAATTTATTACAGGTATAAAACTAGCTTAGCTACAAATTTTTAAAGAAAAAAAAATGAAACTAGCTATAGACTACTCCAAATTATACCTATTTGGAAAACTTCTATTAATGAACCAGCAACATTAATTGTAGTTGTTTAATCTTATAATTAAGTACTCTACCATAATTATTAATTATAGCTTTATGAATTACTATACCGTAATAGTGCAATCAAAAGCTCAACAGTTTTTCAATGATAAGTTAGCACCTCTCTAACTTTGTGATAACCACTTTTTCTTAATGTGTTAAGATTTTATTTTAAAGTTTTTATGTTAAATAAAGATCTCAATGTGTAATAGAATATTCAAAATTGTTAGTATAAACAAATAATATTAAGATATTTTATTTAAAATTCAAACGTGTATAGTTACAATATTAGTGATGAGTTATCAATAATAATATTAAATAAACCATGTAAAACATAAATATTATTTGGACTTGAAAACAAGAAATTAAACATGCAACAAAATATAATAACTCAAAACATATTAATAATCTAAAAATAAGTTGATTGGGATTAAGGGAAATTAATTTTGGGTAGATGAGGAGGTGAGATATTTAATCCTTATTTCTTTATTTAGTTTGTAGCAATGAATATATGTGATGTGACATATTAATTAATTTATATATCTATTTATTCTCTATTCTTTTATTTAATTTGTAGCATAAAAATGGTTGTGAATGTGACATATTAATTTATAATAAAGTTAATAATAATTAATTAATTAAATAATACTAATTCATGATAGGTGACATTTATCTCGATATATATACAAAAGCTATAAATTGAAGGGAGGTTAAGGAGGTATTGTCACATTCACTCACTCAAAATTGAATCAAAATTAATCAAGTTACAAGGCAACAACAAGAAAAACATGTCATTAAATCCTAACTAAACTGATAAATGTCGATATTGTTAGGTTGAATGTTTGGTCTAAATTTAAACTTTAGTTCACAATGTAAGTTAGTTACTGTGGAATTTGCTGTCTCTTTTACAATAAAAAAAAACAACAACAAGAAAAGCATTGTTATGGAAATGAAATTGATGTTTTTGATGATGCAATAACTAACGTGGCAGCTGCATAAAAGAATGAAAGAAATAAAAAAATTTGAAGGGTCAACTGAATAAAGAATTCGAGATCAAGGACATGAGACTTGCCAAGAGGATCATAGGAATGGAAATCATCAGAATTAAAGAACAACGAAAACTAATAATTTCCTAAGAGGACTACATTGGAAAGGTTCTAAATAGATTCAATATGAGTGGATCAAAGGCAGTCAGCTACCCACTAGCAGCTCACTTCAAGCTTTGTTCAGCCATGTCACCAAATACAAATATGGAAGCAGAAGACATGAATAATATACCATATGCAAGTGCCATAAGGAGTATCATGTATGCTATGGTCTACTCAAGGTCAAACATTATTTATGCTATAAGTGTCACAAGCAGGTTTATGGGAAACCCAGGGATGAGTCATTGGCAGGCTGTCAAATGGATTCTAAAATACCTAAAGGGAACTCAAAGCATGTGTTACGAATACAACAAAAGTTCAAAAACATCAAAACCAGTCCAAGGATTTTTAAACTCTAATTTAACTAGAGATTTAGATGGAATAAGATCTCTTATAAGATATGTGTTCACAATGTTTAACAACAAAGTCAGTTGGAAAGCTAATCTTCAACACATAATGACATCATCAACAATAGAAACATAATATGTTGCTCTTGCTGAAGCTGTGAAATAAGGAATTTGGCTGAGAGGATTGATCACTGAACTTGGTGTTAAACAAGAGTCGGTTTGCATAAATTGTGACAACTAGAGTGCCATTCATTAGAATAAAAATCAAATATATCATGAAAGAATCATACATATAGACATCATATTGCATTTCATCAAGGATGTCATTGAAAGGGGTGAGATAAATGTGGCAAATGTGCACACAAGTGACAACCCAGTTGACATGTTTAGAAAACATGTCACATTTTGCAAGTTTAGAAACTATTTGAAGTTGCTTAATATCAATCCCAGAAACTGAGATCAAGGATCAAGAGGACCAGGTTTGAAGAATCACAAAGCTGAAGTTTCTCATTTAGTACCAAGGTGGAGATTTGTTAAATATGGTACTTATTAGAAGACTTTAGAGTAAGAGTTAATTTTGGGTAGTTAGTTTTCAGTTAGTGTAGTACCCCAATTTTGTCTGGCTAAATTATATATTAATTTTAATGTTGTCATTTATAGTTATTAATACAAAAAACAAAAATTATACAATTAAAATATAATTAATAAGTGTTGAAGTTGTCTCGTCAAATTACATCTTCAAATTACAATTTTAAGTATTAACCCAAATCCAAATTCTTGCTTTTGCAACTCTCTGCTTCCTGCCTCAGCTTTCTTGTCTGCCTCAGTTTTCTTGTTTATGCTTTCTTGTAAATGGAAATATAATGATAAGTTTGTAATTAATTGAAAAAAATGATAATTATGATATATGACAAATAATGATATGTAATGAAATAAGTAATGAAGAGTCAACTCCCTTTGCCCTTAGTCATTTTACACATGATACAAAGCAAAAAGATAAACTTTTGAGTTTGAAGCAGAAACTAAAAGACAAATTATGCTGGATCCAAGACCCAAAGTTGCAAATAAAAAAAAAGGCTCTTTAGCCTATCAAACCATCATTTTGCAAATAAAAAGGCTCTTTAACACTATTGATAAAAAAAACACATACAAAGAAGAAAAAGAGGAACACATCAGAGGGAGTATCAGTAACAAAAAAACAAACCTAAAATGTAAAGGTATTTTTCCTATATAATAAACCTGTTTATTCTTTATCTTCACCATGTAATTACTCTTTTGTTATAAAAATGTAGATTTTTTATTTGTAAGAGCAAAATAAGATAGCATAACATAATGAACGAAAAAATAAGAATAAAAATTTCAACCGGTGATGATGTCGTCCTTGTCGTCTTCGCTATCCTTTCCGTCACCGCTGTCCTCGTCGTTGATGTTTATTTGTTTCTTCTTCGTTTTCCCTTTCTTTTTTGGCCCTGCCGCGTTCTGCCAACAAATTGTCGCCTCCCTTGTGTTGTAATGTGGCCACCTCCCTTAAAATGAAACTAGGGTTTTCAATTTTATATTTTAACCCATTTTTTTTTGTTAAGTTGGATTTGGATTCTAATCAAAAAAAAAATCTGATAATATAAATTCAATCGATTTAGAGCTGATTTTTATTTTATTAAAAAATAGTTAATTTGATTCATAACTTAAATATCAAATTTCATAAAAAAAAAACAAAAAATATTTCATTAAAGATTAACTAAATGTAACATTTTTTTTAATCTTTCAGTTATTAGGACACAAATTGCGACAACTTGGCGGTTCTAAATCTCATCTTCGTAGATAAATTAGTAAATTAAAACTCATAAAAAATTAATAAATTAAAATTAAAAGTTAACTAGAAATAACATCTTTTAATCTCTGAGTTGCAAAATACAAATTTTTTATTTTGATATTTCTAAAATTTGTTTTTATAAATAAATAAACCTAAAAATTATATTTTTAAAATTTGATTAATTAGATGTGAAATTTTTTAATCTTTGAGTTGTTAAAACATAAGTTGAACTCTTTGGTAGTTTTGAAACTCAATTTTAAAATCGAAAATAATTACTCAAATCAAACAAACTCATTTTTTTGTTAAAATATTTTTTTGTATAACCAAACAGTTTTTTTTAAAAACAATTAATACATCCACGTTAATTAAGAACTACATAGATTTGACTTCTCGATCGCACGGGAGATACGTAAGAGCAAAATCACATTTTTGTCAAGCACATTAATAAAAATTTTTATTTTTTTCCTTTATTTCTTAACCACACATTTATTCCAAAATCATATTAAAAAAAATTATTATTCATATTTAATAATAAGGAGAAATCAATATATTTAAGTTAATATTAAACTTGCACAATTAATTATAGGTAACCATATTTTAACAGATGTCGTAGGGTGTTAATACCTTCTCTACGCATAATCGACTCCCGAACTCAAAATTTGGTTTTAAAGACAAATTTTTATTTTTTCTATTTTTAAGGATTTCTCAATATTTTCCCTATTTTAAAATAAATTTTGGTGGCGACTCTATTGAATTTGAGAAACACTCGAAATTTTAAGTCGCGACAGCTGGCGACTTCACTGGGTACCCTTAGTGAGTCAAGCCTAACAAATTAAGTGTGCATAAATTTTAAACTTTTTCTATATTTGTTTATTATTTATTTTGTTTTACTTTATTTGTTTATTATTTCTTAATAAGTATTAGTTGACATTATAACACTTTTTTAAGCTAGTAGATCCTTTTTTTTAATCTTTATTTATTTATTTTGTATATGTATATATGTTTTATTAGGATTGTGGAGCTATTGATTTATACTTATTTCACATCCTATACTTTTACTAAGACACACACTTATGAATGGAACCTTATACCCAGGTTTGAACAAAACTTAAGTTTAGTTTCGAGATTGTATAGTGGTAGACTTCAGGATGTACATCATATTTGGTTAGCATGAAGACCTCACCTAGAGTTTGATCTTGTTGAGGGTATTCCAAATAGTTTACTTATTGTTGTTAACAATATTCCAAAATAGGATTACTGGTTCTAGGAACCGTGTTTAGAAATATAGAGTCACCCTTGTGAGAGTTTCACTACATAATGCAATAAACCATTTCATCATAAGAATATCCATATCAGTAAAAATATACCTCTTACGTTCATTTGAAATGTTATATACAATCATTCTGCATAATTCCATTCATATCTCATGACATTGTCTTTTTTTCAAAAATGAAATGACATTTTGCCTCAATTTTCAGGATTTTTAGGGAATCATAAGGACCTTAGTCACATGTTAAATTAAAGTGCACAATGGGATCGGAAAAAAGAAAAACTTTACTTTTAAAGTTCAAGCAACCTGATTTGAAAAGTTTAAGAGACATCATTAAACAAATGAAAAGTATACAACGTGAGAGTTTCTTTCACAAATATGAGAATATCTTAAATCTCTTGGCAGTGAATGTGCAAACAGGGGCCCTCACGACATTGGCTAAGTATTATGACCCTCTCTTAAGATGTTTCACCTTTCAAGACTTTCAGTTGACGCCAACATTAGAGGAACTTGAACGAATATTGGGTTACTCCCTAGAGAAAGAAAATCCTTATCAATATACTGGGCAACCACCGAGTTTGAGCACAATTGCTGAAGTTTTGAAAATCGACATCAGAGAGTTGGCAAGTAAAAAAAAAAGTAAAAATAAGCTATTCATGGTTTTTCAAGAAAATATCTAGAGCAAAAGTGTTAGGATTTAGCATTAAAAAAGAATGAAGTACTTTTATAGATACTTTGGCTCTCATTATCTATGGTATTGTTTTATTCCAAAACCTTGATAATTTTATAGATTTTGCTGCGATCAATGTGTTCTTAGATTTTACCAAAAATAAACAAAATCTTGTTCATGCAATTCTTGCTGATGTATACTACTCTTTGCATATGTGACACGAGAAGAAATGGGAACAATTTTGTGTTGTGTTCCAGTGTTGTATACTTGTTTCATGTCTCATATGTTCAAGAAAATGTATCATGCTGGAGTTAAAAGTAATCGTGAGTGTGATCAGAGTATAGTTAGCCTTACTAGAGACACAATTTTATGGTATCATAGAGAACAAAAGGTGGATGAAGTAATATGCCAATGTGGAGATTTCCCAAATGTACCTCTCATGGGAGCCAGATGATGTACTAATTATAATCTGACGATAGCTCTGAGTCAACTTGACTACCCTATATTGAAGAAACCATATGATAAGTCATTGGAAACTTTTGTTTTGCACAATACGAGTATAGTAGACCCACCAATGTTATGAAGGATAAGTCAAGCTTGAGAAATGATCGTTAGAAAATAAAGAGTACTCAGATGCAGAAGTTGCAGCACAAAAGAACCCTATCAACATTGAGTAAAGAAAAGAGTCAAAGAAATCAAATTGCCTTTCCACGGTACACCCTTGAATGATCAGGAAATATTTGAACTAATCCTTGTTACCAATGAAGAAATAAAAGAACTAAAAGCATCATTTGCTAAATTCTGAAGAGGAGAAAAAAGAGCTACAAGCAAAGTTAGAAAAAGTCTCCCAAGAGAACAAGAACTTACAATCATAAAACACATGTAAGAGTTAGTTTATTGGGAGAAGCAACAAGAGGTTGAAAATTGAAAAACAACATAAAAAAGGAGTTTGAAGATTTAAAGAAACAACTGAAAGAAATGGTAGCTCAGTATGAGAGTCAAGTAAGGAATGAGAGGCAACACATAGAAGAAATTGAAGAATTACTCTTAAAATATCAAGACGCACTATGAACATAGATGGAGAATTCTAGTGAGTTTAAGAGTTACATTGATTACCAAGAAAAGATCTATAATAACCAAAAGGAAGAAACCATATATTGGGAGGATCGTTTTATGATGTTGCTAGGTCAATTGAAGAATCCAGAGATCTATAAAGAGTTGGAAGATAAAGCCAAGCAATGGAAAAACTACTTTTCGAAATTGGCAATGCTAGCTAATCAAGCAATCAAAGAAATTCTGAAGCATCTAAGAGAGATTGATGCAGTAATGCGTCTGCTCAATACTCCAGTCAAAGTTTACAAGTTCATTGAATATTGCAAAAATTTGGTAGAAGAATTGGAGGAGAAGATTGGTTGTCCTATTTAAAGAGAAGCTTGAAATACCATAGTCGATGTAGTTTTTAATTTATATGTGATGTAATTTTTTCTCATCAATTAAGGATTTATTGTTTTGATTTTCGATCCCCATATTTTATTCACTAATAATTTGTTTTTTTTAGTTACATAAGACTTATGATTCACCAACATCCAACTGTCATCTAAAAATGGGCTAATTGATTTAATCTTCATTCCATTCGTATTTAATACATATTTATAGATTTTTTTGTTATTGAAAAAAAAAACGTCAAGAAAAAAATCAATAAAGCTATTTCCCATACACCCTTATGTGACTCGCGCAAACTCCAAGATCATGGATGAACTTGTGCAAAACCAAGAAGTAAAAAGAGCGGATGTTAACAAATTGAAGGACAAGGTTGATCGAATCCTAGAAGCTATAGAGGCTTTGGCAAGGAAGAATAATACAAATGGAGATCCTCCAACTACAAATGAAGAACACCAAGCAACTCATTCTCACCCATCAAGCTTTACCCCGACTACCCAACCGTTTCATTCCTAGTTATACTCCTCATGTAGTCATTAACCCCATGGATAATAACCAAAACCACTCAACTATCAACCCCAAAAACCTAAACCAATCACAAATCCCATCTCATCTGACCTACGTGCTACCCCAAAACACCATAACCTCAGAAAATATTTCATATAGTGCATCCCCAAGTACCCCATTTTTATTCTAATGAGAATTGGCAACAACCTCATGTTAGGGATGATACACAATCGAAAGAGAAATTCCATGTTTTAGAAGAACGAATAAAAGCAATTGAAGGGAATAATGTCTATGGTCTCAAAGCTTTTGATATGTGTTTGGTTCACGATGTGACTATCCCTTCATAATTCAAGGTTCATGAGTTTGAAAAATACAAAGGCGCCACATGTCCTAAAAATCATCTGACTATGTATTATAGAAAAATGGCTTATCATGCTCATAACGAAAAACTTCTCATTCACTTTTCCAAGATAGTTTGAGTGGGGCATCATTAAGTTGATATATACATCTCGAGCGAAATCGAATTCGTTAGTGGAAAGATTTGAGTGATGCCTTCTTAAAACAATATAGGTATAACATTGACATATCCCCTGACATGATGCAATTGTAAAATTCATCGAAAAAGGACAATGAAACATTCAAAGAATAAGCACAATGGTGGAGAGAAGTGGCAAAACAAGTAGATCGTCCTTTATCTGATGGAGAAATGGTTGATATATATGGATACTCTCCAGTCTTCCTTTTATGATAAGATGATTGAGAATATGTCATCAAACTTTTTTGACATGGTCATGATATGAGTTAATCTTTGACTTGGGTTAACAATTGGGTGTGTTTATTTTTGAATTGAAAGCTTTAAACATCTATTAGTCAGAAAACGAAAAACGTTCTCTAATTTGCAACTGATCATTCTCCATTTTCAATTTCAATCATTATGCATTTTTCTGAACAAAACTAAGAACAATCTTGGTTTAATTATTCATTGATCTCTATTTTTCAATAACATCATCTATTATCAAGAGCAAAGAAAATTCTTCTTGATTCAAAGTGCAAAATCTTACCTTATCGATTGTAGATTGTGATGTAATTTTTTTTTTCATTGAAGGGTAGGTTTTTAACTTAGGAATATTTGATTATGGTTAAAAATTTTATTGAAACTACACACTAGTCTTGATTAAATTAGTTTTTGTTAGCATTATTCAAAATTGTTATAAATATGTTGTTTTGTTGTTATTAAGTTTGGCTAGATCTTATTTAAAGTGTATATCAAATTTATGGTTGATTGTTGATTAATCTTTATTAATTGTCAAATTGAAGTTCTTATTCAATTAGAGAATTAACACTTCGAATTGTTGTTATTAAAGTTCAATATTTTGCAATCAATTTCATAGTTTCTATTAATAGTTTCAATAAACTTAACTTTTAAGTCACAAAAAGGTTTTAAAAATGTTTTTATCTACTATGTACAAAGGAATATATTTACTATTAGAAAAATAATTATACAGATAAATTTAAATAATAATCAATACACAAATACATAACGTGGAAACTTCTCATAAACTTCTCTCAATACAACTTATGGCGTCCAGTACATCTATACTCTCCAAAACAAATATTTAAACTACATATCATATCGCTCTAACACAAGAATAAAAGAGAAAAGAATAAGATACAAACTTACATTTTTTTTGACCGGTGCAATTTGTAATGCAGAATTAGAGTCATATATATAGCCTTAAACTCTTTCTTCCTTTAAAATCCCAAACCATGTGAGATTTTTTTCAAATCCTCAATTTCAACCAAAACTCAACATTCATCCGTCTCTATATTCAAGTAGTCACTTGACCTAACATGGTATTTCAATAAATGCTTTGAGAAAAGTTAAATCCTCTAATAAGGGTTAGTCGTTTGGACAATTTATCTCTGCCAAAGATCATTATAAAAAACATTTAGTTAAATGTCAACCTTATTTTTGTTGAAGTCTCTCTAATTATATTACAACCGCAATTGAAGCCACATTTGTCCATATTTTTAACAAGGTAAAGATTTGCAGCATAACCACAACAACAACAGGAATCTAGACGATGATTGGAAAGGCAAATTATAGTTATCTTGATTGAGAACGAATAGTCAATCTTGTTGGGCATCAAAGAAAGTTTAAAACAAGATTCTATTCCTACAAATAACATGTGTTCTACTATTGCTCATAATAGAAATTTTTACTGAAATTATGTCATAAAGTAGACGCCATATCATATATATCAACTAATTTAAGGAAAAACAAAATAATATTTATATCAAACACTTTATTTTATATATCAAAAGATGTCATTATGCCAATTGATTGGCAGCAACTATACGGTGTACAACACCTCTTCAATTTATATATGTCATATTGCTTTAAATGAAACTATCTATATTATGTTTATATTCGCGTAACACCTCTTCAGTCTACTAATTAACTATCAGAATTATCTAACTACAAACATGATCAATAGACTTGAATATCAAAAACAACAAATAGTATACTTCCAGGCGCATCTCTCGCCATGTCACTTTTTCTTGAGTATAGCTCGGCCAATAGCAAATACCTAAAATGACAACAATAAAATTTATTTTTAGAGAATAAGATATGCGCAAAATTATCACAAATAATCCTTAATGGCCTAGCTATATTGTCGACAATATCAAGTCCCAAGGTAAAATTTCACAATCAAAATACCTGAATTGTAGTCTCAAACCATGCCACAAATTTTGCCTCCATAGTTGAAATAGCAATCACAATTTGTTTTCCACTCTTGGATGATATTACTCTTCAAACTAGAAGAAAAATATGTCCAACCGTGAATTTCCTTTAGTCCACACATCCTGCAAAGTTTGAATCCAAATAGGTAACCACTACAAATTAATCTGACTTTTGGTAAATGATCATGTAATGTTTGGTTCCTTAAAGTACTTTAAGAACCTTTTTTTGCAACTTTCCACTAAGCTATTTGTGTGATTACTTTGATATCGGCCAAACATTCCAACGAAAAAATTGATCCAATCGAGTACATGTTTGGGAGAACATCAAGCTCCTGATGCATATGGGAAGACTCCATTTTGTTTCATTCTAAATCATTTTTAGGATATTACATTCGACTAAATTGGTCCTTTTCCTAAATAAGATGTAACACCCCAATTTTAACAACGCGAGTGTATTTTTTTTAAAAAAAAAACAAAGAAACAAACAAATAAATACTTTTGGATAAATATTTAAGTCGTAACAAAACGACAAAGTCAACAAATATATACAAGCAGCGGAATAGTTTTTGAAATAAAAATCCAAAGTATTCAAACATCAAAAAACACTGGGGCTATGAGCCCTATTAGACAATTCACATACCCCTGGGGTATTCTCGGCAGACCTATATAAAAGCACTGCCCCAAGAATTTTAACTCTCCCCCACGTCACATCAAAAAGTGGTACATGAACTCATCAAAATAAAAGTCAAGCTGACAATATTAGTATAGGTACAATCTTCCAACATACAGTAAATACATCCACAAAAGAAAGACCTCTAGCCCTTATACAACCGTCTAATCTGATCATACTACAAAAACTATACGACCTGAGTGATCTCCACACGCCCCGCAAGGTCCTCCTAACACAGCTTCAGTCAGGTGTGTCCAACTACCTCTCCATCTACAGGATACTAACCGGTGGGAAGATCCTGGTTCTCATCTGAGGGAAAAATCCAGATTTCCACAATAATTATAAAGGGTCACCAACCAAAATTAACAAATATCACATAGCATTTAAATTTCAAATGCACAAAATAACCTTTCAACTTAGCATCCTCTTTGAAAGGGTTTTCATATGTCCTAAAATGCATAAACAATGTTGAAAAATGAAGTTTTAACAAACTGCATTGTCGTAGTCGAATACAAGTGAGAAAATGCAGATTTTCAGTTCTAAAATGGCTCTGAATCAATCAACACTTCAAACATTAATATTATAAATTATGAACACATAATTAACACCAAGTTAATCTCAAAAAATTCACACTTCAATTACACATCGAATATTTATAACATCAATTATGAACACATAAGTACATCAAAACTTAATCAATCCAACTTCACACCTCTAAGCAATTACGGCAAATCAAAACAACAACCGAATATGTATATACAATCATCATAGTATAACAAACATGACTCGCGTGTCAAGCACCCTAATGCAATGCGTATATGTCAAAATGCATGATTCTGGAATTCCAAACCAAAACCCTCATCGAAGAGCGTAAATCATAATTGTACAGCCTCTCACAGACTAGTACTAATTAACAAGGTGCCACCTATCACGGGTCAGCACGATTTACTAGAAAGCATAAATCGTAAACGTACCGCCTATCACAGACTAGTACTGTTTGCCAAAGTGCCACCTATCACGGGTCAATACGATTTACTAAAAAACGTAAATCGTAAACGTATCGCCTATCACAGACCAGTACTATTTACCGAGGTGCCACCTATCACGGGTTAGCACGATTTACTAAAAATGTGTAGTCTATCACAGACCTACACGACGCAAAAATCCTCGCAAGGATAAGATGAACCAACATATCACATGACATCATCTCGTGGCCCATCACGGTCACCACTATCACCATGGCCCTATCGCGATTACCATCTACTATGAAATGCATGAGCATACTCTGACTCTTTTCACCACAATCATTAAGTAAATACAGCTATTAAAAGATTCCCCATTTTTAATACTCATTTAACACTAATGATTTTTCAAGTACAACATAGAGCATACTCAAACCTATTTATTCACACCAATTTAAATTTCCACAACCACACATAAATCACATCTCCAAATTCCATCCACACCTAAATTGAATTAAATTCATTTTACACCAAGTCACACATAAATTTCATCAAAAAAATTCATAATATTAATTATGAACACATCAATTTCACCTAACATTAATCACCAAAATTTCCAAACATTAATCACCATATTCCATCTCCAAAATTTTCAACCATAAATCACCACAACAACATTAATATATCAGAGTTCTCTCTATCGCTAACTCGGTGCCAACGGTCGCGATTCCTTTTCGAGACTCAAGGAGCTAACTAGATAAACATGAATATTTATAACAATTTGTTCACAATAAAACTAATTCAAACACAACAAAATTCCCAAAATTAAATCTTTCTCACACAAATTTTTTTTAAAACCAAATAATCTATATTATTAACTTAAAACTAAACAAAACAAATATTGTCCAAATTTCACATACACGCGCTCGACTATTAAAGCACCGAAATTTTTGAGTTAATAAAATACTCTAAACTTTTTTTTTTCTTTTTAAACTCAGTCCAAGAGTAATTAAAAGAGTAACATTTTAAACTCTAACCATTGTTAATTTCAATATATCTTTTCGCTCAAATTCTTTAAATTAGTTAAAATTTGAACTTTTTCACAAATTTAACAACTCTAAATTTTTCGTAAAATTTCAACTCCAGTTCAAACTCATTTATTTAAAAATAACTCACTACGTAACTCAAACACATCACATTTAATCACTACACACAAATCACATCAGAAAAAATATTCATAATATTAATTATGAACATACAATTCACACCCAACATTAATCACTACACAACACACCTCAAAACAAACTAAATTCAATTTCAACTAATTCACACATAAACTAATTAAATTCATTTTTCACAAAATCACACCTCAAATACACCAAATTTCTTTTCTACAAAATCACAAATAATGTCCTAAATGCAAATTAAAAGTTTGGAAGGAGCTCTTACCTTAACGATAGCTCTAACACGCGATTACGGTACCGTAATTAATTCCGGTAAAATTTAAGTTCGTAATGTCGCGTCGAAAACTAGCTCACTAGCACTGCAGCGTAACAATGAACAACTTTCTCTTATATCACTTCTCAAAATGAAACTTAGATCTAGAAGAAAAATGAAGGTTTTTGTTGTTTGTGGTCTGGGTTCTGTTTCTTCCTTCTTTCTTAAATATTTATATATATATATATATATATATATATATATATATATATAATATTATAATAATATTAAATATTTAAACAAATATCTAGATATTTATAAATATTTAAATATTTTTATAAAAATCATCATTACGTCTGTCATTTCACATCACATCACAAACTACTTTTTCAGAAAAATATATATACTTTTGCCGCAATTCAATGGGCAGATAAATTTTTCTGAAAAATATTCACAGTAATTAAATAAAATTATTCATCGACGAATAATTTTAATCGGGTCTCTAAAAAGATATTTTTGGCATTTAACTCACAAAATGTCATAAAATTGGCTAAAAAGCCTAAGAAATTCAACACAAAATTTCTCAAAATACGTAAATTAGAATTTAAAATTAAAGATCTTACATAAGAACTATCCATACAAAGCATTTTTTCCATTATCAATCCCTATATAGTCTTTCGAAGACAATCCTAAGTGTTCTTATGATCTATTACAAAATATTTCTATCCATTCATTTCAAATTTATCGGAGAGACATTTTTACGTAAAGTAACAAAGAAATATTATTGGTAGCAAGTAGAATATCATCAACATATATCATCTACCCTCCCATCTTAAAACTAACTTCACTTAAAACATTATATCTATCTATCTGTCTATATATCCGTCTGTCTGTCTATCTGTATGTATGTATGTATGTATGTATTCTGTGGAGATATGTCAAACTCAACCTGTTGAGCTATTTTATTTTACGACGTTAATTTTGATGCACCTTAATAATGTATAAAATAATGTTAGATTTACATAAAAATTTATAGGGATAAACTATATGATATAATTTTTCAATCAAATATCAAATTTATATAAGAATTTATCTATTAAAACTTTATTGAGCGATATAACAATGATGTAATATTGTATTGGTGTATTTAGATCCCTTCTCACATATACAATACTTATAACTATTTGTTGTAAATGTCTATAATTGCTCATGTACTATTTATAGTGGCAAATGAATGACGAAAGATATCAAAGCCAAAATTTGTGACATGGTATCAGTCTAGTTACTATCCCAATTTTCTTACCTGTTGCGTCGTTCTTAGTTATGCCACATCTAGGCCTGGTCTCCACTTTCTTGTGGCTAATTTATATTTTGTTTCGTTGTTTCATTCTTAACTATGTTAAGTTGTTCTTATAATTTATTCTCTAGGCCATGCCTCCATTTCTTATGTGTCATACTTGGTTTCGGCTTGCGTAACTGGTTGCAATATGTTTCTGCTTGCGATTTGCAAATTGGTCATGTTCCATGTTTTTCACTTGCATTTTTTGACACCCCATTATTGTTACGTGTCTTGTGGTTTGCTACAACATCACTTTATGGCTTTGGAAAAAGAGACATATATTTTGTCTACGTTTTAATAGTAAGAACTAAACTACCCGAGAATTCTAGTACAAGATGTATGTTAAATGTAAATGATTATGGAGTTACCTTGATGGGGCCTTTTAGGATCCAAGAAGAAAAAACTGCATTAGATGCATGTAAAGTCAAAGATACTTATTTCTTGATTGCTCAATACTATTGATCCCAATATGATCAACAATTTGCATTGTTTTACAACTTCTCAAAAAATGTCGATTTATTTGGAGTGCATTTACAACCAAAATAATAAGTAGGTTGGGCACTTTGTCATTTTATATGATGTTATTCCCAAGACTTCACTCTGAATTGGTCAACAAGTCTATAACACCAATAAGTGAGATCAATTTCTCATGAAGATTTATTAAGAATTTAAGGCTTTCATAGAGGCCATGTGGAAAAGGATTCTGGTTCCTTAATTTGATACTTGTGTTAGTGAACTTCTCTAAAAGGAACACTGTATCCTTAGCCAAAGAACCATGTCAAGTGATGGTGCCCTTTTCTTATATGTGATGGTTTTATGCTTATATGTGATGGTTTTATGCTTCTCATACTAACAATTTAGACATGTTGCTTTTGTTATAAAGTTGGTTTAATTATATTTTTGATCTTTGGAAATGTGCTTTTAGTCTATGTAATTTTTTATTTATATCCTTAAGTTATAACAAGTTTTAAAACAATTTTTTATGAATGTAAAAAAATTGTGATATGATTAATTTTATATTAAGTGACACACGGACTAAACAATATTTAATATTTAAAATTCATAATTTATTTTATTAACTCATTTAATTAATTAATTAAAAACTTAAAATTAATTAATTAATTAATAAACTAATTAAATAATAAAAACTCAATAATTTAATCTTCAACTCCGAATTATTTTAAAAACTTTTATTTTAATAAAAACTCCATAATTTAAAAGAATTTAAAAGAAATAGAAGAAAAAAAAACAATCATTAAAATTATCAAAAAGAATAAAAAAATTACGAGACTCTTCTTATATTTAAAGATAAAGTTTGAATGTAAAAAAATATTTGAGAAAGTATTATAAAAATACTATATTTGAGAAAGTTAATCTAGACAGCAAAACAAAGTCTACAAATTGGGTTTCCAGCAATTGGCCTCACTTTGTGAGGCAATAAATAGCCAACAACTAATTATTAGGGTTTTCAACATTGGGCTTTGTTTATCTGGGTTGGGGTCCATGAAAAATATCACATAGCGCCTTACATCTTCAAAAGTACCACAATTTTCAAATATTTTTCCAAATTTTAATTCTCATCCAATTAACAAATCTATAAATACATACATGTAAATTTTCATAAGCAGATTGACCAATCTAAAAACATAAAATACAAATTGAATGAATCAACAGCCAACATTAAACTTAGATTAAATGATATATAGAAAATTTTCCAAACAAACAAACATAAAAGTTAATATGATGTTGTCAGAAGTAGCTGGTTAATCTCACGTATAAAAATATCAATGGGAATCCGATTGATTTTTTTTCATCACTCAACATCATATATATATATATATATATATATATAGAATAAAACACTTGGTTAAAAAACACACCAACAAAATGCAGCAAATTACATGTATTATAATTTGATGAAATATGAAAGTATAAGTGATTGAAAATGATACTGATAGCTAGAAAAGTAAATCATTTTCTTATTTGAAGGGAGAGCGAAAGAAGAAGAATTTGCGGCTCAAAAAATATTAGGGTTGAGTCGGGGTTAATTGAAAGCTGGGGGATTAATTTATATGCAAAATTTTGGACAGTGGGCTTTTTTTATTCACAAACCATATTTAATTTGCATGGGCTTGGTTTGGAGTTCATATTATTGAAAAAGACCCATAACATAATCTCTAAAAAGAATTGTATCGGGGATTCCACCACATGTACCTCTCACCATTCATTTCTATTGAAAATGCCATTTTGTCCTTTAGTTATCTATAAAATCTCCCAAAAAAATTTCCTTCCCTTTTTTTCTCCATTTCATTAGAAACTTTCAATTGTCCGAATCACAAATTTGCAAACCTTCGAACATCTGAAATTAAAATTTGAAACTTTTAAAACAGTATTTTTTCAAATGTTCGAATGTTTCAATGAACATGAAACTTTCAAAGTGCATTTTCTCCCAAATTTTTGAAACTTTCAAAACGTAGAACCCTTCAAAACTTTTTAACAATTTGAAAGTTTCGAAATGTTAATTTCAGAAACATGAAGTATTCAATTTCAAAACTTCGGAATTCATGGAAAGTTTCAAAATAGTTTGGGAAGTTTGGCCTTCAATGAGACTTTCGAAACCAATTTCGAAAGTTTGGGAACAATACGAAAGTTTCGAAAAGCATTTTTTTTAGTTTTTTTTATAATTTTTTTATTATTGATATATTGCAGTGCCTAGAATGAGAGATGCATTTGGCCAAATTATTCGCAACGTGAGAGGTGATAGTGGTGATGGAGCAGAGAGAATTCCACCACCAACATCAAACAGACAACGAAACGAAGCAAATCGTCCAATAAGGCAACGTCGTGGTAGGCAGGATGTCCAAGATGATGTCGTTGAGCCTACTGAGCGTACACAGATGGAGGAGGATGTCCCTGAGCCTCCACAGATGGAGCAGGCAGACTGAAGAGCAGTATGTTGAGCTTGCACATGATGATGCTGATGATATTGATGAGCAGGATCAATATCACGGATTACCCAGAGGACCGGTGGTGACACATGTGTTGACACAGTGTGAACACCATGTGGCTTGGAGGCTATGAGAAGGAAAGGTATATTATAATTAGTTTTTATTTATATTTAATTAATTATTTATTTAAATAAGAATAAACATTTATTGTTATGTTATGTAATTACTCGCAGGATCGTGGATCGTTAAAGGTTATTACTCATGAATTGAAGCTGAAGAAGTTTGCTGAAGTTCCTATTCCAGATCTTGTACAACATTGAATTCGAGAATCTGAGTTGCTACATTTTTCTAGCTTACCTCACTATAACGGATGCTGGTCTGACATCTGCATTTGTTGAAAGGTGGCATAAAGAGACCGACTCATTTCATTTTCCATTTGGAGAGATGACCATCACATTGGACGACGTCACAACTCTTCTTCATATCTCACCCCATGGTAAATTTTTTGATGCACCTGTGAATATGAACACTAATAATGCTGCAAGAGCTGCACATGAGTACTTAGGTGCAACATGGGAGGAAGCACTAACTAAGATTAATTATAATAAATGTGCCTAATATAAACTGCAATGTTACGTGATTTATATATTAGTCTCTTTCAAACTAACTAGTTTGAGTGTGCGACTAGAACGTACCTTTGCATTTAGTTGACAACACTATTTTGGTCGATAAAACACATACGTGTGTAAAGGAGAAATACATTAGTTTGTTTATTGATTTAGATCGTTGTCGGGATTATTCGTGGGGTATTGCGGCATTGGTTTTTCTTTATGACAATCTGGGAGATGAAGTTGTCCACAACACTCGGCTATTAGGAGGTTACATGACTCTATTACAGGTATATGATTTATATTAAGTTGTGTAGTTTATTTATTTATTTATTTATTTATTAAGTTGTGTTATATATGGTGTATTGCTGGATTTACGAGCACTTCCCTAGCATGTGTAAGCGGGGAGATTGACAGTATATAGTGTTGCTATCATGTAACCCAAGTCTAGTACATTCATCCACTTAGCTTTTCCTTGAGCACCAAATCCTGAAATTTTCAATGAGTTACGTACTAATTCAACACAATCATCAAAAACATTAGAATAAAGGTCTTGATGTAGATGAATCTCTTTATCCAATTGTATTCAAACTTAAGGCCAAGATTCTTTAGTCCAACCTAACAATATTGCAATTGCGTGAAACATACAATTTCCATCAAGCACAATATCTATTATCTCCAAAATATAATGATGTATAAAAATAGGAAAATGTATGCTATATGGTTGCCTTGCATAATACTGTGCTGATTGATTTGAAGAATGTTGAGATGGTTGCCTTGTAGAACATTGTGCTGATAGATCTGTAGAACGTTGAGATGATTGCCTTGAAGAACATTATGCTGATAGATCTGTAGAACGTTGAGATGGTTGCTTTGCAAATTCTTGATAGGCATCAACAATGATGTAGACTTTGAAAAAATGGTGAATTATATCCGTGCTCAACATCGAGGATGGTTTTTTGAAAAGACAATTTAATGATACATACTTGATTCTTCAACATCATATTCACAACATCTCAACTTTTACACAAATCACGAAAACTAGTTTACAATATATTTTTCAATCTCCAATGAGCAGACTCAACTCTACAATCGTAGACATAAGTACGTCGATTTTTTTTTTTTTGAAACATAGCCTATAGTCTTATTTTCATTCTATTTGTCTAAAGGTGTAACATACCTTCAAAAGTGATTCAATAATTAAATCTTCATGAATTTTTATTTATTTGTATTCTATAAATCAAATAACACAAATTAAAACAAATCATATAAATTAGTAAATCATTTTTTCTAAAATAAAAAAAACCATAATTTAAAAATACATATTAGATGTTGTGTTCTCCAAATGCATCATTCTATTGGTCAAAACCTTGACAAATTTTCTCTGTAAAGTGTCAACCATAAATCTTTCACATAATCAACAAAAAGGACAATATCGACACACACTAACTCAAAGTGTTACAAGTGATGATCATACTCCTCCACACTAGTCGAATATACAATTTTTTTTTCCATAAATCCATACTTCATCTTGCCTATCCTTTTTCACATATTATTTGCATTTTGCCTCAACATTTTTTCAATATGAAAATGACATAGAAAATGAATAAGTAGGAAACACAACATTAATAGCATTCATTATGGAAATATCTTTATCAGTCACAATAACTTTAAAAACTAAAGTCTTAGAGACGAACAAATGTCTTACCTTTTAAAATGAAATGTGTTTAACAAAATGAAATGAGTTTAACAAACTTTATACAATTTGGATGCATCCAAAATATATCACTCAAAACATTTGAATTCTCATGTCTTCTTATATGATGCACATAATTTTCTTTTTGTATTAACTTCAACAACTAATGCATTTTTGTGTACGAACCTCTCAATGATGATCAATAAGTACTCCTTGTTTTATATATTTGATTGAGAATTGTGGGATTAGCTTTATTTATCTCTTTCAAAGCATTCAAAATGAATCTTAGTGCAAGCTTATACTTTGTCATCATTGATAAATTTTTTCTCTTCATTTAAACGCCCCAAATATGAATGATCAGTTACAGTATCAAGTAAATCATAATTGTGTTCCACAACAAACACTAATTTTTCATCCTTCACCAATACTTAACAATATATATCTGAGGATAAATGGACAGTTTTCCTTGTGAGAACAAGTTACCGTTGATTTTTATTTATATCTTCCACTTCTTTCGTATCCAAAAATTAATTTATCTTTTCTTCCCCTCTTTCCAATTTATTTATCTGATTGAATGGTAACAATTAAAATTTCATTTTTCCTTCCAATATTTTTTGGCCATTCAAATACAACTTATCGAGAGGGAAATACCTACAAAATATGTTTCAAATAAAACATCAAATATATATATCTATAATAAAAATTTGATTGATGGTGGGTTATTAGTAATAATACTTGATCGATAGTGAATTTTTCTTTAGAATATATAATCGTTCTTGAAGTAGGAACCTTAACTATACTCATACCTAATTTCAAAAAGAATAATAAATTTAATTAATAATTATATTAAAAATCTATTTTTTTTAAATAAAATTTTAATTATTATTAAAATAATTATGAACATTTCGAAAATTTCTCATAAATTGACACTTTCAAAAGTTTCGAAAATTTTGAAATTTTCAAAAGTTTCGAATTTTTTGAAATTTTCAAAATTTTATTACTTTGAAAACTTAAAGTTTCGATGATTTGTGTTTTGAAAATTTGAAAGTTTCGAAGTTTGTGTTTCGATGATTTCAAATTCATCAAAAATTTCAAAAGTTTTGATGAATTCTGGAAAAATACATGTCAAAACTTTCAAGTTTTTCAAAAGTTTCGAAACTGTTTACAATTCTCATCTGCAAGGGTCAACTTTTTTATATCTCCAAGGGTATATCTCTCCATTAGCAAAACGATGTCGTAGACTTGATCTCTTTAGATGACCTCCAATGGGTTAAACTGGTGAATATCGCTCTTGAAATTAATGTTAGATACCATCGTGATGACTTTTTGACTAATCCTGTATCTATCTGAAGTTCGTAGATAGTCTTAATTACTTGACCATTACTCGGCCTGAAAAGCCATTTGTTGTCCAATAGGTAAGTCAATTCATTCACTTTTCTCGTCATATTTACTTAGCAACATTTTGTCGTATAATTTATTGCTTGAAAGGTACCTCTCAATGAGGTCTTTTCTTTCTTATTGGGACAAACTCGTACATTGATTTCTTACACTTATGCTAATTTGGTTAGGTGTCTTGACACTCGGTGATCTGTTATAGATTGGTGCGTATTTCTTAGTTCTTTGTTGATTTCATGAAAAAATAAAAAATCAAGCTAGAGTCCGTAAATCCTCAACTGAATCGAAGTATCATGTTATGTCTATATGGCTTGTTTTGAAATAATTTGTATTCGTGGTCTTTTGACTAAATTTGGATTTTCTTAAACAAAACTGATGTCTTTATGCTGACAAAACAAATGTCATTCATATTGTTGCCAACCTTGCTTTTCATGAGTGCACAAAGTATATTGAAGTGAATTGTCATTCTATTAGAGATACCTATGATAATCATTTTATCTCACTTGGTCATGTCAACACTCAATTGCTAACGTTGGAAATAGGCAATTGTCCGTGCCATCAGTTTCTTGTTCGTAAATTGACGCTACTTGACCCGTGGTATTATTTGAGGGGATGCTAATCAAGGATTAATTGTATCTATTTAGTTTCCCTAATTTAGACTAGCAAAATTGGACAATACAATATTTTGTTATTATGAATTTTAAATGTCTATAATTGCTAATGTACTATTTATAGTGGAGAAAGAATGAAGAAGGCATCAAGCCTGAAGTTGTGACAATACTAATCTAATTCTCCAGGAGATTTTTCTTCAAAGTGGAGTTTAGAATGAATAAAATTTCTGGATGTCAACTATCAATCACAATGGTTTCTAAACTCTGATTTTTCAATCTGTTTTACCACCATTCCTGTCATCTATTGGTTATTTGGAAACAATGGTTACTTAGTTGTTTTCCAATTTTGGAAAACAATGGGATGCAGATTCCTATTGTCACTTATAACATTTGATGATAAGAAAAGCAATTGCTTTTAACAATGACATAAACTGAGATTTTGTTGTTCCTGAAGTAGAAGTAGACTATTTTGGATTGTGGATGTTGAATTAAAATTTACGATGGCACTTCTTGTATGAAATTGATAATGAAATAATTGACAAAGGGGATAAGACAAGTAGTTTCCTTTTTGTACAAAGTTCTTAAAGGATTATGTCAAAGATATCCATGCAGCTCAATTCTAAATGAATCATATAAAAGAAATAAAGACTAATGTCTTGCAAGAGATGGAAACGCAGTATACATACTTTAATTTATAAGGCAAAAGTAAGGTCACCCGAAAGAAAATACGAAAAACACATCCCATGCATTGTACAAAAAACATAAAACTAAAATCAATTAAATACTTAATTAGGAAGCATTGAGAGTGCAGAGCAAGACAATTTAACTAGCTCAAGACAATTTGGTTCAAAGTTCAAACATTTGCTGGTGCAGAGACATTTTTTCTTTTGAATATCCAGACTCATCAAAATACCATAAAAGCAAAAACTAATTCTAAAAATCAGGCATGGAACTAGAAATGTAACTTGGAGAACAACACACTCTGTGGAGAAGTCTTTTTTTACATCCACAACTACAAGCTTTGCAAGTTAGGCTAGTTATAATGGATTAAAATTAACAGAGTATAATGCATTAGAGATATTTTAAGTATCATTATTTAATTATTTTAGTTTTCAACACAAAAACATAGATTTGTAAATAAATTATGTCCTATTCAAAATACAAGTTACAAATTGTTATAAGGTTTAGCTAATCTTTAGTCCCAAAACTATTTTGGGATTTTTAAATAAGTTCTTACACTGTGGTTGAACAACTGTAAAAGAATTACATAATTACATTATATAGATCTGTAAATTCACCTAATTACATAACCCATGTAACAATAACTAGTTTCATTCAAAGACAAGCAAGCATCTTTCACCTTTTAGTCAAAATCTGGAAGGGCCAATTATAACAGAGAAGTAATCATTCATTTTATTAATGGTAAGTGAATTTTGTTATTTTTTTATACCCAAATTAAGTACAAGGAGTTCTAAAGTTCAGAGCCAAAAATGAGTACCAAAACACAATTTCATGGACCCAAATAAAGTAACAGAACCACCTCCTAAGATGGATCCAAATTCTATTTGGGATAAAACATTTGATCAACACCAAATTGTAAATGAAACTACACTTGCATCAAAGGACTCCAATCACTTACTTACAATGCAACCACCATCAGAAAAAATTACTTATCACATATCTAAAAACACCAATATCATTTAACAACAGCAACAACTCTGCATATAGATCAATGAGAAAGGACTAGACTTTCTTTACCATAATTTTGATACTGCTTTGGAAACAATGGGAACCACCTAATCAAACTGGTCAACAAAAACATGATGTATTTAAAATGGGCAATATTGTGGAATTGAGGTCTCCAATAGCATTGCAACCGAAATGCAAAGGTTTGCAGGTTATGGCATACCCGCAACTGGAATTTAAAACTATGATTGGAAACTAATATAAGAAAAAAAAGAGAAAATTTATATCAAACACTTATTTATATATCAAAGATGTTATTATGCCATATGACTACTGTCAGCAACCATAATGTGTACAACACCTCTTCAATTTATGAATTTCATATTGCGTGAAAAGAAATTATCTATATATGTCTATATTCACATAACAGCTCTTCAAAACATGATCAAGAAACTTGAATATCCAAAACATCTAGTTTACTTCCACGCGCTTCACTCGCCATGTCACTTGTTCTTGAGCATAACTTGGCCAATAGCAAGTGCCTAAAATGAAAAAATAAAATTAAAGCATCACACTTTCGTACTTTAATTCAACACATCGAAGTCGACAATTTATCAATTTCATTATTTTTTTACTAAACATGCATCAAATTCATCAACAAATTATATATGGAAAGAGAAACTGTCCACTCATTGTCAAGAAAATAAAGAAATCAAGAAAATTAAACAATGTAAATAAATTGATGATTATAGATTTAATCCTAATTAAATTCGCTTAAAGAACAAAGAACAAAGAATTAGTAAAACACGTACGATTCCAAGGAAAACACCAAGACCGATGAGGAGTGTTTTGAAGGGAAGTAAATCGGTTTGTACAACTTCAGTAGAAGATTGAAACAGTGGTTGAGGTTCTTTCCTCTCTTCATCAGGTTCTTTTTTTTCTCTTCGATAAGGAGGAGAGTTAGGCGGTGGTGGTGGAGGTGTGCGTGGTGGCGGTGGTGGTGGTGGTGGCTGTGGACGAGGCTGTGGTCGTTGACGTGGAAAATTCAGTGGCGGTGGACGTAGTATTTTTTGCATGTCAAGGACATATTGTTTATCATCTATTGCTATGTCAAGATTTCCATACCATGGCTTCGGTGACTCCTCAACGCTTATTGCTCGAAACAGGGTTTCCATTTCTCAATAACAGCAGTATTTTGCATATACCTCAAAATGCTACTATAGCTAGAATGTTACTGTGATATTTTATTACTCGTATAGTGTATAGATCATTATATAGCGACGTTTTGATTTGGAAGCTAGCTAGATTTACAACTAACTCTTAACTGACTTCTAACTGTTAACTTCTCCGGTTAGTTAGTTAACCACCCACCCTGCTTCATAACTGAACTGGCACTTCACACTAGTATAGTAGTTTATTCAACAAGCTTGTTAATTTTGGTATATGTAGCATGTTTAATGATGAATTTTGTCTTCTTCTTCTCATGAGTTTGTCTTTTAGAATATATTATATAAATATATGTATGTATCATGTCATTCTGCCATATGACTATGATCAGCATCCATAAAAGTACATATGTTGATTTTCCAGTTCCATGTCCAAGTCTCCATACCATGGCTTCGATGATGGTTCGAATCATGGTTTTACAACTAATTCTAACTGACTTCTAACGGTTAACTTCAGTGGTTAGTTAGTTAACGACACCCATCTTGCTTGATAACTAGAGTGACACTAGTGTAGTGTGTTCAACAAGCTTGTTAATTTGCGTATATAAACCTAACATAAGTCATATAATCATAAATAACATTCCACTCTTGGAAGAAACATTAAGACTTTTCATTTTTGAGAATCTGAAAATTAACCAACATGAGTAAACAGAATAGTCCTCAATCAAAGAATAGTCCTCGATCAAAGCCCATTACCATTGCTCGGCTGAGGTTAGAAGATCCACCGGACATGCCATCACCACATCCGCCGTCTGATTCTCCTTTACGAAGGATGGCACCACTCTCTCCTCTAAGGGAACGGCGCAACTCTCCTTTTTCCTCACCACCTTCGTCTCCATCGCCACCAAGCTCTCCTCTAAGCTCACAACCTAACTCTCCTCTAAGCTCACAACCTAACTCTCCTCGACCTCTGCTTCAACCACTTATTTCGCAACCATCATCACCACCAACTCTGCAATCACCGCCACCCTCTCCAGAAGGACGATTCGTCAGGAACTTCGTGCGCGGCGTAATCATAATCGATGTGGTCTGTATATGCTTTACACTGGTACGGTGTTCTTGTTCTTTCATCTTTCTTTTCTTTCTCATTAATCTATACATTTCTCTATATCTATAAATATATAAAAATTGAATATAAAGACAGATGATAGTGTTGTTTTGAATAATTAGTTAGGATCAAATCTGAAATAGTATATTCATTGTTCAATATATTAATTATGATATATGCTTTGCATTTTGATTATGAAGACCTTTTCTTGAATTATGTATCGAAATTCTAGAATATCACAGAATTAATTTCAATAACATTATATGTAAGAAGTTTCATTTTATTTGTCCCTAATTAATTGTATTTCTATGTTTCAGGCGTGGTATATTTTTCGTAGGTCATGAACTCATGATCACTGGTTGGATTGGTTTAGCAATTTCAAGCACATGTCACATAAGACCGATGTTGAATATGGTCATGTTTTTAGAATTGATGTTTTGACTTTCCTAGTTAATTAGTAGATTGAAGAGGTGTTATATGAAGATAGACATATAATAGATAGTTCATTTTGACGAAGTATATGAGATATATGGATGCTGATTAGTGACTGTTATATGGTATAATGACATCTGTTGATATGAATATTCATTTTGTTGATTTTTTGTTTTCAAATTAGTTGATATATTTGGTATATGCTCTCTGTCTACTGCAATATTTTATAGGGAAAAGTTTTAGCTGACATCTATGTCAAATTTAACCTCTCAAACAGAGGACTTACTATCCTTATTTTCTAATTTAAAAAATTATATATTAATTCTATAAACTTATATGGTCTTGTGGATAAATGATGTGTGACATACTCAATTTAATAAAAATTTTATAGTATGTAAAGCTTTCATCAAATTAATATTCCATTTGAGGAAACCGTGAATTGGTTGAACCCCTGTTTTTTCTAGGATTAAAATTCCTCCTTTAACAATGACATCAAATTAATTCATATTTAGATTGGGTAGTTCACACTATTCAGTGTTTTCAAAGGAGTATAAAATTAATGCTAAAGGAAGATTGTATGTACTTCACACTTCTCACTTCACTCTGAATTTGGTATTTGGACATTATGTGTTCAATGGAGGCATTACTATCATTATGTGATTAATTTGGTATTTGGTATTTGGAACAAGGCTTATTTGCTTGTGATGCAAGTGTAGTTTCATTTCCTGTGTGTAGTTGCACTCAACAACATTCATGTGTTTTTTTTTTTCAAGACTTAATTACCCGTAGGGAGTTTGATCCGGTCGTTTTTTGTCTCAATTTTTTTGTTTAAGTAAATTTTTTTAGAATTATTTTAGATACTAACATCTATTTAAATAAGACTTGAGATATTTCTTAACAATTTTTTATAGTTGTTTTTATAATTTCTATGTATTTAGCTACATTATTCACAATAATCCAAAAAATAATAATTAAAAAGTGATTTCATAAACCACAAAAAGTTAGTTATTGTTTTTGAATTTATTCTTATTTTTTTTCTTAATTTGCTTTAGAAAACTTGTCGATAACTGATTTTTAATAATAATACAAAACGGTCTGTTTAAAAAAATATAGAATGATGTTCATTCATTTAAATCAATAAAGATTATATTGATCAAGAACATATAATTTAAAGACGTTAAAATTGAAAAGAAAAAAAAATATGTGAACAAACTCATACTATTTAAATTAATTAATAACATAATACGGTAAAATATATACAAATGTGACAAAACATACAATAAATATAACAAAATTTAGGTGTTCAAAATATCTATATTTCCGGAGTTGAAAAGATGACGTTGTCAAAATCAAAACTGATTTGTCAATCTGAATTAAAGAACACTGCAACAAGATAGAAAATCAAAACGTTAAACAAATAGAAGCAATCAAACTCACGAAAAAGCATAAAAGAAAAATGAAATATGTAAGAAGATTCAAAATACAAGTCTTTTATCGGATTAAATGAATGGTTTTTTAAAAGAATGTTATATTAGATACATATTAATAATGGTTAGACATAATTTAAATGATGAGATATTATAATTTTTATTGTGGCAAAGACTAAAATATAACATAAGTAAAAAATAAATAATCAAAATTATATTTAAATTAAATTAAAAAAAGTAGAAATGATCATAAAATATTTTAATTGAGAGGATCTATACCCTTCTTATTACCTCTAATTGAACCTAACTATTAAATCAATTTTACTTATGCTATATTTTAATCTAGATAAAACACAAAAAATAAATCAATTTTGGATATACGATTTCATTTTAAGATGAACCTAATAATTAAAGTATTTTTCCGAACAAAAAAGTAAAATATACAAGATCACAACGGATTATTCTTATAGACCTATAAAAAAATAAAGAGAACATTATTTTTTACAACAACTACTATATAGACTCAAAATCTAAAATTTGTCATTACTTTGAAATATATAATGTCCGTGAAGTGGAAATCTAATAACGAAGTACACCAATAATTTATTATCCAACATTTACAAGCATCAACATTTACAAGTATATATTTTTGTCATGAAATCTATGGTAATTCAAATTATTTCAATAGATTGTCTTTTAAAAGGCAATTAGTCTCGTGAAACCATCTCCAATATCTTGCAATCTTCTTCTAACTTTCTTTTTAATCCATCCGATGAATAAAGTTGGCCTCTTTTTGAGTCTTTTGATAATTATAAAATAATATATATAATATATTTCTTTTTTCTTTTTCAAAATTAACTATTACAACTAAGTCGACAACGGATACAACAATAAGATTAATCAAGACACGTCAAATAATATATTGGTCATACAAATTATTTGTCTATCTTTTTACTTCATGAATATTGACATCTAACGACAAATAAAATTTATCTCTTGAAGTTCGTAATAAAATTTAAGACTATTTTAAAAGACATTAACATTCACTATATGTCTACTATAAAAAAGTAATTTACTATACTTATGGGTTGTCATCGAGTATTTTAAGATATGTCACTACATATTTTTTTATTTCTTCCTACAATTATAGTTGTTACTAAAACTTATTAAAATATTATTTATTAAATTTATTTTATTTTATTTCACTACTTATTCTAATTCTAGTTACTAAATCATTAATACCATCTGGTTGGAGAGGAATGTCATTATCTTCAACGGTAAGGTTTTGAATCATGAGGAGGAGGTTGTCGGAATGCTAATTACTACAAATCTAGTGTTCCGGAAATTTTGAACAATTCTCGTAAGTGTTTATAAAAATTAAATTGGCCTTGTAAGAAGAAATTAATGTAAAGCGGTAAATAAAAAACAGATGACCTTCTTGTATTATATAACTGACACACTGTTATGATTTTAATTTTTTTTTAGCTTGCTTAATTGTAATGGTTGTAACTGTTTAGGCAATATGACCATTTAGATATCATTTTTATTTTTCTCTATAAGCTACATATCGGAGATAAAATAAATGCGTTGATATCTTTTTTCGGCAATATGGAACGAACGCCTCTGTCATGCCTTATTTGCTTCACAATCACTATTTGCCGTATTTTACATACGATAATAATCACTTTACAAATCTTCGTACAAAAACAGTTGCCGCAAAACAAAAAAAAATGGCTTTGCCAATATTCCTACTGTATATTTCTTTAAAGTAAAATAGAAAGAAAAAAAAATCAAAAATAGAAAATTGTTTTAACAAATTTTCGTTTTTCTTTCTTTTCATATTTAGTACCACAATTTTAAAAATTCTACATTTATTTTGATGCACCAAGGTATTATTCAAGTCAATATGTAATGTAAATATTTTATTGATTTTAAAGTATGCTTCCTACAGAGATATTGTGATGATAATACTAAAAGAAAAATTAATTTTAAGTATTCAAAATAAAAATGTATTTTTTTTTTTATGAATTTAATTAATATATATTGTCAATCTAAAAAGTTTTTATATTTTCAGTCAATCACAATCGTTAATTTATTAAAAGTATTTAATTTTTATTATAACTATTTTTAAAGTTATAAAACATTTTCACAATGTAAAAATGTTGATGACATTAAACTTTTTCCTAATAAAATAATCAAACAACATTTAAATTTGTAATAAAAATAAAATGTAAGAAAGAGACTTAATGGGACACCAACGCATCATCATAGTCACTCTGAATCGGTATTTATTGATAAAATAAAAAGAGAGAGTAAAGGTTTGTCTGATTCATATTTTAAAAACTCTATTTTAGTTTTTTAAAATTTTAAAATTAAAAAATATGTTTTTAAAAATTATTTTTAATATTTTATGTTTTAAAATTAAAAAAGAAAAATAGTGTTTTATTTTTCATTTTTTAGTTTTTATTACTCTCTAATAAATAATTGTTTTAAAAATTAGAGTTGCCAAAATTTTATTTTTAAAACAATTTTCTAAAATTTATTTATAAAATAGTTTTCAAAAAACTAAAAAGTAAAACACAATCAAACAAACCCTAAGTCATTCATGAACTTGTAATGAAAATATTGTGGTTAACTTTAGCATTTTTCTTTGTCAAATTATTCCTACTAATTATTGACATGTTTTCTACTAACATAAATGCAAATTAAAATTAATATTTTTGAAGTAGTATATATAATAATAATTAAAGAATATAATTAAAAAACATAATTAAATTTGCATTGAAAAATAAAGACAACATACATTTTAAAATATATTTTTTATTAAAGTGACTATTTATTTTAAAACAACGGAACTATATCTCAACAAAAAATGAATGGCATGTAACTCCATTTTTTATGTGTTTCTTCTTCTTTATTCTTGACTTAGGTATGAGTACTTACATTTCTTCTGTGATGAGTTTAGTTGAATTTGGAGAACATTGAAAAAGTTCTACATTTACTAGAATGGTATAAGAAGAAGGAGTTTAAAGCTAAATATATGACTCTAGTACTTCATTATAAATTGCACCAATTAGAAACTCTTTAAGTTTGTATCTGAATCTTTTCTCTTATACTCTTGTATTATAGTGTTGGAAAATATAGTTCAAATATTTGCTATGTAGAATCTGAATGTATAGGGGAGCCATGAGGTGTTTTGAAAAGTATATGTGTTGTAACAATTTTTACGTAATGTTATTCTTTGGTTGCCATTTATGACAATGGTCGTGGATTTTTCTCTAGATTTAGAGTTTCCACATTATTTTATTGTGTTTTGATTGTCATTTAAATTAATCTCTTTGTTTATTTTTCTAACATCTATTATCAGAGTTTTTGGTATGGTCTAGGAAAATAGACTTCTTTATATGTTCTATGGTTGCAGTTTTGTATGATATCTTCCTCATCAGAAAAGAAGGATTATATTGTACAATTGTTATTTAGACAATATTATATAACTAAGAAACAACTTGATTATTAAGTGGTCATTTGTGACTCACCTATCTTTCCTTAAAACCTAGCTAGTGCACGCACTACAAGAAAAAAAATCATATTAAGACGAAATTATGGGACAACACTTGTTGTTCCATGCATGGAACAAACCTAAATGTTCCACCGTGAATAAGGTCATGCATGATCTGATTAATGAAAATGTAATGCACTTGAGATGTTATGTATGCAATGACTTGACACTACAAGAAAATAGGACTTTTGTGAGGGCCAAAAACCCTCACAAAGGGGAAAAAACAGCCACAAAAGTGGCTTTTGTGAGGGCTTTTGGCAGCCACAAAGAAGCTGGTCACAAAATTTTGTGAGGGCTTTTGCAGCCACAAAGGAGCTGAAACACGTTGGCATTTGTGAGGGCTTTTGCAGCCACAAAAGTATGCCTTTGTGATGGCATAGGCCGCCACAAAGGACATGCTGAATTTGCCTGATGCAGCTTTTGTGAGGGCATAGGCCGCCACAAAATCCAAGCTGACTGGGCATTTGTGAGGGCAAAGGCCGCCACAAATGCCAACGTAATTAAAAAATTAAATTTTAATTCCAAATTAATAGTTTATTAAATTATTATATATAATAAATTAATATAATTATAATATTAAAATTTAAATTATAATTAAATTAAATTTGAAATATAATTTAATTATAAATTAAATTTAATATATATATATATATAATTTAAATAGTAAAATATTAATAATAAAATATTTAAATTAGTAATAATAAAATATTTAAATATTTAAATTATTAATTATAATTATAATTATAATTATAATTATAATTAAACATTAATTTAAATTAATGTAAGTTATAAACAAATTATAATTTAAATTAAAATTAAATTAAAATTTAAATAAAATTAAAATTAAATAGTTAATATTAAATATTAAAATTAATAATTATAATTATTTATATAATTAAAC
>JBBPBS010000858.1:1876012-1906274 GCA_037974835.1 Cicer judaicum
AATTTAAATTAATGTAAATTATAAATAAATTATAATTAAAATTAAAATTGAAGTAAATAAAATTAAAATTAAATATTAAATATTAAATTTAAATATTAAAATTAAAATTAATAATTATAATTATAATTAAACATTAATTTAAATTAATGTAAATTATAAATAAATTATAATTAAATTTAAATTTAAATAAAATTAAAATTAAATATTAAATATTAAAATTAAAATAAATATTATATATAAAAACATAATATTAATAATAATTAAAGCTAGCTATAGCAATTATGACAAAATCAAATAAAACATGTATTCCAAAATTAACAATTAATGTCTTACAAACCCAAAATTAACAAATAATGTCTTACAAAGTGGAAATTAATTAAGCACACAATAATGTCATACAACCCAAAAATAATTTATTCAAATTCTTCAAAACACATCAATCCTCATAATAATTCCTCTGATCAGCTCCACTCCTACCATCATTATTTCCTGCATTCATACCCGACGAAAGAAGTCCCTCAAAAGTATTATGCATTTGTGTTGGAGGAGACATCATGCTTTGAAATTGAATTTCATCTTGAATGGCACCACTAGTAGTCGAAGGAGGAGCCCTAGCTGGCTGAGGTTGATTTAAATCTGGTCGGATCAACCCAGCTGTTGGCATAGTTGGTCGGTATGCAGTTTGATGATCTGGGACATGTTGATGTGAAGATGATGGAGCATACTGATAATTATGAAAATATTGTTGTTGCTGAAACATTGGCTGCTGCTGTTGCTGGAAGGCAGAGTTCGAAGGATCCTGGTGTTGTTGGAAATTTGGAGGCGGTTGCTGCTGCTGGGAGTATTGAGAGTAATTTTGTTGCTGCTGGAAAATTGGTTGTTGATGCAAGTATTGAGGCCGAGGCAGGAACTGCTGATGAAACACAGGAGGAAATGAAAATTGTTGTTGTTGAAATTGCTGTTGCTGCTGAAACTGCTGCTGCTGCTCTTGAAACCTATGTTTCCATTCCTCATTCAATTTATCAATTGCGGCTTGTATCAGCTGCTGTGTCCTTTCTTCTTGCTCACTTGCCCATTGCTCCTTTAACTGATCAAGATTATCTATCGGCGCCGGACGATGAGATCGATCTGTACTAGCATAAGAAGAAGTCGGCGTCTCAGTCTGAATATAGCCGGTTGGACCTTTCACAAAGATTGATGATAAAGTACCGGCTCCCAGCACACGCCCTTTATACTTGCCACCACTGATGTTCATAAAATTTGCAGTCTCATATTGTTTCCGCTCCTCTGGAGTAGCTCTCATAGCAGGAGGAAGAGTAGCTTGATGATCATCCCATTCTTTCATGACTTGTTCAAGTTGTTCCTATATTAGAAATCAAAAAATTAAAATAGTTAATAATTAATATATAATAATTTAAAGGTGTAAATATATATATAATAATAAATATATAATAATTACCTGAATCGTTTTTGATAACGAATCAGTATACTCATTTGTTTGAGGATTAACATGAAGATAGCGATGTATCTCAGCCTGAGTGACCTCCCTACCAAGTTGCTTTTCCTAAAATATATATTTAATTAATGTCAAGTTTTATAAGTTGGTGAAATGTGATGATTAATTAAATAAAAATTAATAGATATATATTATAAATAATAATTAATTACCATATAGTATTTAATTTCTCCAGCAGACATGGAACCTCCCTTATGTGTACTGGTACCTCTCTCAGATGCTCTATTAATCTTTGCTTTTTCTCTCTTCTGTTTGTAAGCATCTGTGTTCCACTTCCTCCACAAAGCACTCCAAACATTTTCACCGATCCAATTAGGCCGTTTATCCTCGCCCTTATTACGTGTGTAAGACAACATAGATGACAGACGCTTCGAAAAGCGATGGTCAAATGACAACAAAACTGTGGCATCATGCTCTCTTTTCCAAGTACATTTAGTCTGTTGTTTGTTTAAATTTAAAAAATATTAAAAATATAATTCAATTAAGCAATCAAATGTATATATAACGTGCTCACTATTTATATCATAATTTTTCAATTTATAACTATTATTTCTCCAATCCCAATTTAGTTAACCAATTTATTTATAGCAGGAATTTTAAATAGTTTGCAACAACAACAACAAAATTTAGCCAATTTATTTATACTAGTAATCTTAAATAATCTGCAACAACACCATCCTTTTCTACCCTCAAGTATTATATATTTTCAATGTTAATTGTTTTGATAAATTATATAGAGTCTTCTATAATTCAGTCAAATGTTGTAATTTAGAATAATTTGATTCATATTTTTAAACTAATATTTATATCTTAAATTATTTATTAAATTAATGAAATTAATATTATATTATACTTGTTTTCGATTTAAGTTTTATTGAAGTAATATTAAATTTATATAAAATTTTATCACTTTTAACGATAACAAAATTTTAATCTTTTTATAAAAACAAAACTTTTATTTTTGAAAGAGACAAGAACCGGTTATAACTTTAGTTGGGGCCACCTCTGACCAGGTGTACATAAAACTTGTTATAATTATTGTAAATGTACTGTAAATACGGATCTACAACGACTGTACTGGATATATGGATCTACCACCATGTACGACCACGTATCCAAAATGCAAAGAGATTTATAACATTTTGCAGGTATGAATTAAAAATACTTTATATAAAATATTAAATATTGTGCATCCATTATTTATTATTCCGCATATCATAACATAACTGTAGTATTTAACCACGTAGAATAAGAAAAAAAATGATAAAAATGAAAGAACAATGAATTGAGAGTGCATATCATAAAATAATTGTAGTATTTAACTATGTAAAATAAGAAAAAATGATAAAAGTGAAATAACAATGAATTGAGAGTACTAGTATTAATAAGAAGGATACAAAAATATATATTTTAAAAAAATTCACAACAAACACGAAACATATATTAAAGGATACCAAAAATAAAATAAATAAATATTTTGATTAAATGGATTCGGGGATTTAATGGTAATTGCACTTGCAAACTTCCGTACAATTAATCTGTTGTAGTAAATTATCCCTAAGTGAAAATATATTTAAACCGTATGAAAATGATAAGTAATAAATCATAAATAACATTCCAGTCTTAGAAGAAGCATTAAAAGGCTTTTCATCTGAGAATTTGAAAATTAACCAACATGAGTTGTAATACTCGATCATTATTGGCTGTTAGAATTGCACGACGGAGTCCTATACCAGAACCACTGGAAATGCCATCACCACATCCTCCAACCGATTCTCCATTACGAGCACCGAGGTCGCCACACTCTCCGCTATCGTGGCTGCTCTACTCTTCATCTCCGTCTCCGTCACCGCCAAATTCTCCACCATCACTGTCTCTATCACCAACATCACCACTCTGTCCATCAGCAATTAATATTTTTGAAAGGAACCTCTCAGATCAATTGGCACAACCTTCACCAACCTGTCATGATCATTATCAAAGTTTCTACTACAAAATCGCAATCACCATATTTTTTGTTCTTTTTTTGGTTACGCGGTAAGGAGTTCATTTTCTTTGCTCTTGTTCGTGTAATTCTTCTGTCTTTGTATTAACAAAATTTATGGATGAACATTTATTTATATATCTGCATTTTCAAATAAATAAATATAATGAATTGGTTGGAGTTGTTTCTGCATTGTATGATAATTAATTATTGTTGTTTCAGGTGTATAAATTTTTTAAAGATATAATGAATTTCAAGATTTAGAAGTGATTGAAGCTGATCAAGCGAATATGTGGTGACGGCATATCCTACATAAAATCACATTTATGTTTGTTACATTTTTAGGAGATATAACTAATAGAAATGGGGTTCACATTGAAACAGTCATATATAATCACATTTATTCATAAATAAAATGTTGTGATTACTAGGAAATAAAAAATAAATTCTCATAAGAAATAAACGTGTTTGTTTCTTCATTGCCTCCGCAAAAATATGAGATAGTATGAAAATGGGATTATTTTACTTTTTCTTTTTACTCAAACAACGTAGAAAACTGACACTGTGATATATTTTATCACATTGGTTGATAAATAAATTGTCAATATAATTTATTCTTAAATGATGTTATATTTTTAAGCAAAACCAAAATTTAGATATTTCAAACTATGTGATTAAAATGGAGACTGTATCACGTGATGCAGCCAAACCGTATCAGAACGTTTTGGCCTCATCAAACAAACTAATTATCAAATAATTTATATTTTAATTTTATTTTGCTTTTGTATCATTGATTTAGAATGTGTTTTTAAAGAATTAAGATATGATGAAGTGATAGAAAGTTAAAATAAGATATTAAAGATAAAATAGAAGATACGTAATTTAAAATATTAACAATAAATTATATTATAATATTTTGTGCTAATAAAAAGTAAACTTACCCAATATCCATAGTTTTTCCAATACATTTGAAAGAATCTAAAATCAGAATCAGATTTTTACACTTCGGGAGGCGCAATTGCAAACTGCCTGGTGAGACTAGATCGTGTTCAAGGATCAAGGAATTTCATCCAAATATTTCCATCCAAACCCTCCTTATATTTCTAGAATATATTGATTAATAATTTAGATTAGATATTAATTAAAAGTACTTTTTGTATGGTTTCCTGCAGGTGATATAATTCAAATCCAAATTCAATGTTGGTTACATTCTTGAGGACTTTTAGCTGTGATAACATAATTAGGGAACTTGGTTTAATGGTATTTGTAATCCTAGCCAGGGTTTTAAGTTGAGATTGATGATATTGTTAGATCCCAATAAATAAGACTTCTGATTATGCAAAATTTTGGGGTTTGATTGAACATGTTCCTACCTTAGAAGTCTACATAATTTTTAGTTTTGTGTCTCACTACAAGAATTTTTTAAGTTTGCGACACTTGGCCTGCGACGGTTTTGAAATAACCGCCCTCACCTTCACATTGCAACAGTTTCTGAGGCGGTTTTCGTCAACCGCCGCCACCATACTACACCATATAAAGCACACGAGTTGCGTTTTTCAATCTCGCCATCAGTTTGCGACGGTTCCTGGGGCAGGGGCAGTTTTAATCAATCTCTCTCTCTCTCTCTCTCTCTCATGTATCCCTTTCTTAGTCCCGCACACATCCTTTCACAACCCTAAAATTTCTGAAAAGCCCCAAATCTGTCAACCCTAAAAGTTCTGAAGGAAACGAAATCGAAGAGAAATGAAATCTACTATGTAAAAGAAGGTGATTTATCATCTTGGAAACAAAATCAACTCTTGCAAAGGTAATCATTTAGTTCCATTTAACAGTTTAGTTCCAATTTTTTTGTGCGGCAAGTGTTATCTTAATTTTGAAATTAATCATAATGAATGAAAAGCATCACATATTGTTTTCTGTAAATTGGGGCACTGGAACAACATGATATATTACATAATTTTATTAAATAAAAAACTAAATGAATACTCTGTCCATAATGGTCTAACTTGAAGTTTTCAACAAAATTCTTTGCTGTATATAAAGTAAAAATTTCTATAAAGGGGCACAAAGGGATGAAATAGCCATTGTTTCATTTAGAAGCAAAACAAACAATGGAGTAGCCAAACTTAGAGTCTTTATATGGATTGGTTTGTAGTTGAGTGATGTTGGCTTATTGTGATGCTTAACTCAAATGTGTTCAGACAACTGATAATATAATTTGAGGGTATATTTTATGCTGCTGAGTGCTGACATAAAGATTTAGATTAGTGCACAAGGTCAGGGGATAATTTTAATTGAGCCTTGATTGTGTTATGCTTGCAACTATTCTTTTAATGACTGAGGTGTTGATAGCCTTATGGGATTTCTTTTAATTTTTCAAATTATCAGTCATATTTTTTTGAAGAGATATCTTTGTTTACTCAATATAACATAAATGCAGCATTCTGTAGCTTGATAGATTCTCGTAAAGTTGTGGTTTGCAACATTCATGTGCTTTACAATCCAAATAGAGGAGAAATCAAGGTTGGCCAGGTATGCACTGTGTGTTTGATATAACGTTCTCCTGGTTTGATTGTTTGATATATGTTAATGATTGGTGTGTTTGAGATTGGTTTGTTTGCTTTTAAAAATAATTTCCAGATTGTTTGTTGCCTTTGAAACTTTGAAGGCAATAGTATGTGTTTGAATGAAGGTCCCCAATAATGTAAAATGTAACACCCCATTTTTCAAAGCAAGGGTGTATTTTTTTTTTCAAAACAAATTAAAATAAAACAGAGAAATAAATAAGGTAACACCTTTGGATAAATAATTAAGTCATTATAATTTACAAGCAGCGAAAAAGTTTCTCGAAATATGAATCCGAAATATTTACATATCAAAAGTGGTACATGTAATCCCATTGAAAATAACATGTCATGGTGACAATATTAGTATAGGTACAGTCTTCCAGTTTAAAATAAACACAATACAAAGGAAAGACATATGTTCCCTCTATGTCAACCTAATCTGATCATTCTTCCAAAAAGCTATACACCCTAAGTATTCACCACGCGCCCCGTAGGATCCTTCTAACATACCTCCAGTCAAGCATTCTCATCTACATTCCCATCCATAGGGTACGAACCGGTAGGATTGTCCTGGCTCTCATCTGAGGGAAAAACCCAAATTTCCACAATAGTTGTAAAGGGTCACCAACCGAAATTAACAGTTAACACATAACATTTAAGTTTTTAAATGCACAAATAACCTTTCCACTTAGCATGCACCTTAAAAGGGTTTCCATATGCTAAACATGCATAAACAAAGTTGAAAATTGAAGTTTTTAACAAAACAACATTGTTGTATTCGAATACAGCATCTCTGTATTCGAATACAAGGCTGTTTCAGCATTCAACAACAAAAACATCATGTCTGTATTCGACTACACAGCAAGTCAGTAGCAAAACAGCATGTCTGTATTGGACTACAGCAGTCTGTATTCGACTACACAGTAAGTCAGTGGCAAACACAGGATGTCTGTATTCGAATACAGGAACTCTGTATTCGAATACAACTTCCTGTATTCGAATACACAACAGCAGAAAAACAACAAAATTCAGCATTTTTCAGCTTTTTAAAGGGCATCGAAACCAATCAACACTTACACACAAATCCAAACAATCATACTTAACAATTATAGCGCAAACACTACGACATCTTGAGTTTTGAAATGGTTTTGCAATCAATCACACTTACAAACAATTCTAAAACATCCACACTTGGCAATTATAACAAAATCACCACGACAATTTAAGTTTCGAAAAGGTTTTGCAATCAACCACACTTACACGTAATTCCAAAACATAACACTTAGCATTTTCAACACAATCACCACGACAACTTGAATTTCAAAATAGTTTACAATCAATCACTCTTACGCATAATATCAACACATAACACTTAGAAATTTCAACACAATCATAAACTTGAATCGAACACGACTCGTGTGCCAAGCACTCAAATGCAATGCGTATATGCCAAAATGCATGGACTCGGAATTCCAAACCAAAACCCTCCTCGAAGGGCCGTAAATCATAATTGTACCGCCTATCGTAGTCCAAAGTACCAATTACAGAAGTGCCACCTATCACGGGTCAGCACGATCTACTAAAAAATGTAAATCATAAACGTACCACCTATCACGGGTCAATACTGTTTATCGAGGTGCCACCTATCACGGGTCAGCACGATTTACTAAAAGAAAAAGCGTAAGTCGTAAATGTACCGCCTATCACAGGCCAAAGTACTATTTACCGAGGTGCCACCTATCACGGGTCATCACAACTTACCAAAAAGTAAATCGTAAACGTACCACCTATCACGGGTCAGTACTGTTTACCGAGGTGCCACCTATCACGGGTCATCACAATTTACCAAAATGAAATGCATGAGCATACATTGACTCCATCCACAATAATCGTTAAATAAATTCAGATATTAAAAGATTCCCCATTTTTAATACTCATTTAACTTAAACGATTTTCACGCCAAACATTAAGCAAACATACATATTAAGAGATTCCCCATTCTTAATATCCTTTTAACTTAAACGATTTTCAAAACAACATTAAGTAACCAAGACATTGAGAGATTCCCCATTCTTAATACCCAGTTAACTTAAACGATTTTCAAAACAACATTAAGTAACCAAGACATTAAGAGATTCCCCATTCTTAACGCCCAATTAACTTAAACGATTTTCAAAACAACATTAAGTAACCAAGACATTAAGAGATTCCCCATTCTTAATGCTCAGTTAACTTAAACGATTTTCAAAACAACATTAAGTAACCAAGACATTAAGAGATTCCCCATTCTTAACGCCCAGTTAACTTAAACGATTTTCAAAACAACATTAAGTAACCAAAACATAAAGAGATTCCCCATTCTTAATATCCAGTTAACTTAAACAATTTTCACAAAACACACATTAAGTAAACAAGTCATTAAGAGATTCCCCATTCTTAATACTCATTTAACTCAATGGTTTTCAAATTCCACACAAAACAACTCAAATATATTATCAAATTCAATCCACGATTCACACCAAAGCATAACCATTCATTTCTCCACAAAATCATTTTCACGACAACATTAAGTAAACGCAGACATTAAGAGATTCCCCATTCTTAATACTCGTTTAATTCTAATGGTTCTCAAATTTCACGCAGAACAACTCAAACATTTTATCAACTCCAATCATAAACATCTCATATTTCATCAGTATTAATTAAGAACGCGTCAAATCCAACGAACACAGATTAACACAACATACCACTCAAACACATCAAATTTCATTTACTCAAAACATACACAAATGAGTTAAATTCATTTTCCCCAAATCAATACTTTAACCCTAACAAAATTCTTTTCCACACAACCACAGATAAGTCCCTAAATGCAAACTAAAAGTTTGGAAGGAGCCCTTACCTTCATGTTAGCTTTAACGTGTGATTACGGCACCGTGAGTAAATCCGGTAAATTTTCCGCTCGCTACGCCGCTTCCAAAGTTGATCGCCTAGCACCGTAGCGTGGTAGTGAGCAACTTTCCCTTCTATCTCTTCGTGAAACGAAGCTTAGATCTAGATGAAACGGGGAGGTTTGTGTTTGACGGTTTTGAAATCCCTAACACTGTTTTTCTTCGTTTTCGAATCAAAGAGGAAGAGTGAAGTTGAGAAATCCTTGCTTTCCTACCCACTAAGCCTTAGGTTTCTATTCTTGAAGTCAAAGAAAGCAAAGAAAGAAAACAAGAAGGAAGAAGGAGGAAGGACGATGGGCGGCGTGCTAGCTTCCTCTGTTTCACGTTTACGTTTTCTTTTTTCCTTCTTTCCTTTCCATCTCTAGCTTATATATATACATATATATATATATATATATATATATATATATATATATTACTTACTTACTTACTTACTATTCTAATATATATATATATATATATATATATATTATAATTGAAACTAAACCAATAAATATCTAACAACTCTCACCTCCATTACTCCACTCACATCTCAAACTATTTTTATAAAAATGTCTACTCTCGTCGTAACTCAATTGACAGATACAATTTTCAGCAACCTGAGATATTTTGAACAAAACTGTCTAGTATTAAATCCTTCGTGACGTAAATGAATTATTTTCCGACAAATAATTTTAATCCAATTTCCAAAAATATAATTTTGGCATTTAACTCACTCAATACCAAAAACTGGGCTAACAGCCTAAGAAATTCCACACAAAATACCCTAAAATTGTATAATTTAGGATTTAAAAACTACGGGTCTTATATAAAACTTGTAAAGTAGTGGCAATGTCAATGATATTTATGGTGGACCTGTGTCCTGGAGATATAATCGGAGAAACTAGAAATATGAAATAAAACTGGTTATGGTTTTTCTCTTCATCTTTTCATCTGATTTAGCTAAATGGTTATGTAATAGGTTGTTTACAAGTTTGGTTAACAAGAATATTACTTTAAACTGCTCTTGTCCATTCAATAAATGCTAAAAGATCCAAAAACTAATCAACAAATGAGTAATATTATTATAACACAAAATTTGACATAAAATAGAACACAAAAACAAATACCGTACCAAATATAGTGGGGTTCATGTTTATGTTTTTAATAAAATGTGAGTTTTCATCTCTTTTTGAAAAGATAGTTGATAGTTTTCATCTCTGGGTTATTATACTCTTTGTAAAGGAGGGCTGATATATTTTTCCGTCATTTTATTTAAGATCAACTTTATACTTTTCACCTGTAAGCTGCTGATAGTTTTGCTGGCTTGGTATTAAATTATATCGTTGGCTGATATCATGCCCCTTTGCTTGTGATAATGGTTTTAATGCACTCAGTGGCATTAAAATTTTAATGTACTTGTTCTCTAGTTTGGTATATCCAGTTCTTTATTTTTTTAACGTTAAAATTAGTTATTGTTTGTCTAGTACTATATACCTGGGCTAGTTCTATATTTTGAATGTTTATCGGGTAATATTTTCTAAGAGTATGACGTTGTTATGTTTTGTTTCTAAGTTGAATTATGTTCTTTTTGTTGATCTAAGTTGACTTATTTTCTTTCTGAATTATCTTCTTTATAGCAATGGATAAATCATGGATTAAGAAGCCACACACATCGGATGAATATGATCAAGGGATAAAGGAATTTATTAATTTTGCCTTTCAAGATGAATTAGAAAATGGCGAAATAATATGCCCTTGTAAACGTTGTGGTTTCAAAAAACCGCAGAGTAGAAGTGTAATGTATGATCACTTAAAGTGCAAACCATTTTCAAAGGGATACATCCATTGGGTACATCATGGGGAGCCCATAGGAGAAGCTAGTACAATCTCACCTATTAGTATTTCTAATATAGTTCAAGATACAATTGTCGTTGATGATCATATGCAGAACATGATTAACGATGCTTTTGGAGTCGAAGATCATGCAAATAAAGTACTCATTGAATCAAATGTAGAGAAGGAGAAAAATTCAAGTCATCAAAGGTATGAAGAGGCCAAAGAGTACTATGAATTAAGTAGAGAAGGAGAAAAACCGTTGTATGAAGGGTGTGTTAAATATTCAAGACTATGTATGATCATTTAAAGTGCAAACCATTTCCAAAGGGATACACCCATTGGGTACATCATGGGGAGCCCATAGGAGAAGCTAGTACTATCTCACCTATTAGTATTTCTAATATAGTTCAAGACACAATTGTCATTGATGATCATATGCAGAACATGATTAATGATGCTTTTGGAGTCAAAGATCATGCAAATGAAGTACCCATTGAATCAAATGCAGAGAAGGAGAAAAATGAAAGTCATCAAAGGTATGAAGAGGCCAAAGAGTACTATGAATTAAGTAGAGAAGGAGAAAAACCGTTGTATGAAGGGTGTGTTAAATATTCAAGACTATCGTTTTTGGTAAAGTTGTATCACATCAAATGTTTATGTGGAATGACTGATAAAGCCATGACAATGGTTTTAGAGTTATTAAAATATGCATTTGAATTTGCAAATATACCAAATTCATTATATGAATCCAAGAAAACAATCACCAAACTTGGTTTAAATTATGAAAAAAATCCCTGTTTGTCCAAATAATTATATGCTTTATTGGGGTAATAAGGAAGATGAAGAAAGGGAGACCTGCAAAATTTGTAACACTTCCAAATGGAAATCAAAAGAAAAAGTTGGTGTAGTTTGAGTGTACGGTGATGGCAATAATCGAAAGAAAGTTCCTGCAAAAGTTCTTCGTTATTTTCCATTAAAACCACGATTACAAAGATTATTTTTGTCCTCAAAGTCAGCCGAAGATATGAGATGGCATGCAAATGATAGTAACAATGATGGAATGCTGAGGCATCCTTGAGATTCTGAAGCATGGAAACATTTTGACTTGACACACACTTGGTTTGCATCAGACCCGCAAAATATGCGTCTTGCATTAGCTAGTGATGGTTTTAATCCTTTTGGTATGATGAGTACAAATTATAGTATTTGGCCAGTTATTCTCATTCCATACAACACTCCTCCATGGGTGTGCATGAAACATACATCTTTTATAATGTCAATGATAATTCCCGGTAAAAAAATGCCAGGAAATGATATTGATGTCTATTTACAACCTCTAGTAAAATAATTAGAGGAGTTATGGAAAAATGGTGTCGATACATACGATTCTTTTAAAAAAGAGATGTTCATATTACATGCAACTTTGATGTGGACAATTAGTGATTTTCTGGGGCTGGGTACACTTTCTGGGTGGAACACTTACATTGGACTTGCTTGCCCATTGTGTAACATTGACTCTACTCCTCGTCGTCTTCCTCATAGCAAAAAATGGTGTTTTATGGGTCATCGTCGTTTTTTTGATCAGAGACATAGATTTAGATTGAACAAGGTTCGCTTTGATGGTCAACAAGATATGCGTGGTCCACCTAAAATGTTATTTGGGCTTCAAATTCTTGAACAGGTTCAAAATTTTGATGTCACATTTGGTAGAAAGCTAGATAAAGAAAGGTCGGGAAAAAGAATACGTGGTGGACGACCTACGTGATAGTTTTGCTGGCTTGTTAGGCGGTTTTTTGGGTGAGATTGCAAGGAAGTTTAACGATTTTCCTTGTACGACAATTGGAAATTAGTTCCATCGACAAGAAAAAAATGAAATTTATAAGGATAAAATACAGGTATCAATGATAAACAACTAAATATTCTTTATTGTTTTGATTGTAAACTAATCTTTTTTTTTTTTTTTTTATGATTATGCATGCTAGTCAAAATTTGTTGTTGATGATCAAGACAACAAAAAATATATCCTTTTGAGCCTTGGAAAGAAATGGCGAGATGCACGATGTAGGTTGTTTAAGAAATTTTATAAGTTGGATATTTCTTTGGAGGAAAATCTAAAAAATTATCCACGTTCTATTAATGAAGACCATTGGGCTATTTTTGTCCAATACAGGCGTAAGACAGATACAATGGTAACTATTCTTTTGTTGTGTTGTCATTTGTTTTCTATTGTTTAGTTTTTTTATGTCATTTGTTATCATTGTAGGATAAGGCTGATAAAAATGCTGCAAATAGAGAAAAGCTAACGATCCTTCATACATTAGGCTCTAAGACACTTGCAAGGAAGATGATGAGTTGGTAGGATTCTTTCAATCTACTATTGATTGCATACTTAATTGAACATGTACTTATTACGTGTGTTTACTTGTAGGAACTGAGAGATGGTCAAAAATATAGTAGGGGTGAAATGTATTCAATTTGTCATAAAAAGTCTGATGGGTCATTTGTCAATGATGAAGCCAAGGAAAAATATGTAAGTGTAAATAATAGAAGTCTTATGTAATTGTAACTATTTGTTATTGACCACCTTATAAATCAAAGATGCAACTGTTAGTTTTGGTAATAGTGAGTTGCAAAGCTATAAAAAGATAGATAATGAAAATTAAATGAGATTATAAATTAGAGAATGTTAAATTAAGGTAAATGAATGAAGAAGAGTGAGAGGTGATTAGAACAAAACAATTAGTGAGATTGCGAAGTTAGACATTTCTGTTACAGAGAGGAATTTAGTTTGCTTTATCTGTTTGCGCAGGAACAATTACAAGTTGAAATTGGGAAGACTCCTTCTCCAAATGAAGCATTTGTTAATGTGTTTGGAAAAGAACATCCTGGATATGTTCGTTGTATGGGACTTGGAATAACACCGTCACAAATTACTACATCAATTTCTTCCTCTGAAGCTAATGAAAAGATGGAGAAAATGCAAGCTGAAATTGATAGGCTTAAGAAAAGGGATTTTGAAGTTGATATGTTGAAGGAGCAAATTGCTTTCTTGATGCAAATGCAAAATTCTAGAGACAAGCAAGTAAACTTATTTTCATAGCAAACCTATTTAAAAATCTTGTGATAATTGTTTGTCGTTGATTAAAAATATCAATTGTGTAAAGATTTCTTATAGTTGCTATAAGAGAAATTTAGTTAATTAGTTTTGACAATATTTATCAATATTCATTGAAATTAATATATACTTTTTTTCTTCTTCAGGCAATGGACATAGAATCGCCAATAGATGGTAGACGTTCATCTCAGTCCATCCACCAACCTGATGATCGTGGAACATCATTAGGGACTAATTAGATATTTGGATGAACTTCTAAGTTTGATAGAGTTGTTTTGTATTTTTAGCTACTCCACTAATGTTTTGAATATTTAAACTACTTTATTTATTATTTTAGTTAACTTCAATGTATGAATTGGTGTTATTTCTTTTGAAAAAATTATATATTTTGGAATAGTTATTAATTATGTATTTAAATTATGTGAATGGTATTTATGAATATTTCTTATTTTAATTGATTAAAAATATGAAAAAATTGTATCATATTTTTTTCATTTTAAATTATTAGGTTTGCGACGGTTTAAACTGCCTCAAAATAAATATAGCGACGGTTGATAACTGTCGTTATTGTTCAGAAATAAATAAATTTGAGTGTCTTTTAGCGACGGTTTTAACTAAATTTGGAGGCGGTTAAGAAATGTAGCGAATTTTGCTGACGGTTGGAACGACGGTTTTGTGAACCGTCGCAAATTGGCCTCGCGAAGCACAAATCTGCGATAGTTGTAGAACCGTCGCAAACATCAAACAGCGGCGGTTGCAACCGCCGCAAACCCCCCTTTTTAACCGCCACAAAACGTTTTTTTTTTCTTGTAGTGTTAAAAAAACATGAAGTGAGATTTGAGGGATTGAGTTTTGAGAGGGAAATGAGAAGATATTTTGACGAGAAGAAACTAGTTAAAATATGGGAATGAAAGATATGGTATTGAGAGAGAAATGAAAATACATATTTAGAGAAATAAGAAAGAAGCTAAAATCTAGAAATGAAAGAGTTGGTACCGGGAAGAGAATTATAAGTTTTTAGAGAAAGAAGAGAGAAGAGAAATATCAAATGTGACTCCATGAGTTTCCTAATGACATGTACTCAGAAAACTATCAACGAACTTATGCATTTTTTAGTCATTGGGAAACTTCATTAATAGTAAACCTTGCACAAAGTTTTTAATCAAACTCCTTGCACAACGTTTAAATTAATTAGTCTATAGGTGAGAGGGGATTATTGACTAAACTTCATTAATAGGCTCAACGTTTAAATTGTAAACCTTGCACAACGTTTTAATCAAATCCAAGTCCTCCTAACACTAATATATGATTACAGATCTTCTACAACATTCTTAATCAAATACGATTCCGCCTAACACCAAATCATTCATCCATCTTTAGAATTAATCAATCTATTGTGTTGTTGGCATTTTCACACGTGATATGGTTTAAATTCTAAATTTTTTATAGTTTGCTTTTCAAACTCCTTTGCTATATATTTTTATCATGAAATCTATGGTAATTCAAATTATTTCAATAGATTGTCTTTTAAAAGGCAATTAGTCTCATGAAACCATCTCCAATATCTTGCAATCTTCTTCTAACTTTCTTTTTAATCCATCCGATGAACAAAGTTGGCCTCTTTTTGAGCCTTTCGATAATTACACAATAATATATATATATATATATATATATATATATTTTCAAAATTAAGGTTTCAAATTTTTGACCTCATAATGTAATAATCTATACTATTACAACTAAGACAATGGATACAACAACAAAATTAATCAAGGCACATCAAATAATATATCGGTCATACAAATTATTTTTCTATCTTTTCACTTCAAAAATATCGACATCAAGCGATAAATAAAATTTATTTCTTGAAGTTCGTAATAAAATTTAAGACTACTTTAAGAGACATTAACATTCACTATATGTCTACTTTAAAAAAGTGATTTACTATACTTATGGGTTGTCAACGAGTATTTTGAGATCTGTAACTGATGCATATTTTTTATTTCTTCCTATAATTATAGCTGTCACTAAAACTTATTAAAATATTATTTATTAAATTTATTTTATTTTATGTGACTACTTATTCTAATTCTAGTTACTAAATCATTAATACCATCTGATTGGAGAGGAATGTCATTTTCTTCAACGGTAAGGTTTTGAATCATGAGGAGGAGGTTGTCGATGTGCTAAATGTTTGTCGTGGTCTTGGTTTATCAATTGAGAGGGTAGGAATAAATCCTTAGTTTTGCGAATTGGTGGAATAATCCAATAGTTTGTCTTCAAATGAGTTGTTTCATTATAATGAGTTTTGAGTAATCTTATACTTTTAATAATTTGTTTTTCTTATATAAAAAAAAAAAAATTAATACCAGAGTGTACTTCCATCGCTTACTAATGTTAATTTCTAATTTATTTCATTTTGTGTCACTACAAATTCTAATTACCACAAATCTAGTGTTCCGGAAATTTTGAACAATTCTCTTAAGTGTTTATAAAAATTAAATTGGCCTTGTAAGAAGAAATTCATGTAAAGCGGTAAATAAAAAACAGATGACCTTCTTATATTATATAAATGACATATTTGTTCGTATCCATTTGAAACTCAATCTTCTCTATATATTTCCTTTTTAATAAATACTATTATAGAAAAAGCATCAAATATACACGTATAACCATTTTATATTTAATTATAAAAACATAGACGTAAAAACACCCACAAATAAGGAGAAAAAAAAGTTGATGCGATTAAATTCCAACTTTTCATTAACAATGCGTGAGAGAGTTAGTTATGTGGTGGTTAACTAACTAACTAGCAAAAACCGTTATGTCAATTAGTTATTTCTAAACCTCCCGTGCATATGCATATCATACATTATACATAACACATTTAATGACTAAAATTGCACTGCTCAGTATCTCCTTCGAAACCGTATTGCATTAGCAAAAACCCCTGCCATGGCTGATCAACAACCTGCTGCACTGGAAATGGCTGATCAACAACCTGCTGCACTGGAAATGGCTGATCAACAACCTGCTGCACTGGAAATGGCTAATCAACAACCTGCTGCACCGGAAATTGCTGATCAACAACTTGCTCCACCGGAAATGGCTGATCAACAACCTGCTCCACCGGAAATGGCTGATCAACAACCTGCTGCACCGGAAATTGCTGATCAACAACTTGCTGCACCGGAAATGGCTGATCAACAACCTGCTGCTCCGGAAATTGCTGATCAACAACTTGCTCCACCGGCAATTGCTGATCAACAACTTGCTCCACCGGCAATTGCTAATCAACAACTTGCTCCACCGGCAATTGCTGATCAACAACCTGGTTCACCGGTCACGGCTGATACTTTATACAGAGCAAGAGAGACACCATTCTATTATAGGAAGACGAATATAAGGCTCATTCCGATTGACCCATTAGCTCATGTATATAACTTTCTACCAGACACGAGCCCGTGTTCTGAATCGTGTTGCGTAAGATCATGGTATACTGTGGTTGGTGCCATCGTGGTATGTTAGCTGTTCTATCTTTTCTTTCTTAATTGTAATGAATTTACACACTGTTATGATTTTATTTTATTTTTATCTTGCTTAATTGTAATGGTTATAACTGTTTTCAGGTGATTGCAATATACATGTATCTAACAAGGGATCGACCGAAGAAGTGACTGGCTGTATACTACACATGAGTTTCTTTATCTTGTTAAATTCGAATAGTACTTAGTTTCATTTTTAGGCAATATGATCATTTAGATATCTTTTTTATTTTTCTCTGTAAGCTACACATCGGAGATAAAATAAATGCGTTGATATATTTTGTCCTCAAACTAGCTCATATGTATTTAGTCTGTTTTCTACTCTTGCAATTTTTAACTTGCAGCTTGCAAGAAAGTTCTTTTCTTTCTTTTGATATGAAAGAAGGTTCTGTTTTTTTTTTTTTAGTCATAAAGAAAATTCTTCTTAATACAACTTAGCTTAAAGTGAATTTTTGTATTAAGAAATATAACAAATAAAAGAAAGAGAAAATTATTTTGTCAAAGAATGGAGATACATGAAACTTGAGATTGCCCGCACGAATTGAACGAACGCCTTTGTCATGCCTTATTTGCTTCATAATTGTGTCGTATTTTACACATACGACAATAATCACTTTACAAATCTTCCTACAAAAACAAGTGCGTCGGCAAAACAAAAAAAATGGCTTTGCAAATATTCCTACTGCATATTTCTTTAAGCTAAAATACAAAAAAAGAAAAATAGAAATTCTTTTGAACGAATTTCGTTTTTCTTTCTTTTCATATTTAGTACGACAATTTTAAAAATTCTTACATTTATTTTGATGCACCAAGGGTCAATATGTAGGATTTTTTTTTTCTCAATAACTTCTTTTTAAAACTTTTTTTATCAAAATACTCTATTTTTAAAACTATATACGAAAATACTCTTATAAGTCGTCTTTGCAATTGGCAACTTGCTTAAGGAAGCTTGCGTTTGCAAAGGCCCTTAATGGATTTTTTTTTAAATTAATAAAATATATATATAATTAAAATAATTCATAAAAAGATACAAACACAAATTTTAAATTATATAGATTAACTAGAGTTTCCTGTAACATTTGGACAATGTTTTAGAATATGACCAATTAACCGGCATAGTCGGCATTTTCTAGACACTTTTTCAAATTTTTCTAACAAATAAATATATATATATATATATAATTCATTCATAAAAAACATCATAAAGCAAGAACATTATAGTTAGATTACTACATATGTTTATTAAAATTAAAAAGTGGACATTTGGATTTCGAACGACTAAATGTTCTGTCACAAGCCTTCATCTAGCCTATAAAAGTAACCTCAAGGTCAAGGAAATAACAAAAGTTTAAAGTGCAAGTAATCAAATGCTTAAATAGTCATTCTTGAGATATCTAAGTCTTCGAATTAAGCGAAAGCTTCAATTTTGTTTCACTAGATTTAAGGATCTATTTGTTGAGAATCAAAAGTCAAACAAGTGTTTAGTGTATTCTGATCCAACAATCATCTTTATCATTTCATTTGAAATTCAAGACTATAGTGCTAAAGATAGTTTGAGTATATTGTAAAAAAAATATTTTGTGATTAAAAGATAACTTGTAAAAAACTCTTTCTAGACTGAAAGCTAACTGTTAGAAATTCTTTCAAGAAAGAGAAGTTGAAATATTGTAACTGATCAAAATTGATCTCGAAAGTTCGTATGAAAAGCAAAATTATTATTTTTTGCGCACTTTAGGGAAAAAACTTACAAATTGTAACTTTTCTATTCTTTGATTAAATTGGTTTAGACTTGATTATTTATTTGTGGAGTAAAAGCAATAAAAAAACTAAGCTGTACAAGAATAAACGACACATGTAATTTATCCTGGCTTACCCAATCCCTTCATTCAGAAGGATTTAATCCACTAATTCAACAACTTGAATGACAAAGCAATTGACCCTTTAAGTTAGTGTTCTCAAACAACATGAAGAACCCACACTTTTGAGGAACATACACACATTGACTCTACTAGCTAAGTATTCTCCATACAAATCTAAAAACCCCAAATTATTGAAGACACACTAACACCGCTATCGGATTTGAATACAAAGATTTGGAACTAGAGTACACTACTAGAAAAACAAGATTTAGCGTCGGCCCAAAGTCGACGCTAATAGGGCAGCGTCGGGGTCGGGCCTAGGCTAAAACGATCGAAGCTAATTATTAGCGTCGGATAAATACCATCTGACGCTATATTAGTGTCGGCCCAGCCGACGCTACACCGACGCTATGTGTAAAATTGAAACATCCGACGCTAAAAATGCCATTTGCCATGTCAGCTGGGGAAAAATATTTGCGTCGGATGCCCGACGCTAAGGTCAACAAACAATAGTCAACAAAATTTGTAGCGTCGGCTGATCGACGCAAACGTCAAAATAAAAGTCAACTGTATTTATAAAGTAGTGTCAGCCTAGCCGACGCTAAGTTCAAATTTATTTAATTTTTTATTTTTAATGTTATAGCCCCTGCTTAATTTCATTTTTTTAATAATATAATTGATTGCTAATAAACATTAAAAGTCATTCATTGACAATATAACAAATGCACCAGAGTATTAAATAACATAACAAAATATCATGTGTTCTAAAACTACAAAATAACAAATAGTATCGAATAACAACTTTAACAAATTTACTTAATACATAATTGTCAACCAATTACTACAAAAAGTAAGCATAATTGTAACATTAAGGTTCGTCCAGCGACACGTCGTCCAAATTATGATCGTAATGAGGATGCGAAGGAGGATAACTCGCAGTAGATGATCCACCAACTGATTGACGGTGCAAAGTGTCAATTTTATCTCCAAAAAATTGCTTTAATGCATCAAAATCATTCTCTAACTTCTTTGAACGCTCCCTAGCCTCTTCGGTGACCTTAGTAGCCACTTGAGCTTGGGCCATTACATCCTGAGCAATTTGTTCAACTCTAATTCTAGCTGCCCTCTCCGTTTCTAAATACATCCCAGACATAGAATTAGAAGGATTCTGGGAATGTTGTGTAAGCGATACACACCCCTTTCGGACGTTAATGGACAAGTCTCTCGTACCATAAACTCGACCACGAGTGCGACCCCTGCAGATTCAGTCCATAACTTAAGTATTGTCCCTCCATCTACCTCTTTACCACTTTCTTCACCTATTTCGTCAATTTGTGTTTGTACTTCCTCCACTTTTTTTTAAATGTTCCCTGATAAATGACATAAATTAATAACGTAATATATGATCAAATTTCTAAAATAAGTTAAAGAAACAAGTGTATAATAAATGGATTGCTCTTCTAGGTATAAATGACATCATATTATTTTTTGGTTGATTTGTAATATAAAGAATTTGCATAAATAATTTACATAAATAAAGAACATACATAGGTAGATTATGCGCGACTATCAACCCAAGCGCCATTGTTTCTCTTGTGGGTTGTCAAAAATAACTCACCTGGAAGTAAATCTCTTTGAAGATTATTGCTCTACAAATAAAATCAAGATTATTGGATCACAACTCAAAATTAGAAATCATAACATTAAATTGTATTAATTTTAAGTAAATGTAAATTTAATACATACGAGCTCAATCGCAACATCAATATGAGCCTTGCGGCCTGAGGTGTGGCAGCCCCGCCTCTTGTTGAAGCTCGATTGGTCTTATTTTGGTTGGAGATGTTCTTGAATGATGTACCTTCCCAATATACTAGTGGCTCAATTGATAGTGGGATCTTTGAGAAGGCGGTACTTATCCCCTAGGTACCGGGCTCGAATCCCGTGGAAGGCAAAAATTCGCTAGATGGCTGGGGTGTTACAGGATTCACATAAGCAAGTTTCATTGACAAGAACTGTAGTGCAAAATGAATGAATTTTATTAGGCATAACTAGTAATGCATAGCAACAATAAAGAATTATTTAGGTTTATCAATTCAAGAAATACACTAAAAAAATCAAAATACATGCTACAAGACAGGCTTGCCTTGTTACAATACAATGATCAAATAGCCAAAACTCTTAAAATTTGACACTTCTTTGGTGCGAAAGTCAACTCAAAAGTTAAAAAACTGAATTCTAGGAAATCATATCTTAAAAAATGTCCAAATTTAAGAAGACAATGAATATTAATGAATGAACATGGTAAAAAATAATATAAATTGCACAAGATTTTATAACAAGGTGAGGACTAATTCATAAAATGCAATAACAACGTGACTATATGCAATTACCTTCGTCACGCGAACATTTCCATATCTGTAAAGAGAAATGAAGTGTTCATCAAAGTTTCGTATACAAACATGCTTAAAAGTGTTAAGTGTAGCTCTGAGTTTCTTCAGAGTTATCCAAATTTTGTGTTGTAAGTGTAGCTCTGAAGTGTAAATGATAGTGAATTTGATGGCAGGTTTAATAGTGACAAGGATAATAATATTTAGAAATGCAAATGGCAGTGATTTTGATATAAAAGTTAGTTAATTTCATTATTAGATAATATATATCATAATCAACTATATTATATATGAATTATATATTATCACTATGTTTTCTTCCTCACCTTTGGTCTACCCAAGAAAGTGTCTAGGTCTGCTGCCAAGTCATAGAACATTATTTATATACATGCATTGTAAGTAAAAAATAAATGGTAATCCATCAAATACCAATTAGAAGTGTCGATGATAGTAAAAGCCAATAAGCAAATTTGAGCGCATATATATATATATATATATATATATATATATATATATATATATATATATATATATATATATATATATATATATATATATATATATATATATATATATATATATATATATATATATATATAGTAGTGTTACTAAATGCAGGTTCTGGTTTGAACTCCAATGTAAAATGCACTATCTTACACCAAGAAATCAGTTTTCTGGACAGATTGCACTATCTGGACATATTGCATGATTTCTCTTTAATTGCTTATATTAACTTAGATATGATTTCTGGTTCATTTTTTTGTGTTTTTCTGCATTTCTGGTTCATTTTTCTGCTTGGTTCTTTAAGTTGTTGCTTTCTAACTATCCCAAATGCATTGATGCAGAACCTGGTCCTCTGTATCCTGGTGAATTTCGATAAACAAAAAATCATAGTTTGGAGGGGGAAGGATTATAAGCACTTGAAAGGTATGAATGTTGTTAATTTAATTATACTTTGTTATTAATATGGATGTTGTTGAGTTTGTTTGTTGGTGTACATGCTGAATTTGGAAAACCTCGCTGAACTCTGTAAAAGTGTAATCTAACTAAACTAAAATCTGATGTTCAATTCAAGGTTGGAAAACCTCCCTATACTTTGTTTAAATTGCTCCTATACTAAAATATGATGTTCAAGTGCAATCTAAGGCTGATTTGCCTCCCTATACTTTGTTTAAATTGCTCTTATACTAAAATATGATGTTCAAGTGCAATCAAAGAATGGTTTGGAAAACCTCCCTATAATTTGTTTAAATTTCTCTTGATTTAATTTGATTATAATTTGTTTTCAATCTAATTATCTAACTAATTAGTTAGTTGCATTGTTATGCAATGCCATGATATAAATTGGAAATTCTGTTACTGTTTGAATATTAATCTCTGTTATGTTGGAATTTATTCTATATGACTCAGGTATATTGAATAAAATTGTTAGGTTCGTGAGTTTATCAGATTTGAAAGGTAACTTTTGTGGTTGATTTTTTAACAGATTACTAGGTTTATTATAACTTACTTAATAGACATTTAATGATTAAATGTGCAGATGTATGGGAGTCTCAAAGCGGGCAGTGACAAACAAGGCTAGGGTTGAAGGCTCCATATGCACTGACTATATACAACGCGATACAACTTAATTTTGTTCTCATTATTTTAAGTCATTCAATTTGTTGCCGACCACAAATTTAAGTAATAATCGTCATTTAGAATGTGATGATCTCCAACATTCACTATCCATCTTGTTGAAACAAGGTCAACCTAGTGGGAAGTCTGAAACACATTATCTAACAGATAACAAATGGAAATCTGCTCAAGTACACATGTTGATTAATTGTGATGAAATTAAACCATATCTTGAGTAAGTGTTCATCATAATGCATGGAAAATTATATTGGTGCAAACAATAATACGTATTTACTTATGAACTATGTGATTGTTGACAGCTTATTCTTGGAGAATCACTCAATCAATGAAGAAGATGCATCTAGACGTATACATGCAGAGTTTCCCATACGGCTGAAAGCATATGTAAATAACGAGGCAAATGAAGTGACCAACAAAGACATAATAGCACTATCTCGTGGTCCTTCATCAATGGCAATATCTTGGAACATTTACTTTGTTAATGGGTACACGTTTCACACTAAGGCCTACATCATTAATAAAAAGACAATCAATAGTAGGGTACATGTAAGGGGTCTTACTGAAGGAGGAAAAAATGATTACTATGGCACGATCAACTATATCATAGAACTATATTACTTTGGTATGAAGGACAAGGTTGCATTATTTTATTGTGAATGGTTTGACCCAACAAAAATTAGGGGTACAAAGATTCATCCACAATATCAAATTGTAGATATTAAGATGGATAAATGTTATCGTCTTTATGATCCTTTCATCTTGGTGCAAAAAGAAAGACAAGTCTATTATGTCCCCTATCCAGAAATGTGTAGAGATAAGCGTGGATGGTGTGTGACAATTACCACAAAACCAAGGGGTCACGTGGAGATTGAAAACACAGAGGATGAAATGCCTTATCAGTCTGATGGGATGTCACATGTTCTACCAATTGCAGAAATAGAACCAATATCTTGTTTACGTGACAACTCACAAGTAGATGTGTTCGAAGAGATTTTTGATTGAAGATTGTAGTGAAGGGAGAAAGGATAGTGATCGAACATATTACAATAATATTTTGTATTTTGTGATCGAACATATTACAACTTCTTGATTCTGTATTATGTATTTTGATAAATTGTCTACTTAAGCAATTTGTATTTTGATAAATTGTATTATGTATTTTGTATTGCACTGTTCATTTTGTATTTACGTGACATTTTTTATTTACTATTTTTTACTTTATGGCAACAGACGACTAAAAAAGGTGGCGGTGATAAAGGAAAGGCCCATCATACTAGGGGTAAACCAAAGATGTTGCGATCGGATAAACTTAATGAGCAGCAGGATGTTATATGTCGCAACTTGTCTACCACTAGGCCACTTCATTGTTCGTCTCCAGCCCCGTCTCAGCCTCCAACATCAACTAAGATGTATATTTGGAACCTTTAACTGATGATTTAAAGCATGTGTGGGAGATAGATTTGGAGGTATATGATAGATATAGGAAATAACATTTTAACTTGAGGGCAATATTGTTTGACACAATTAATGATTTCGCAATATACGACAATCTATCATGATATAACATTAAAGAGTTAGTTTGCATATCCTATATGTGAAGAGAATACACAATGGATGCGGTTGAAACATTATAAAACAATGTATTTCTCGGACATCATGGATGTATACATGCTAATCATCATTACCATTGATGGAGAATAACATTCAACGGAAATCATATTGGAAATCGGATGGAAGAAGAAATCAATTTTTTTTAATTATCATATTGGAAATCATTATACGTAAGACTTTTTCTAGATCTAACACATAATGAAGAAAAATATATTTTGATAGTGTGACACCCTAAATCCCAAAATAATATATAATAACTTATAACATATTTACATTAAACTTTTGCAGCGGATAGATAAAAACTCTTTTAGAGGAAAAATAAACTTTTACAAGTTATTTAGGATATCACATTTTTCAATTTAATTTCAAAATGCAATATTAGGTGTGATGTTAGAGTCTACTTCACAATTTAGTATCCTTCTAACTTTGAAGTACTTAATTAGGAGGCTTGATACTATGTCCCCATATCGATGGATGGACAATTCAAATTGGCCCTGTCTTCATAGATCCCCACAACTAAACCTGAGACACATATACACGACAGTCGAGGTAAACGTGTGTTGCATGGTAGCTCCCAACATTTGAAGTGCTACTCCAAGTCACCTAGGAATTCTCCACCCGAATACCTCCAAGGTTTAACAATCTTTCCCTAATGCTTAACAACACACCGCCAAGATTAAGCTCATTCAGTTGTACTTCCCCGAAATTACTAGGCTTGTTAGGCCTTACCTATATGATGACAAAATATTATCCACTTCAAAAATTCACATCAACATCAAATATTTCAAACATCTATTTTCTCCCCTCGTTAGCCTAGACTACTCCATTAAGGACATCATCTTTAGCACAAGTTGCAATCATCACTATTTTATGGATTATGGGGCACTTCAACATTATCATCACAATTTTATAATATCATTAATCATACATAATCATGATCATCATATAAACTCATCACACATTTGTAACATCACCATCATCAATAAAAAATCATCATTATCATCATAAAACATATATCATACACTGCATTCATATTTTATTATCATATCACATGAATTCGTCTAATCAAATATATGCACATAATTTCGTTTGACATTCAACATTACAATAACATCAAATATCAAATATCACACAGTTATCAAAAATTAAATCAATCAGCACCTTATAAAACATTTCTATTTAACATTTTAATCTCACAATCCTCATATTTTCACATTTATTAACTTATCTCTCAAAGAGCTATTGTTGTACATAGCGATTCCTAGATGAATCGTTAGAAAGTACAGTTATCCGGTTCATCTGAAAATATATTATACTAATGATTTCAAACGCTATGTCACCCCTTACCTCAATCTGACACTTTCATAAGATATAAGAACCATAATAATTTTCTGCAACCATGAGATGTCGACAATGCGCAACAAACAAGTCCAAATGCATCAATGTATTTGCAGAGTTAATGAAATATGACTGATAATTTACACATACATAAAAATCAGTGTTACATAATTAATAAAAATATAAGAAGAAGAAACATATTCAAAATGCCAAGCAACATGTTAGGCTAAATTATATCAATGGTCCCTTAACTTAATTTCAGTTAACGTTTTAGTCCTTTATCTTTTTTTTTTTTCCTGAGTTGGTCCTTTATTTTAATTTTAAGTGACAATTTAATATTTTATGTTTTAAAATTTCAACAATGTTATCCTTTTTTTTACAAAAATTCAAAAAAATTATCAAAATTTTCAACCAAAACCCATTAAATTAATAATCATCTTCAATATAATGCAAATTTTATCAAATCCATAACTCAAATATTCAAATATACTCATATTTTCATCTCCAACAATATCAAATAAAGAATAAGAATATGAGTTTATTTCAAGATTTAAGATATGAATTTGATTAAATTTGTATTTTATTGAAGATGATAAAGAATTTTATGGGTTTTGTTTGAAAAATTTGATGATTTTTTTGAATTTTTGTAATAAAAAGGACAACATTGTTGAAATTTTAAAACATAAAATATCAAATTGTCACTTAAAATTAAAATAAAAGACCAACTCGGGAAAAAAAAAGATAAATGACTAAAATGTTATATGAAATTAAGTTAAGGGACCACATATGTAATTTAGCCAACATGTTATTAGAAAAAGTATCCCCGACGTACTAAGTGTCAACAGGGTCCGACGTCAACTTCATCGAAACACACAAATGAGTAGATCTTTTGAAGAGTTTCGACCAGAGGAACCAAAAATGCTTTCAGTTTTTCAAGATGAGGAATGTGCATATCGAAATTCAACAACACAGCCGCGACGAGGGTGAAAGCCCAATATGTTGAAGTATAAGAATTGATAAATTTTAGCATAGGTAATGGAAGAGGGTGCTTCGTGGAGTTCAAATATGATCTCGATTTTCGTTGGTGAGAGTCGTGGTGGCTGGAGTCTTGATCAAAAGGTGGAGGTGTGATTTTTGACAAAGAGAAATAGAGCATTTCAATTTGCAAAGGTTGGGATGAAAGAGGAAATGACAACGATCACAAATATTGTCTCGATTTTACACGATACTCCCTACAATTGTCGTAGTTAAAGATACAATATGGAGAGGAAATAGTCATGGAAGCGACTTACAAAGAAGACAACAACAATACAATTTTTCCTTTTTTTCTTCCATTCATATCATTATTATTATTATTATTATTATTATTATTATTATATATTTTTAATTTACTCACTACTTGTATCATAAATTTCCAGTTTATAATTATATGTTTTTAATGTTACTGGATTGTTTTGATACATTTATCTAGAGTCTCTTTTGCAATTCAATAAAATATTTTGCTCTTTTTTGTTGTATTTTTTAATCGTATTCATATTTTTAAACTAACATTTATATCTTATATTATTTATTAAATTAATATAATTAATATTATATAATATTCTAGATAATATTAAATTTATAAAAAAATTTATCAATTTTAACATGAACAAAATTTTAACCTATTTATGGTATAAAAATTTCATTTTTTAAATAGACATGGAGCGGTTATAACCTTGCTTGATCCCATGACAAGACATACAATGCAAACACGCGTAAATAACACAAATTTTGCAATACTTTATTCATGTACCGTAAACGTAGATCTACAAGCATACGATAAACATGGATCTACAACCATGTACAGCCACATATGCAAAATGCAAAGAGATTTATAACATTTTGCATATATGAAATTTGAAACAACTTCGACAAACTATGGGAGAAGGATTTAAAGAACTTTTCCCCATCATTATACGGAATATTACCATCTTTATTCTTGTTGTTTTAATTGCTGGATCGGTATAGTTTTCTTGATCATTTTTGTTTCTTTTTTATTGTATGAATGATATATGTTTTATATCGATATATTTGAGTTATTTATTTGATGAATTTAATAATGTTATTGTTGTTATAAATAAAAAATGAGTTTATTAAAAATTTAAATTATAGATTTATTTGATATTATTTTTCTTAAAATAGATAATAAAATTTGAGATGACAATTGAGAAGTTTTAAAGGTCTTAGACTCTTCAATTGAGATGACAATTGAGATGAGGAATGCATCAGTGGGAAGGTTTGTTGATAGTTGAGTGAGAAATAATGTTCTTTTAGGTAACATATATGTTGTCCCGAGTGGTAAGACTAGTAGCAGAGATAGGATAATCATGGTCTTTTATAAAATTAAGATTAATATGTGAGAAGAGATAGGTTAATCTTGGTCTTTTTAAAAATGAAGATTAATATGTGAAGATATAAAAAAAATATTATTTTTTAAACGAGATTGTTAGAACTATCAATTTTAGAGGTGTTTTGTTAGGTTGGTTAGAAATAATTTAATAATTTTTTTTAAATCAATTACTATATTTTAGTATTATCAAACTAATTGATTAATTGTTGAAAGACATAATTTTAATAAATCGATGTGAGTAGATTATAAATTTAACAATAACACAAAATTTAAATTTTGCAATTTAAATCTTTTTGATTTGTTGTGCTTTTAAATAAAATTTTTAATTCTAAAAATAATTTATATAAATGGTCTTGATTTACCTCTACTAAAAGAATAGATATACTAAAAACAATTGTAAAATAGATATATCTCTATTATTGATTTTGTTGATATTTACTATGTAATGTATGAATGTTGATTTAGTCGATATTTACTATGCGAGATATGAATGTTGACATAGTGAATGAAATATTAATTTAATTATTAATTAAAATTTTGATTCTTTTTCCTCATAATATACCTTAGAAAATGTCATAGAATTTATTTAGTAAAACAAAACTGTAGAATTTACTAAAAGAATATTCCATGTATTTAGTTAATTTATTATTTTTTCACTGATTTGAAAATCCTATCACTGTTTCAGTATTATAAAAAATAAAATTTTAGTTATGGTGTGTTTCATGCATTGATTTGTGATTTTCTTTTATTGGTAACATGATTTGTGGTATATTTGTTTTGTCAAATGATTTGTGCTATTTGCAGTATGAATTTTTTATTTATTTATGAAATATAACATGAAAACTAATAATTTATTATTTTTTTCAGGTAGTTTACACTGTTATATCTGTAATCGATTTGATTAAAAAATCTTGATCAAGCAATCAAGCAATTTGTCAGGGGCACAGACATATGAGCTTTGTAATCTAGTTTAAAATTTAAATGCGAGTTCAATTTTACAAATTTACAAATGATCAATTTATAGTGTTAAGTTATTATACATGATTCCAAAAAAATTGAGTTACTAACATATTAATTATATATTGTCAATATTTATAAATTAATATATATTAGTTAAATATGAACAATATTTATAAATTATTAAATACTTTATAATGAAAATATTTCATTTTAATGAAAAATTTTACATTCAAGTATTTAATTGGTTATAGTTATAGTATCTCACAAACAATTTGAAGGTACATTAATTTTTATATTTAATTTTTAAAGTAATTTGAATTTTAAGCTAATTTTATTGTAATACATCCCTGTTTCAGGTAAACAAAAAATCCCGACCCAAACATTTTTATTTTTTATAACATGCTATATAATAGGAACATTTTTTTTTTCTCCACAAATCACATGAATAATCGCTAAAAACAAGCTTTGATTTACAAACTCACTATTTATAAACTTTTAATTAAGACTTTAATGTATATACTTTTTGTTTTGTAAGTTAGTTTTTTTTTTTTATCTATGTAATTTCTTTTTTTTTTTTTTTTTTT
>JBBPBS010000858.1:1906363-1995582 GCA_037974835.1 Cicer judaicum
ATTAAGCTACACTTGAATTACAATTATTTTAGTCTTATTTATGGTGTTTTTTTTTTTTGTCTAAAAAAATCAATCAAATTCAAAACACAAGTTAATAGATAATCTTGTGTGTGTGCTATAATTTTGAAAATATTTTAAATAACTGTTTAAGTTTTAAAAGTTAATTTGGTTGAAAAATTAGTGATCATTAACTCAAATCTAAATGTATTAAAATTAAAAGGTTGATTGCATTAAAGGACTAAAAAATTTCAATTGACAATAATTAAAGTGCATGAATTTAAAAGAATTTGAATTAAAAATATAGAATATAAATGACTTGGAAGTAAAATTGCGAGTGAAAGTAAATGAAATAAAAGACTATATTAAAATGTCTATAAAATTGAAAGAATTTAAAACTACACAAAATAATACATTCTTAAGTTCTAGAAAGCTTTAATCTGTTTATAGCAGTTAGGAGTAAACTTCAAAAATTAATTGTATTTTTCTTACTAAGAACTCTTATTTATCGAAGAAATAAACTAAGAAAATGCCACTATATAGTGACACGTCACATTTGTTGGAGTTATTTCTACTGAAATTTAAATTTCAGTTATAAGACACCCCATGGACCTGACGCATACTTAATTTATGTACTCCGCTTTATGACTCCCTTGTTGTTATAGAAGGTCATTAAGTATATTAAAATATTCGACTTTATTTCTTTGTTAAAAATTATTTGTCGACAAATTTTCAAAAATTTCGATATATAATGCCCCAAGTATTGAAAGATTTGTCTCTGAACCAAAAGGATACTGATTAATAAATAGGAATCACGTACAGTTTTCGAAAATATATGAAAATAGAAAAAATACATTTTTTTTTAGTGAATAACAGGGGTCTAGTCTTACAAGAATAGAAAGAAAATGTTTTTGAAATCTGTAAAAAGGCTCGCTTTAGCTAGCCTATTATATATTGTCCAAAGTTCTTTCATTGATATCATGCATACCCTTAAAGCATAAGAATAGTTACCACTGTGATCACGAACTACAACTCAACAAGTTGTCATTCGATTTGAGTTTTAGATACACCATCTCCATTAAAATCAACCAAACCATCCTCTGAATAAAGCTAAACAAACCAACGTTGACGAGGATTCGACACACCTGCAAGACACTACGATAGGACCCAAACATCGGTCCAGAAACCTTTGACCAACATTACCTATCAGAGTTTCTCAATTAACTTACACACTGATCCCGACTAACCACAAAAATCATAGGTATATTCGTCGACTTGCATTTATATTTATTACTGATGGTGGTAGCTACGGGTGTTCAAAAAAACCAAAAACTGAAGCAAACTGCAGAAACTGAAATAAATCAAGCTGTTTCTAAACTGTTACTGATACACCATCTCCATTAAAAGCAACCAAACCATCCTCTGAATAATGCTAAACAAACCAACGTTGAGGTGGATTCGACACACCTGCAAGACACAACGATAGGACCCAAATATCGGTCTAGAAACCTTTGACCAACATTACCTATCATAGTTTCTCAATTAGCTTACACACTGATCCCGACTAACCACAAAAACCATAGGTATATATTCGTCGACTTGCATTTATATTTATTACTGATGGTGGTAGGTAGAGGTGTTCAAAAAAACCAAAAACTGAATTAAACTGCAGAACTGAACTAAATCGAACTGTTTATGAACTGAACTGGTTTATAAAAATTGAGAACCGAACTTTTTTCGAACTGATTTTTTAAAACTAAAAGCGAACCGGTTTTTATTTAAAAAAACTTGAACCAAAATTTGTTTTTTAAAAATAATTATGGAAAATTTGACTTATATAAATAAAAAATTTAGTTAAACCGGTTCAGTTCAAAAGAACCAGTACACTAATTTATAAAACGGTTCGGTTCGGTTTTTTGAACTGAAAACCAGTTCAATTCAGTTTTTTCAAACTGAAAACCAGTTCGGTTCAATTTTTACACAGTTCTAGTTTAGAATTAAACTTTATCCACCCCATTGGTAGCCCTCTCGCACCATTCTAAGCCCCTAATCACCAAATCTTTAAAAATACACAGGTCATTTCAGAAAACTAAACAACAAATCTTCGTGTTACTTTTGAGAATCTCCCGACATAAAGTTCTTAGACTTGTCATCACATATAGATCTAGGAAGCTGACTAGAATGCATAACCATACATTCCATTTGTGTTACTTTTCATAATCTCCCCACATAAAGTTCCTAGCCTTGACATCAAATATAAATCTAGGAAGGTGGCTAGAATGCATAACCATACATTTCAAAGAGAGGTTAATATATTTGTTTTGACATCTAAGACTAATTTGACATAAATTTAAACGGACCGTTCATTTTAAGTAGGATCTTAGTTTAGTTTCTATAATTTTATTGTTGCGATTTAAAAAAAAAAAAATCATTTTATTTTTTCTATATCACTATATTAAGTATACTTATATTACTGCTGGAATATAGAGAACAGACTACATACACATATGAGCTAATATGAGAACAAAATACATCGGTAATTTATTAGCACAAATCTGATCCATACAGAAAAAAATTTGACTGTCATCCGTGGTGTGTAACATACCTAGAAAAATAAAAGGATATTTCTATATTTGATTAAAAAATGAATAAAAAAACTATAAAGAAAAATAAACTCCCTAAATCCTCCCCTTCCCAAAGTATTAAGGGTCCTTCCTTAAAATCTTGTATTTGACTAACCATGTAATCTGAAACAACCATTATGCAAGATTAGTAAAGAAAACCATTATGCAAGATTAAAGGTCAAAAATCAATTAATGAAACAATGAATAATTAAAATTTTAAAAATATATACAGGCCCAATAAAAATATATGTTAAAAATCTCTCATTATGAACATAAACAAAAAGAAACTCAAATTTTTATATAATCATTATTTTAATTGATATTTGTGTTTCGATCAAAATCATAACATATTTATTATAATGTATAATGTTAAAGTCCATTGTTTTTCTCGTTATCGTGTTTTACTAAAAAAAATATATATAGATTCACTATGTCAAAATTAGCATTTTACAACGCGTCTTTTAAAACGTTTTTTTTTTATTAAAAACGTTGTTGTAAAATTAATGGAGGATACAACAACGATTTTCTGACAAACACTTTAGCAAAAGCATTGTTGTAGGTCATATAGGGTCATAATGTTTACAACGCTTTTGTTCAAAACGCTGTTGTAGGATCACATAGCGCTTTCACATAATGTTTACAACGTTTGTATACAAGTGTTGTAAATTATAGCGCTGCCACATTATGTTTACAACGTTTTTAGAGCTTTTTGTATATAATATAGCGCTTTCACACAATTGCAGGGTCTTTTAGAGCGTTTTGTATATAAGCGCCGTAAAATGGTGTGTATTTGATAAAAATAATTCCCTTTAAATAAATAAAAACATATTTAATACGTTCTCTCCCTAAACCTGTTAGCCTTCCTCTCTTCTACTGTGTGAACTCTCCTCTACTGTGCACCGTCTTCTCGCTGAACCCTCGTCTACTACTCCTCTATTATGGGCCCATTTCTACTGAGTGATTGTTATCTCAGATATTGTATTTATTAATTTGTTGTTGTAACTAAAACTGATAAATTGTTACCTGATAAATCATATAAAATGTGACTTGGTAGTAAATGGCATAACCTTGATAAATCAAATAAATTGTTACCTGATAAATCGTATAAAATTTATTCTTTTTTTAAATCTAATTGATCTGTTATGTTTTGAAATCAGACTTGTATGCATAACCTTGGACCTTGATTCCATTTTCCAATATACAATAGATTGGTATAATGTTATCAATAGCTTATCATTTGTGTAACACGACTTTCATATAGGTCATATAAAATGGACCGAAAATGGATGTCTGTCAATCGATTGTCAAAAGAGTATGAAAATGGAGTGAATGAGTTTGTTGAGTTTACAGTGAAGAATACAAATGACCCAAATCGAATTATTTGTCCTTGTTTAAAATGTTGTTTTGGAAAACACGTTAGAGTAGAGCAATTGGAAGGACATTTAGTATGGCATGGAATTGATCAAAGTTATACATGTTGGATAAGACATGGTGAGGAAAAAAAGGGAACACTAATTTTAAGAATGGTTCGACATATGCTTCAAATGATTTCGACACAAATACATATGAGTGGAACCAAGTTGAGGAGATTGCAAAAGCAGTTGAAGAAGATATTCGAGATTGTCCTATAATGTTTGAGAGTTTGTTGAGTGATGCAGAAAAAATCGTTATATAATGATTGTACTAAATTCACAAGATTGTTGGTGTATTAAGCTAAACAAGTGTTTTATATCAATGATCATGCTAAGCTAAATAAGTTTTTATGTCAATGATCATGTTAATATAAGATGGTCCATAGTCTGTATATACGATGATGATATTGATGTTGAGGACGGTCCTTTTTTAGCAACATCACAATCACTTAAAACCAGTCTAACTATAGAAAATGATTTGTATATTAGAGATTATCGTGAAGATGGAATTGGGATCAATCCACGCTATCAAGGCACAAAAATTCGTATTTTAACAAAGAAAAGAAAGAACCCAACCTAAACATTGGTCATGTTCATCTTTGATATTGTCGCGTCTACTTTTCTTTTCTACACTAGCTTCGTAATTTTGTATGTATCAGTTATTTGTGACCCCTTTTATTTTCACTTTTGTTGATTTTGGTGAACAATATTTTTATGTTATAATTTTGAAGTTTAAGATATCATTATAATTTTGTGTAAATATGTTTTTGAGTAATTAAACAAAATGAAGAAATGATATATATACGACAGTGTGTTCTTGTGGATAACGAATAAAATGTTGGATGTTTTGATTAAAATAACTATATTATTTCACAATGCTTATACGAAAAAAGAGATGTTATTGAATGACCTTTTACAATGCTTTATTAGAGGAAGTGTTGTTATAAGTTATATTAGACAACACTTACATTTAAAAAGCACTTACAAATGAAGTGTTGTTATAGGTCACATTAGAAAGCACTTACATTAAAAAGAGATGTTATAGGTTATATTAAACAAGACTTACATTTAAAATGCCTTATTATAGGTTACATTAGACAATATTTTTTTATTTTTTAGAAAGCACTGTTTATACCTTTAATAGCGCTGAAATAAACCGCGCTTATAAACGCTATCTAATGCTTAAAAAAATGTTATCAAAGGCTTTTCTTAGTTTAGTGAACAATGGGTCAAATGTTTCAATACCACAAGAGACTTTAACACTAAATAATGTAAAAAAATTATTTCTATTTTCCTATTTTCTACTCCTTCAAAAGCCCTCTCTTCCCTTCACCTCCATACTTCCAAACAAAGCATAAGACAATGGGTATATGGGTCACATCTTATATATTCCGCACTTCCTCTATTCTTAGTCAATGTAAGACTTATCACTCACTTAAATTTCAACAATCTCCCCCTCAAATTTCAGTCACTCACATTACCAGACTTGATCTAGACTTGGATCTCACTCGCGCTCTCTCACTAATTCGAACTATGACACTAATACCACTTATTGGGAAAATAAACAAACAATGAAATTTAAATAATATAATTAAAAACAAGAAAATAATGTGAAAACTTTAAAACAGGAGAAAAACCTCAATTGTTGTCTAATGACAATTGTAACATCCTCTAAATCTTAGCCAGAGTCACAAACCCTTTACAAACAAGATTATGTGAACAAAAAAAAATACCAAAATCCTAGCCACCATCACCTCATCTTCTTTGTGCATCAAAAGCTTGGAACTTCTTTTTCCTTATGAACGACTTTGTAGGGCTTAGAGCTTTGTACTATGAAGAAGAGGAACCAAGGTAAGGGATTTTCCCCATATAAATTATAGTTATACCGTTGGTTGGATGTCATGAAATTAATAATTATGGTTGTTTGCTTTTTTAAAGGAATAAATGTAGAGTAATGAATTAAAATAATGAAACTTGAATCCTTTGTGTTTAGTTCAATATAGAATATACGATTTTTAAGAAGTAAAGTATGAGCTTTCATGTTATATGTGATAAAATTTTATTTTTTATGATAACAATAAAGTAAAATATAAATTTTATGTTATATATGATCAAATTTTAATTTTTATGATGAATAGGAAGTAAAATATGAATTTTTATGTTATACGTGATAAAGTTTTAATTTTTATGATGAGTATAAAAGAAAGTATGGATTTTTATGTAATATATGATAAAGTTTTAGTTTTTATGGTGAATATGAAGTAAAGTATGAATTTTCATGTTATATGTGATAAAGCTTTAATTTTTATGATGAATATAAAGTAAAATATGAATTTTTATGTTATATATGATAAAATTTTATTTTTAATGACGAATATGAAATAAATTATGAATTTTTATGTTATATGTAATAAAGTTTTAATTTTTATGATAAATATAAAATAATGGTTGAATTTGTATGTTATATGTGATAAAGTTTTAACTTTGATGATGTATATAAGTTGGAGTTTGAATTTTTTTGTTATATATGTTAAAGTGTTTATTTTTATGGTGTATATGATATCAAGTTTCGATTTTTTATGTGTATGTGGTGAAAGTTATAATTCTTATGATTTTTTGTCTATGAATATTTGATACATATGATTTTAAAAAATGATTTTGAATGCAACTGACATGATTCTTAGTAGGATGTGTGGAAATATATATTTTTGATAATATATCATCATGTCATGACATATGCATCTTTTGGGAACTTGCCTTAGTGGCAGATTTGTTTTCTCCAATGGTATGAATGATTCTTTTTGTGTGGAAATTGCTTTATTGGCACGTATCATATAGTTTTAGGAGCATGTATTATGTTTGTATTTTTGTTATACAATTTATCGATTTGCGTTTTTTTCTCTTTTAAATTGGAAGTTTTCACTTTTTTACAATTTGTGTTATTCTTCTATATGTTAAACTTGTTGGAACAAATCACAAAGGAAATTGAACTCTAAATTCACACTAATCAGAATAATGAGAATAAAAAACTTTATTATTTTACTTGCTATATTTGCTTACATAGACATTGCCTTTTATAGCTTTTAACAAACTAGACTTTGTTCTAACTAACTTGACTAACTAGTTGTCTAGTCAGCTCTAACTAACTAATTTTAATTACATTATATTCTCAACACACCACCTTAATTCACATTTGTTAGTGACATCATTCCAAGCATTCTTCTGAGTTCTTCAAATCTGCCCTTATTTAGTGGTTTAGTCATAACATTTGCCACTTGAACTTCAGTTTTGCAATGGATCAGCTGCAACTTCTCTTTGTTAACTTGATCACACAAAAAATGAAACTTGGTTTCAATGTGCTTGCTTCTTCCATGTGCTATAGGGCTTTTTGTGCCAAATCTATTGCAGACCTATTGTTTACCATTTCATCAGTTCCATCCCTCTCAAGCTTGATTCCAGTATCTACTAGAGTTGTTACTGGTTTACACTAAACCATATTAAACCTTTTTAGAATATCAATAAAATACTTTCTTTGATGTAGAAAAATTCCTTTGCTTGTGGTCACAAACTCCATACACAAGAAAAAGGGTAGTGTGTAGAGTTATTAAGCACCATTTGAAAAGGGGTAGGCAACACTTTCTTCGAATAGATGGGGTGAAACAATTTGTGACTTGTATGTTGAAATTGAGTACAAACCTAGTGTGATTGTTACTCGTACTTTAAGTTTCGAGGACGAAACTTCTTTTTTGGAGGGTAGTAACGTAAGACCCTTAATTTTAAAATTTAATTTATGTATTTTGGGGAATTTTTTGTTGAATTTCTGATGCTTTTTAGCTAATTTTATGATATTTTGTGAGTTAAATGCCAAAAATATCTTTTTGGAGACCCGATTAAAATTATTCATCGACGAATAATTTATTTAATTACGGTGAATCTTTTGTCCAAGAATTTTTTTTGAGATGCAGCATTTTTCAGAAAAATTCATCTGTCGACTGAATTGTGGCAAAAGTAGATATTTTGCTGAAAAAGTAGTTTGTGATTTGATGTGAGGTGACAGACGTTGGTATCAGACTTTGGTTCTTTTCTATTTTCTGTTTCAAGGAAAAAGGAAAACCAAGTGTTGGTGTTTCAAAACAAAACATAAAACAAAAAACATCATTTTTCTTCTAGAACTAAGCTTCCATTCGAGAAGTGACAAAAGAGAAAGTTGTTCATTGCCACACTGCAGTGCTAGTGAGCTAGTTTTCGAAGCGACGTCACAAACTTAAATTTTACTAGAATTAATCGCGGCGCCGTAATCGGTTGTTAAAACCACAACGAAGGTAAGAGCTCCTTCCAAACTTTTAGGTTGCATTTAGGATATTATATGTGATTTTATGGAAAAGAAATTTGATTCGTTTATGTGGGAATTAGTGGGATTTGTTTTTGGTGTGTTTTGAGGTGTGGTTTGTGGTGATCCATATTTGGTTTGATTTATATGTTCGTAATTATTATTATGAATTTTTGAGATGTGATTTAGGTGTGGATTTTGTGGATATTAAATTAATTAAATTTGATGAGTTTGAGTTACATAATGAGTTATTTTCAAATAAATGAGTTTGATCTGAAATTGAAATTTTACAAAAAAGTTAGTGTAGTTAAAGTTGTGAAAAATTTCAAATTTTAACTAAGTTAAAGAGTTTGACCAAAAAGATAGATTGAAATTAAAAATTGTCAGAGTTTAAAATGTTACTCTTTTAATTACTCTTTGATTGAGTTTAAAAGAAAAAAAATGATTAGAGTATTTTATTAACTCAAAAATTTCGGTGCTTTAATAGTCGAGAGTGTGTATGTTAGATTTGGATAATATTTGTTTTATTTAGTTTTAAGTAAATAATATAGATTATTTGGTTTTAAAAGTTTGGTGGGTGAGAAAGATTTAATTTTAAGAATTTTGTTGTGTGTGAATTAAATTTATTGTGAACAAATTGTTATAAATATTTATGTTTATGTAGTTAGCTCCTTGAGTCTCAAAAATGAATCGATACCGTTGGCACCGAGTTAGCGGTGGGAAAAACTGTGATATATTAATGTTGTTGTGGTGATTTATGATTGAAAATTTTGGAGATTGAATATGAGTGATTAATGTTTGGAAATTTTGGTGATTCATGTTTGGTGAAATTGATGTGTTCATAATTAATATTATGAATTTTTTAGAAGAAATTTATGTGTGACTTGGTGGAAAATGAATTTAATTCAATTTAGGTATGAATGGAATTTGGAGATTTGATTTATGTGTGGTTGTGGAAATTTGAATTGGTGTGCATAAATATGTTTGAGTATCCTTTGTGATGTGTTTGAAAAATCATTAGTGTTAAATGAATATTAAAAATGGGGAATCTTTTAATAGCTGCATTTACTTAATGATTGTGGTGAAAATAGTAAGAGTATGCTCATGCATTTCATAGTACATGGTAACCGCGATGGGGCCATGCTGATAGTGGTGACTGTGATGGGCCACGAGATGATGCTATGTGATCTGTTGGTTCATCTTATCCTTGCGGGGATTTTTGCGTTGTGTAGGTCTGTGATAGACTACACATTTTTAGTAAATCGTGTTGACCCGTGATAGGTGGCACCTCGGTAAACAGTACTGGTTTGTGATTGGCAGTACGTTTACGATTTACGCTTTTTAGTAAATCGTGCTGACCCATGATAGATGACACCTCGGTAAACAGTACTAGTCTGTGATAGGCGATACGTTTACGATGTACGTTTTTTAGTAAATCGTGTTGACCCGTGATAGGTGGCACCTCGGTAAACAATATTGGTCTGTGATAGGCGGTACATTTAAGATTTACGCTTTTTAGTAAATCGTGTTGACCCGTGATAGGTGGCACCTCGGTAAACAGTATTGGTCCGTGATAGGCGGTACGTTTACGATTTACTCTTTTTGGTAAATCGAGTTGACCTGTGATAGGTGACACCTCGTTAAACAGTATGGGTTTGTGATAGGCGGTACATTTACGATTTACGCTTTTTAGTAAATCGTGTTGACCTGTGATAGGTGGCACCTCGTTAATTAGTACTGGTCTATGATAGGTGGTACAGTTATAATTTACGCCCCTTCAAGGAGGGTTTTGGTTCGAATTTCAGAAATTCATGCATTTTGGCATATACCCATTGCATTAGGGTACTTGGCACGCAAGTCATGTTTGTTATACCACGATGATTGTATATACATATTCGATTGTTGTTTTGATTTGCCGTAATTGCTTAGAGGTGTGAAGTTAGGTTGATTAAGTTTTGATGTACTTATGTGTTCATAATTTATGTTATGAATATTCGGTGTGTAATTGAGGTGTGAATTTGTGGAGATTAATTTGGTGTTAATTATGTGTTCATAATTGATAATATTAATGTTTGAAGTGTTGATTGATTCAGAGCCATTTTAGAACTGAAAATCTACATTTTCTCAGTTGTATTCGGCTACAACAGTGTAGTTTGTTAAAAACTTCATTTTTCAAAATTGTTTATGCATTTTTGGACATATGAAAACCCTTTCGAGGAGTATGCTAGACGAAAGGTTCTTTTGAGGATTTGAAAATATAAGAATTTTGTTATGTGATATTTGTTAATTTCGGTTGGTGACCTTTACAATTATTGTGGAAATCTGGGCTTTGCCCTAAGATGAGAACCAGGATTATCCTACCGGTTAGTACCTTGGAGATAGGAAAATAGTTAGTCATACCTGACCGAAGCTATGTTAGAAGGATCTTGCGGGGCGCGTGGAGATCACCCGGGTTGTATAGCTTTTTGTAGCATCATCATATTAGAGGGTTGTATTGGGTTTAGTTGTCTTTCTTTTGTAGATGTATTTATTTCAATTTGAAAGACTGTACATATACCTCATATTGTCAACTTGACTTTTATTTTGATGGGTCCTTGTACCATTTTTTTGATGCGACATGGAGAAGTTAAAATTCTTGGGGCATTGCTTTTGTATAGGTGTCTACAAAAGAGTTAACATGGTTGCTTCTGTTGTTGCACAGACTGCTGCAACGACTCTGCAGGATCTAGAGAAGAGGGAAAGAGAGATATGTGCTGCTGAGTCAAAGGGGTGGAAAGATTTTCGTCGTTACAATCCTCCAAATTTCAAGGGTGAGGAGAGCCCATATAAAGCTGATTTGTGGATTCAAGAAGTGGAAAAGATCTTCAAAATAATTGATTGTCAAGCAGGGTTGAGACGAATCATGATGGCATGGGATTTATGAAGTGGTTCCAAGGACATAGAGGCTATGTTGTTGATGGTAACTCGAAGAGGACGGGTATGGATGGATTAAAGTTAGATTAATAGGCGATTTCATGTAAAGATCTAAGAGGAGATCCTTTTAAGAAGAATATTAGATGTTCGCAGAGTAGATTTCAGGATGAGACTAGATGAAGTTTGATAACTGCCAAAGAGGTGTGAACACCATGGAATTATTGAAAAGACAGGGATTCCATTTGGAATAACATTCAGTGCTCAGGTGTCAACGAAAGAGACTTGTATTGAAGTTATGGAGTACTGCACGTTAGGAGTAAATACTACCTTGGTTAGATAAAGTACACATTGAGGAATATTCGATACGTTGAGGGGTAAATTCGAGCATTCGAGTTAAACTAGATTCACGACTCAGATTATTAAATATGAATCTCATGAAGATTATAGGAGTGAGAATATATATTTCTTTGATAAGTGACAAACCTCTGTGTGGATTAGAATATGGTAAGTATGGATAGTGATTTTAGATGAAACTATAGACGCATAAGTGTGAATTTTGGGTGATGTCTGGATAAACATAATGGGTTAAGCCTGGATTTATTAAACCATTTGTCACTATTAAGTGGAATTGGAAGTATAGAGTACGAGAATACTTAGAGATTGTAGCAAAGTAAGCTTATTAAAGGATGGTAAACATTTGGAGAATGTGTATATTTTGATAGGATAGAGGGATTGATCAAGATTTGATTTGGGACCCTAAGACGGTTGATCTTTAAGTTGATGGTTTAAAATCTACAATGTTATGGATGAGAGTGTTTGAAGATTTACTAAAAATGTTGTGTTATGAATATAAGAGTTTTAGTTAGTGAGATTACTAAGACGATTAAAGTCAATGATGAAAAAGACATGGTATTGTATCTTAAGATGAAATGGATGAAATTAGATGGTGTGATTAGTATTTGGAGATTTCGAGGATCTAATTTTATAATCTTATTTAATGGTAGAAAGTGAAAAAGAAGAAATGTAACAAATGATTTATGGTTTAGTTGTTGGTCTTGAGCAGTCAGGCGTTAAGATTTTAAATGAGTGTTTCAGTGACTAGATGGACGATGAAAAATATGTAGATCTTTGAGATATTTTACTGCAAAGTTATGAGGACGAGGTTTATAGCTAATTAATTCTTAGTAAGTGCTTATTGGGAACAGTTGAGAAATCGTTCTTTAGGACATTTGATTGTTAGGATTCTTTTAATTTGTAGCTCAGTAAAGGTTGGGAACGAATAAGAATCCAACGAGTAAACCAAATTTTGGAAAAAACGTGCCATGAAGACTTGTTGGAGCAACACATAGAGATGTAGCTTATGTCAATTAAAGTTTCATGAAAGGAATTATCTCACGTGTAATTTAGACATTGTTATTATAAAGGTATGCCAATGATACAAAGGCACTACTTGAGTACATGTCATGGGGGTTACTATTGTGTTTATCGATCAACAGAGTTAAATGTTTGTTTGGTAGGGAAGAATTGAGCATGAAATGGAAAAGTTTGGTGGGAACTAGTAAGGCTTGATTTATTGAAATCACTATAATGAAGATGTATCAAGGTTCAAGGTAGAAATTTAAGGTTTGTATAAATGGAAAAGTGATGGAGTGAATACAATATGTTTTACATGTCATGATGAAAAGATAATCATCAAGCTGCAAATAAAGGACATGATGGAATTGAGAAGTATCAGAATGAATGTTGGTAGTAGATATAGGAAAATTATATTCGGGTTTGTCCAGAATTGTGAAGTATATATGAAATGGATTAGTGAAGTGTGAATTTGAGGTGTTAAGGCATGAGAAAAATGTAGGTCTTAATCAGGAATGAAATTCAAGTTGGATTTTGTTGGACATGTGACTCTTGAAATGAAGTACTAAACTGGAAGGAAGTTTGTGTATCACGAGTAGTATAGTTTTGGCATGTTATCGAAAAAATTGAGGAAGCTTAGATCACCAAGCAAATGTGGGGATGAAATTATTAGAGTTATAATTAGAACAACATACAGATAAGAACACTATGGTTTGACGTAATTGTGCGACTAAAGAGAAATCGAGGATTTGTGGACCATGGAGACATTTAGGAGTTCTCGACGGAAATGATTGGATGATTCGTACCAAGTGGATGTATATGAGGCTATGTGACATAGCCATGGGCGATTGTACTTCGTTGTTAGGATCAAAGTTATAGGAGAATAAGGAAAAACTCAATGGACCTTGAGGAGATTGTTTGACCGCTTGTGCATTAGAATAACCTTAAGTGCAAGTCGCAAAGAGCGTTATTACAGTTCAGATAAGATAGTTTAAGCCACCATGATGGTTGTTGGCTACTTATTGACAAATTGAGGAACTGATCATTCTTAATCTCTTGTTGATAGTAACAAAATCATGTTGAATGGAACGAACGAGTCTTACTGGCTATGGTGGTGTGTAGAGTTATTAAGCACCATTTGAAAAGGGGTAGGCAACACTTTCTTCGAATAGGTCGGGTGAAACAATTTGTGACTTGTATGTTGAAATTGAGTACAAACCTAATGTGATTGTTACTCGTACTTTAAGTTTCGAGGACGAAACTTCTTTTTGGAGGGTAGTAATGTAAGACCCTTAATTTTAAAAATTAATTTATGTATTTTGGGAAATTTTGTGGTGAATTTCTGATGCTTTTTAGCCAATTTTATGATATTTTGTGAGTTAAATGCCAAAAATATCTTTTTGGAGACCCGATTAAAATTATTCGTCGATGAATAATTTTATTTAATTACGGTGAATCTTTTATCGAAGAAAAAAATTTCTAAGACGTAGCATTTTTCAGAAAAAGTGGTTTGTGATTTGATGTGATGTGACAGGCGTAATGATGATTTTTATAAAAATATCTAGATATTTGTTTTGGAATTGATTTTATTATAATATATATATATATATATATATATATATGGCAAAGAAAGGAAAGAGAAATTTGTGCACCCATCCTTCTTTCTTTTCTATCTTCTCTTCAAGGAAAAAAGAAAACCAAGTGTTAGGCGGTACGTTTACGATTTACGCTTTTTAGTAAATGGTGTTGACCCATGATAGGTGGCACCTCGTTAATTAGTACTGGTCTGTGATAGGCGGTACAATTATAATTTACGCCCCTTCAAGGAGGGTTTTGGTTCGAATTTCAGAAATTCATGCATTTTGGCATATACCCATTGCATTAGGGTGCTTGGCACGCAAGTCATGTTTGTTATACCACGATGATTGTATATACATATTCGATTGTTGTTTTGATTTGCCGTAATTACTTAGAGGTGTGAAGTTGGGTTGATTAAGTTTTGATGTACTTATGTGTTCATAATTTATGTTATGAATATTCGATGTGTAATTGAGGTGTGAATTTGTGGAGATTAATTTGGTGTTAATTATGTGTTCACAATTGATAATATTAATGTTTGAAGTGTTGATTGATTCAGAGCCATTTTAGAACTGAAAATCTACATTTTCTCAGTTGTATTCGGCTACAACAGTGTAGTTTGTTAAAACTTCATTTTTCAACATTGTTTATGCATTTTTGGACATATGAAAACCCTTTCGAGGAGTATGCTAGACAAAAGGTTCTTTTGAGCATTTGAAAATATAAGAAATTTGTTATGTGATATTTGTTAATTTCGGTTGGTGACCTTTACAATTATTGTGGAAATTTGGTCTTTGCCCTCAGATGAGAACCAGGATCATCCTACCGGTTAGTACCCTGGAGATAGGAAAATAGTTAGTCATACCTGACCGAAGCTATGTCAGAAGGATCTTGCGGGGCGCGTGGAGATCACCCGGGCTGTATAGGTTTTTGTAGCATGTTCAGAATAGAGGGTTGTATATGGTTTAATTGTCTTTCTTTTGTTGATGTATTTATTTCAATTTGAAAGACTGTATATATACCTTATATTGTCAGCTTGACTTTTATTTTGATGGGTCCTTGTACCATTTTTTTGATGCGACATGGGGAAGTTAAAATTCTTGGGGCAATGCTTTTGTATAGGTGTCTATCGAGAATACTCCAGGGGTATGACCTATGTCTGATAGGTGTCATAGTCGCAATGTATTTTGTCGTGTAAATACTTTGGGTATGTATTTCAAAAACTATTTCTGCTATTTGTAAATATTGTTGGCTTTTGTCGTTATGTTACGACTTAAATATTTATCCAAAATTATTTCTTTCCTTATTTGTTTGTTTAGAAAAAAAATACACTCGCGCTATTAAATTTCGGGGTGTTACATTGTGTATGCAATGCCTTGATAATAATATGTTTTCAATGCATCATTACTCCATAACACTTATAATACCTTAAAAATATATTCAAAATCAAGTGGGAATTAAATCCAAAGGCATTACTCTTGACTAGAGATGATGCATTTCGGAGTAATAGATCTGAGGCAATATGACCAGAGGAAAACTCTAACTAGAGACAGCATAGCCAAAATTATATAGGTCAGAGGCATCATAATTAGTGTTAGAGGATATGTGACCAAAGACAAAGTCAGAAAATACGTGTCCAAAGGCAGACTCAAATCATATGTGTCTAGAGCCAGAATCAGAAGATTCACGTCCAGAGGTAAATTAGAGGATACATGTTTAGAGGAATAATCAGAGCATATGTGTCTAGGGGAAACTTGATCAAAGGTACTTCGATCAGAGGAAGCTTGCTTAGAGGGACTTGGTTTAGTGGTAGCTTGATCAGAGGAAAGATATAAGGGAAACAATAAAGGAAAAATGGAATTATAAAATCATAAGCAAGGTAGAAGAAGAAAAATTAGAGGAAAAATATAAGCATTTCACCAGAGGCAAAAACAAAGTAGTTTACCAGAGGCAAAATACAATAAACCATAATACAACTAACAAAGCAAAGAAATACTCAAAGTTGAGGAACCAAAGGCAGAATGCCCTAACTCATGGTTTAGGAACCAAAGGAAGTAATATAGAAAATAAAGGCAAAACCACAAAGGCAGGGGTGAAAGAGCTTCCAATGCACGTGCATTTGTTTCAAGTGATAAGATTCATAATATAAACTACAATTCTTTACTCAAAATCGATAGAGTTCCTAAATTTCAACACAACAATCATGCATTGATCAAACAAACAACATGCATTACATTTTAAAATCATCTGGTGTAGTTTCAAATCAACTATATGCTAAAAACTCCATTTCTTCACACTCTAAGTTCTTCTAACTCATAATGCCCCAAAAACAGTTTCTAACAAGAAGTAAAGAATTTCAGTGAATTAATTTCCATAATCCTCATACTAAAAGAAATTAATGAAACATAACTCACAAAAATGACACTAAAGAAGAAGAAGATTTGGTCCAAAGCAACTCTAACATCCTCTTGAAGACGGGTTCCCTACTTCACTGATTGAGTTGATTCGCGAGGATGAATAGACATATTCCCACACACAAGGCTGCTGGACAGCTTTGGAGACTTTAGTGAACTTCTAGTCTTGAAAGATTTGAAACAGAAGAAAAAATAGAGGACGTTGAAGAGAAGATGAACAGTAACAATGAGGTTATGCTTCAGCCTAGTTACAAGAAAGAGAAGGGAAAAATGAGAGCATGGTTAAGTATTTTATCGAGAAAGGCTAAAATAGGAGAAAAAAGGAAAATTTCCTTTTTGCCCCGCAAACATTCTCTGTATTATCTTTTTGACTATTTGTATTTTAATTAAAGTTCTTTATTTCAAAATTAATGTGTTAATATTTTGACTACCCTTTATTTTTAACATATTTTTATTAAATAGGTTATTACATCTATCATACTCCTCATGACCCATATATCCTCAATTTCAACTAAAGCTACCCAAGGGACATATTGTTATATTATTTTGTTGTTATACATCTTAGCTTGTGTTAATTTGCTTTTATTTGTTTTATGATGTCACTTTGTTTTGCTAATTTCTTGAAAGTCAAGGTTGTTGTTATGTTTTATATACATGCAATTTAACCACAATTTAAATATAATACAAAATATTGAAGTACTTGTATAAAAACACAATTTTTAATAAATAAAACACACACTTTAGTTTCATATTGTGAGATCTTAAACTCTAAAATAATATATATATATATATAATAATTTTATATCATATTTTTATAAAGTTTACAGCAAATAAATAAAAATTTGTTTTCAAGAAAATAAAAAAATTATTTTTAATTTAGGATATCATGTTTCTCAAAAATCAAAAGGAACACTTTAAATTTATTTTCTCCATTAAAATAGTGTAATCTCAATAAGCTCAATTTAAGTATAATTATTTGATTTAAATTAAAAGCTTACTAGTACTTCTAAGATTTTCATACAAAAATTTGTTTCAAATTTAGTAAGTAAAATACAAATTAAAATCCTTATTTCTGGTATCACCTATCAGAGCGTGATTCCTCCAAAACTTGAACTTCAAGATTCATTAACTTGTAACAAATGTGATTCACAAACGCAGGGCCAAGACAGTCAAACACAAACAACGAAGGAGGTGAGTTTCGATATCATGATGATAGTATAATACAAGTAAGAAGAACACACAAACAATCATAAGAGAACCGCATCATTACACAAACATTTGTCAAGAAAATATCACATTAAAAAGTCAAAATCACTCAAGGAAAATCACACATGATACATATTAATCACAACAAAACACATGATACATATTAACCACACATGATACATATTAATCACAACAAAACAATCACAATAAAATGTAATAATACGTATGAGCTTAGACTCTACTTAACAATGTGGTATCCTTCTAACTCTGAAATACTTGGTTGGGCCACCATCCCGTTGGACAGACAAATCAAATTGGCTCTGTCTTTATAGATCTCTTCAACTCAAACCGAGACACATATACGAGACAGTCGAGGTAAACGTGTGTTGCATGGTAGCTTCCAACATTTGGAGTGCGATATCCAAGTCACCTAGGAATTCCCCACCCGAATACCTCCAAGGTCTAACAATTTTTCCGTAAGGCTCAACAGCAGACCACCACGATCAGACTCATTTAGTTGTACTTCCTCGAAATCACTAGGCTTGTCAGCCCCTACCTATATGATAAAAAAATAATCTCCATTTCACAAATTCTCAATATTTGTTTTCACTCCTCGTTAGCTTAGACTATTTCACTAAGAGCATCGTATTTAGGAATCATCACTATCTCATTAACTTTGGGGTAATTCAATATTCTCATCACAATTTTATAATATCATTAATCATACATATTCATGATCATCATATAAACTCATCACAATTTTATAACATCACGTGTCATCAATCAAAAATTATAATTATCATCACATAAAGATATATCATACCATGCATCTATCTTTTATTGTCACATAACATAAATTCATCTAATCAAACATATGCACATAATTTCATTCAACATCCAACATCACAATAATGACAAATATCAACTACCACACAAGTATTGAAAATTAAATCAATCAACACCTTATAAATATTTCTACTTCACATTTTAATCTCGCAATTATCATATTTCACATTAATCAATTTATCTCTCAAAGGGCTATTGCAATACGTAGCGAGCCCTAGATGAATCGTTAGGAAATACGGTTTTTCCATTCATCGATCTCATAATATTCTATACTCATAAATTCAAACGCTCTCTCATCTCTTACCTTATTTCGACGCCTTCACACACGAGTATGGTTTCACGAGCAAACAATTTTTGTTCTTGATTTTTTGTCTTTCAATCGATCTAACTTGACAGTTTATGGATAAACGTCAAAAATAAATTATGAGAAAATACTCTAGAATCTTAATTTCAAAATTTGGTCTAGGAAAATTAACATAAATCATAAAACCAATCAATGGATAATATAGCCATTTTTCACACGATCATTTTGGCGTTGCTTTCACTCAAATCGAACTTACGGTGAAGAAGAATGATGCAAAATAACGAATTCTGTAAACGGAGAAATCGGTTATTTTAGGGAGAAATTCAAATGTTAAAAATCTAGAAAATTGTGTTTAATTGAATAGATAAATGAGTAAAACAACATATTGAAATTTGGACGAAAACAAAGAAACCTTTCTTGGACAATCATCGATGAACGGTATCAATTTTCTTCTTTTTCTCTCAATGTGCGGCTGCCCTATTTTGTATCCAGGTTTCTCTCTCTTTTTCATGTCCTTCATTCTTGTTATTTTCAATTAATATTTTTTTTTACCATTTAATTAGATTTTACTCTTAAATTTGTGTCTAATCCATAAAACAAATTTTACTTCTTTCTTGTATTTATTTTTATTTTTATAATAAAACAAACAATTATCAAAACTATTTTTTAACACTTTTATTTATTTTTTAAACATAATTTAGTTACCAACATATTTCAAAAGAAATATTTTATAAAATGTAGTAATTAAAATAATTAATCTTTTAAAATACATTAAAAATCAAAAGCCTCGTATTTAAAATAATTCCTATAATAATACTTATTTTTTCAAATACACAAATTAAAATATTACCATCATTAGAGAATAGTTAAAATTGTAAAATAAATAAATATAACATCAACACTTTATATTACCATCATTACTAATATTTTTAATGTGTTCAATACTTGTTTCATAATTTCTCAATTTATAATTATATATTTTTAATGTTACTGGATTGTTTTGATACATTTATCTAGAGTTTCTTATGCAATTATTAAATTAATATAATTAATATTGTATAATATTTGTTTTCAATTTAATTTTTATCGAAATAATATTAATTTTATCAATTTTAATAGAAACAAAATTATAACTTTTTTATGAAGTAAAAAGTTAATTTTTTAAATAGAGATGAAGCGGTTATAAACTTGCTTGGTCCCATGACCATCCCAAACACGCATAAATAAATCAAATTTTACAATACTTATTCAGGTCATGTACCGTAAACATGGATCTACAAGTATACGAGAAACATGGATCTACAACCATGCACAACCACATATCCAGGATGCAAAGACATTTATAATATTTTGCATATATGAATTTGAAACAACTTCGACAAAATATGGGAGAAGGATGTATAGAACATATGCCCATCATTCTTTTACGGAATATTGCGCTCTTTATTCTTGCTCTTTTTTTGGTTGGATCGGTACCGTTTTCTTCATCATTTTTGTTTATTTTTTATTGTATTAATGATATATGTTTTATATCGATATATTTTTGAAGTATTTATTTGATAAATTTAATATTTTATTTTTGTTAGAGATAAAATATAAGTTTATTAAAAAATTGAGTTATAAATTTAATATTATTGTTGGAGATGAATATATTAATTTTTTTAGTTTCTTTTTAAAAAATTGATAATAAAATTTATGAATTTTGTTTGAAAATAAAGATGAACTTTTTTGAATGTACAGAAAATGATAACAATGTTTATTTTAAAACACAAATGCTTAAATCAATATTATTCAAAATAAAAAAATAAAAAAATTTAAATTCTTATTTGAAATTAAAGAAGAGATCGCTTGAGATATTTTGTTTCATAATAAGTAATAATAATTTAGCATATACAGTGATTTGGGGTGTTACATAAACAATGTAAAATTTCGATAACATGAGGTATTTTAAAGGTCTTAGGCTCTTCAGTTGAGATGACAATTGAGATGAGGAATCCATCATGGGAGTTGGAAGGTTTGTTGATAGTTGAGAAATAATGTTCTTTTAGATAACATGTTGTCTCGAGTGGTAAGACTAGTAATAGAGATAGAGGTTAATCATAGTCTTTTATAAAATTAAGATTAATATGTGAAGATATGAAAAAACATGTTATTTTTTAAACGATTGTTAGAACTATCAACTTTGGAGGTGTTTGTTAGGCTGGTTAAAACTAATTTAATAAGATTTTTTTAAATCAATTACTATATTTTAGTATTATCAAACTAATTGGTTAATAGTTGAAAGACATAATTTTAATAAATCAATGTGAGTAGATTATAAATTTAACAATAATACAAATTTTAAATTTTGCAATTTAAATCACTTTTGATTTGCTATGATTTTAAATTAAATTTTTAATTCTAAAAATAATTTATATAAATGATCTTGATTTACCTCTATTAAAAATAATTGTAAAATAGATATATCTCTACTATTGATTTAGTCGATATTTACAATGTAATATGTGAATGTTGTTTTAGTCGATATTTACTATGCAATATATGAATGTTGACATAGTTAGTTAATGAAATAATAATTCAATTATTAATTAAAATTTTGATTTTTTTTCTTCATAATATACCTTAGAAATTGTCATAGAATTTATTTAGTAAAACAAAACTGTAGAATTTACTAAAAGAATGTTCCATGCCTTTCCTTAATTGGTTGGTTTTTCACTGATTTTAAAACCCTATCACTGTTTCTATATTAAAAAAAAAAAAAAAAATTGTTATGTTGTGTTTCATGCATTGATTTGTGATTTTCTTTTATTGGTAAAATGATTTGTGGTATATTTGTTATGTAAAATGATTTGTGGTATTTGCAGTATGAAAACTTTTAATTTTTTTATTAAATATAACATGAAAACTGATAACTTATTATTGTTTCAGCTGGCTGACGCTATTGTAAGTATAATCAAAATGGTTAAACAATCTTGATCAAGCAATTTGTCACGGCACAACTTGTCAGGGGCACAGACATACGAGCTTTGTAATCTAGTTTAAAATTTAAATATGAGTTCAATTTTACAAATTTACAAATGATCGATTTATAGTGTTAAGTTATTATACAAATTCCAAAAAATTTGAATATTAGTTATATATTATGAATGTTTATAAATTAATATTATTTATATATGGACAATATTTATAAATTATTAAATATTTTATAGTTAAAATATTTCATTTTAATGAAAAAATTTACATTGAAGTATTTAATTGGTTATAGTTATAGTATCTCACAAACAATTTGAAGGTACATTAATTTTTATATTTAATTACTTTTTTTAGTAATTTGAATTTTATACTAATTTTATTGTAATACATCCCAGTTTCAGGAAAACAAAAAATCCCGTCCCAAACATTTTTATTTTTATTGTTATTTTTTATAACATGCTATATAATAGGAACATTTTTTTTTTACTTACAATCTCACTATTTATAAAACTTTTAAGACTTAAATGTATGTACTTTTTGTTTTGTAAGTTAATGTTTTTTTTATCTATGTAATTTATTTTTTTAATTTTAATTTTATTTTAAAACCATCAATAATATTATTGTGGTCAATTAATTTAATTAACTTGATTGTTAGCAGTTGATTAAGCTACACTTGAATTATAATTATTTTAGTCTTATTTATGGTTTTTTTTTTCTCTAAAAAATTCAATCAAATTCAAAACACAAGTTAATAGATAATTTTGTGTGTGCACTGTAATTTTGAAAATATTTTCAAAAACGTGTTAAAGTTTTAAAAGTTAAATTGGTTGAAAAATTAGTCATCATTAAATTAATAGATACCTTTTATTCAATGAATAAGAGGGTTCAAGTCTTAAAAGAATAGAAACAAAAAAATCAGACTACAAGTTCATATAAAGGCAACCAAACTCCTATCAGTCATTACAATGAGGAGGAGAAACAAAAAATTGTATCAAAGGCTAAATTTAATAAAAGTATCTGTTATTTGATTAGCTTTACATTCGACATGAGATAACTTAAAGTGATTCAAGTGTTCAAATATCTCATTTATATAAGTAACTAGACCATAATATAAATATCTATTACAATAATTCTTTAGGATTAATAATTCTTTTGAAATCTCTAAAAAGACTAGCTTTAGCCCATTATATATTGTCCAAAGTTCTTCCATTGATATCATGCATACCCTTAAAGCATAAGAATAGTTAATGATGAAAACACCACCGCAATCACGAACCACAACTCAACAAGTTGTCATTCGTTTTGGATTCTAGACTACACCATCCTTATTAAGAGCAACCAAACCATCATCTGAATAATGCTAAACAAACCAACATTGGGGAGGATTCGACACACATGATTTAGTTGTGTATTCAATATCATCATTGTTTGGTACATTGTGAAGATGTTGCTTGCGCTGATAACTATTGAAAAAAATCAAATCATTTCGAGCCTTCCACACATTTTCTAACACTACAACAAAATGTATGATGCAATCTACGTCATTTGCTACAAAAACTCTCTTCAAGTTATCAAAGAGTCATCTATTCAAATTTATAGTGAAAATATCATTTGTCAAACTAACATGAAATACATAATGCCAAACCTTTGACGCAAATTGACAATCACATAAAATATGAAGGACCGACTCAGTAGCATTGACACAAACCGAACATAGGTCACTACTTGTCATGTAACGACGAACTTGGTGAATTTTTGTAAGAAAACAAACACGAGCAACATTCCACATAAAATACCTCAACCGTTCAAGACAAGCCATTTCCAAATCCATCGAAAATTATCTTCCACCATTTTATGGTTCTAGTCTTTTATTACATAATAGGCTCCTTTATAAACCCATTTAGATCCCTAGTCCAAATAACCAAATCCTCACTCGCAAACGAATGAAGGCAGTTATAACACGAATTTGTTCAATGGCCTCAACCAGAAATCAAGGATATAATAGGTTATAAGTTCCACATACCCCCCCCCCCCCCCCCCACTGTTAACGAAGTTCACCATATTTTTGAAGGTGCAAACACTAGAATGGGTTGAATTGTGTTTGCCAAAGTTGATAACTTTTTGATGATTTATTAAAAAAAAAATTGGTTCGACTTTTCTGACTTACTTGGAGTAGAATCATTCAGGTTCATAGGCAGCAAATAATAAAAGTATAAATAATTGGACACATAGATTTATCATGATTCACCAATAACTTTGTTACATCTATCCCCCTCATTCATAAGACTTTAATCCACTAATTCAAATACCTTAAATTACAAAGCACATGACTCTCCAAGCCAATCTTCCCAAACAACCTTACAACTCCAGACTTTTTAGGAACTAACCACATTGACTCTACAAGTCAAGTTTTCTCCTAATAACTTGACAACCCTAAATTGAATAAGGAATTAAACCACTATCGGGTTGAATACAAAATATTAGAATTTAAGTGTTTGTTTCTAACAAAATTGATACTAATAATAACTCTCACTCTCTAAGAAAAAAATACTTTGAAAATATTTCTGAACCAATCAAATGTTTTTATCTATGAACTCTAAAAAATAACTTTGGAATTTTGAGCTTCAAGTTCTTCTATTCTTTTCTTATTTTCGATGATCTTCTTCTTTAACCTTGAGTATCTATCTATAGATAAAATTATGGCTTCAATTTACTTCTTGTTTAATTCTAAATTGTATTTTCATTCCTAGCTTGATCAATAATGATCTTATTCAAAAAAAGTTTTGAACAAGATGCTTTTTGAAAATATGATTTTTAGCCAATTCTTCATTTCTGAATCCAATATGAGGAGTTCTTCGAGTTTGATTTTGTTCGTATTTTGATCAGATTGAATTTGTAAATTATTCATGTTGATTATGTTTGTATTTTGTTTAGATTGAGTTTATAAGTTCTTCATATAGAGACTATTCATATTTTGTTGTACAAAAAACTTCCTCAAATCTTGATTATATTTTCTTTTCTATTTTGTCAAAAAATTTCTTCAATTATAACTTTGAATCAAATATTATTTTAGATTTTTCTTCAATTATAAATCTGAATCAAATCTTATTTTAGATTTTCTTCAATTAAAAATTTAAATCAAATCTTATTTTAGATTTTCTACAAAATAACACGAATCTTTTTTTTTCCATATTCTTTGAAGTCAAATATATTATTCTTATAAATAATTTTTCTTATCATCAAAACTATAATTATAAAACCAATTTTGTTCCAACAATTTTTTTCTTCCAGATTTCTATATCCAAGATAACACCCTCAGAAATATCCTTAATGCGACCCAACAATAAGACTCAAACATCGGTCCAGAAACCTTTGACCAACATTACATATAAGAGTTTCTCAATTAGCTTACACCCTGATCCCGACTTACCCATAAAAACCATAAGTATATTCGTCGACTTGCATTTATATTTATTATGGATGGCTCTAACCCTCTCGCACCATACTAAGCCCCTAATCTCCAAATCTTTAAAATTACATATGTCATTCCAAAAACCTAAACGAACCTTCGTGTTAATTATGAAAATCTCCCGACATAAAGTTCTTGGACTTGACATCACATATAGATCTAGGAAGATGACTAGAATGCATAGTCATACATTTCATTTGTGTTACTTTTCAAAATCTCCACATATAAAGTTCATGGACTTGACATCACATATAAATCTAGTAAGGTGACTAGAATGCATAACCATACATTCCATGAGAGGTTAATATATTTGTTTTGACATCTAAGATTAATTTGACATAAATTTAATCAGACGGTTCATTTTAAGCAGAATTTTAGTTTACTTTCTATAATTCTATTAATGCGGCCAAATATGTATTTCAGCAAATTTATACTATATATCTATTGTGAGTAAAACTCAATTTTTCAACTTTATACTTATGGTCCAAGTACTTTAAACTTTTGGGGTGTACTTATATGTAAGTACTTGCAATCACTCTAATAGTGTACTTTTATTATTGAACTCAAGACTTGCTGTTACTCAAGTGTGAGTCGATTTTCCACCATTGATGATTAATTAGATATGGGCATGAGTCTCATCCCCAATGATATCTTCAACACCATGTCCCTTGTCAGACCATTTGTGAAATGATCTGCAAGATTCTTTTCAGTTCTTACAAACACTATGGATATTACTCCATTTAAAATAAATCCTTTACATAATTGTGTCTTATATCAATATATCTAGATTTTATATTATATACTTGACTATATGCTTTGGATAGTGTGGATTAACTATCACAATGTATGGATATTGGTGCCATTGGCTTTGGCCAAATTGGTATTTCATACAACAAATTTCTTAGCCATTCTGCCTCTTTACCACCACCAGCTAGGGCAATGAACTCCGCAGCCGTGGTGGAGTCAGCAATGCAAGTTTGTTTCTTTAATCCCCAAGAAACTGCATCTCCACCATGGTTGAAGATCCATCCACTTGTGGAAGCATGATCCTCAACATAAGTTACCCAATTGACATCTGTATATCCTTCAAAAACTGAAGGATATTCACTATAGACTAAACTATAGTTAATTGTTCCTTTCAAATATTTTAATACTCTATTAACAGCCTACCAATGTTCTTTACTTGGATTGCTAGTATACCGACTTAATCTACCTACATCATACGCTATATCAGGCCTGGTTCAGGTCATGACATACATCAATCATCCGATTACATTTGAATAATCTAGTTGGGCCATAAGGTATCCTTTATGTGGTTGTAAACTAACATTTTGATCAAATGGAGTAGAAACAAGTTTGCAATTAAATTGATCAAATTTCTTGAGCACTTTCTCAATATAGTGAGATTGGGATAAACCAATATTTACTCCATCTCTAATGATTTTAATTCCAAAAATCACATCTGCTTCACCTAAATCTTTCATATCAAAAGTTTTTGATAGGAAAGTTTTAGTTTTTTCTACCGCATTTAAATTTGTGCCAATGATTAACATATCATCCATATACAAACAAATCATAAAACTATTTCCATTATGAAATTTACTATAAATACACTTGTCAGATTCATTTATTTTGTATCCATTAGAAAGAAAAACTTTATCAAACTTTTGGTGCCATTATTTGGGTGCTTGTTTTAACTCGTATAAAGATTTATGTTCTTGCCCTTTGATAATAAATCCTTCAGGTTGTTTTATATACACCTCTTCATCTAACTCTCTATTTAGGAAAACAGTTTTAACATCCATTTGATGGACTACTAACTTATAGATAGAAGCTAGTGCGAAAAACACTCTTGTGGATGCAATTCTTACAACAGGTGCATAAGTATCAAAGTAGTCGATACCTTATTTTTGTGTAAACCCTTTGGCAACAAGTCTAGATTTGAATTTATCAATGGTACCATCAACTTTCATTTTCTTCTTAAAGATTTATTTACAATCTATTGGTTTGGACCCAAGTGGGAGGTCTACTAATTTCCAAGTTTTATTCCCCATAATTGAGTCCATTTCCTCTTGGATGGCTTCTTTCCAAAAGGAAGAGTCTTGAGATTTTATTGCCTCTTCATATGAGTCTAGGTCACCCTCTAAATTGTAGCAAATTGATCTATAACTGTTAATGGAATCATTTGTACCTTCTACAAGGAACATAAAGAAGTCTGAACCATAATCTTTCTCTTTTCTGGCTCTTTTACTTCTTCTGGATTTTGAACATGTCAAAGTATCATTATTAGATACATTATTTTCTAGACTTTGTACACTAGAACATACAATTTCTTTGTAAAGTGGAATTCAATTAAATTTATTTTCTTAAAAAATTGCATCTTCTAACTCAATCATTGTGTTAATAGGATATGAGTCATTAGATTCAATAACCATGAATCTATATGCCTTGCTATTTTCAACATAGCCCGGAAATACACTTTCAATTCCTCTTTCTCCCAATTTCTTTCTTTTTGGTTCAGGAACCTTAACAATTGCTCTACAGCCCCAAACTGTTATATAGTTAAGATTGGACTTTCTTTTCTTCCAGAGTTCATATGGAGTTATCTTGTTCATATTATTGGGAATTCTATTTAGCAAATAACATGCAGTTAGCATTGCATCATCCCAATAACCTTTAGATAAACTAGAATAGGATAACATGACATTCACCATTTCTTCTTATACTCTATTTTTCCTTTCTACAATTCCATTTTATTGTGGGGAATATGGTGCAGTTGTTTGATATACAATAACAGTGGACTCAAAATACTTAGGATGATAGAACTCTTCTCCTTCTAAAACACTTAATTAAAGTTTATGTTGAAGTTCTACTTGTGGTTTAAATATTTTAAATTTATGTAAAACTTCATTCTTAGAGCACATTAAATAAACGTAACAAAATCTAGAGTAATCATCAATAAAAGTGACAAAATACTTTTTACCACCAATTGTAGGTCAACCATGTAAATCGCATACATCATAGTGAATTAAATCTAATAACTTAGAACTTCTTTCAACACATTTAAATGGTTGTGTTGTGATTTTAGTTAGCATGCAAGTAATACATCACTACAAGAAATCATGGTTTTTGTGAGGGCCAAAAGCCCTCACAAAGGGGTATAATCAGCCACAAAGGTGGATTTTGTGAGGACTTTTGGCAACCACAAAGAAGCTGGTCACAAAATTTTGTGAGGGCTTTTGCAGCCACAAAAGTCTGCCTTTGTGAGGGCATAGGCCGCCACAAAGGATAGACTAAATTTTTCTGATTGGACCTTTGTAAGGGCTCAGACCGCCACAAATTCCCTCCTTTGTGAGGGCCTTTGGCCGCTACAAATGTCATCCTGATTAAAAAATAATATATTTTATAAGGGCTTAGGCCACCACAAAATAATACGTATTTAATAAATGAAATTTTAAATTCAAAATTAATAGATTATTATAATATTATATATAATAAATTAATATAAATATAATATTAAAATTTAAATTATAATTAAATTTAAATTTAAATTATAATTAAATTTAAATTTAAATTATAATTAAATTTAAATTTAAATTATAATTAAATTTAAATTTAAATTATAATTAAATTTAAATTAAATTTAAAATATAATGTAATTATAAATTAAATTTAATATATAATAAACTAATCTTAATATACTTAAAAATTTAAAATAAAATATTTAAATTAAAATTAAAGATTAATAATTAAATTAAAGATTAATTTAAATAATAAAATATTAATAATAAAATATTTAAATATTTAAATTAAATATTAAATATTAAAATTAAAATTAAAATAAATATTATATATAAAAAAATAATATTAATAATAATTAAAGCTAGCTATAGCAATTATGACAAAATCAAATAAAACATGCATTCCAAAATTAACAATTAATGTCTTACAAACCCAAAATTAACAAATAATGTATTACAAAGTAGAAATTAAACACACAATAATGTCATACAAACCAAAAATAAATTATGAAATTCTTCAAATCACACCAATCCTCATAATAATTCCCCTGATCAGCTGCACTTGCACCATCATTATTTCCTTCATTCATACCCGACGAAAGAAGTCCCTCAAAAGTATTATTCATTTGTATTGGAGGAGACATCATGCTTTGAAATATGGTCTAGCTGGTTGAGGTTGATTTAAATATGGTCTGATCAACCCAGCTGTTGGCATAGTTGGTCGGTATGCAGTTTGATGATCTGGTTGAGGTTAAGGAAGTTGATGTGAAGATGATGGAGCATACTGATAATTATGAAAATATTGTTGTTGCTGAAATATTGGCTGCTACTGTTGCCCATTGCTCCTTTAACTGGTCAAGATTATCTATCGGCGCCGGACGATGAGATCCATCTGTACTAGTATAAGAAGAAGACATCTCAGTCTGAATATAGCCGATTGGACCTTTCACAAAGGTTGATGATAAAGTACCAGCACCCAGCACACGCCCTTTGTAATTGCCACCACTGATGTTCATAAAACTTGCGGTCTCATATTGTTTCCGCTGCACTGGACCAGCTCGCATAGCTGGAGGGAGAGTAGCTTGATGATCATCCCATTCTTTCATAACTTGTTGAAGTTGTTCCTATATTAAAAATAAAAACATTAAAAATTAAAATAGTTAATAATTAATATATAATAATTTAAAGGTGTAATTAATATATAATAATTACGTGAATCATTTTTGATAATTCATCAGTATACTCATTTGTTTGAGGATTAACATGAAGATAGCGATGTATCTCAGCCTGAGTGACCTCCCTTCCAAGTTGCTTTTCTTAAAATATATATTAAATTAATGTCAAGTTTATAAGTTGGTGAAATGTGATGATGAATAAAAATTAATATATATATATATATATATATATATATATATATATATATTGTAAATAATAATTAATTATCATATAATATTTAATTTCTCCAGCAGACATGGAACCTCCCTTATGAGTACTGGTACCCCTCTCAGATGCTCTATTAATCTTTGCTTTTTCTCTCTTCTGTTTGTAAGCATCTGTGTTCCATTTCCTCCACAAAGCAGTCCAAACATTTTCACCAATTCAATTAGGCCGTTTTTCCTCGCCCTTATTACGTGCGTAAGACAACATAGATGAGAGATGCTTTGAAAAGGGATGGTCAAATGAAGACAAAACTGCGGCATCATGCTCTCTTTTCCAAGTACATTTAATCTGTTGTTTGTTTAAATTTAAAAGATATTAAAAATATAATTCAATTAAGCAATCAAATGTATATATAATTAATTAGTACTTAAATAAATTAATTTAATCACTTACTTTGAGACAATGTAAAAATTAATCAACTTCCCTAAATTGAGGTGTCTTATCCTCTTTTATCTCACCCCAAGACAACCATGGTTTTTTGTATTTCTCTTGTATGACTTCAACAATTGCCTTTGCAGATGATATAAAAGGAAGATATCTTCAAAATTTACATGCAAATTAAATATAAAAATTAATTAATAATATAATGTAACATATGCAATAATAAAATATTTAACAATCATAATTAATTTAATCAATCATAGTTTACATACCCATCTCCTTTTGGAATGATGACAATGTGGTTGTAGCAATCAACACATCCGGGTTCCATTATTTCGTCTAAGGTATAAGGCTTTACTGGGACCTCCGGCTATAGAGGAATAACTCCACCACTAGTACCAATGGTCGGCATCGGCATGATAGATGGGTCATTAACAACACGTGGTTTAGCAACTTTTTCGTACCACGTGATGTTTTGGATATTCCTCGTATTGCCACCATTCCTGCTCCTCCTGATCCATCCGAACCTCCTGAACCTCCTACTCCCGACACTGAAGCCATGTATATATATATATATATATATATATATATATATATATATCCATATCCATACATATATATAATATAATATATGTGTGTATGTACAATTAACATAAGATTAATTATATATAAATTAATAATGAAATAAAGAAATATACATAAATAAATAAATTTTATACATAATGATATACATAAATAATTATATATCCATACATATATATAATAATGAAATAAATAATTATATATCTATACATATATATAATAATGAAATATACATAAATAAATTTTAACACTCACATAAACAAAGAAATATATATAAAATATAAATATATATAATATTATACATATCCATATCCATACAAATATATATATAATGCCTAATTAATTAATTGTCTTCGTCTTGGTCATCGTTATCTTCACTATATTCATTTGATGAGTGAATTAAGTCAATATTGCCTTCATCGTTCTCTAATTCATCTATTTCTTGTTCATCAACTTCTTTTCCAATGTGTGACTCATGACAAAGTTGACTAATAGTCTCATCACTACAAGAATTCATCAATTTTGTGAGGGCCAAAAGCCCTCACAAAGAGAAAAAAACAGCCACAAAGGTGGCTTTTGTGAGGGCTTTTGGCAGTCACAAAGAAGTTGGTCACAAAATTTTGTGAGGGCTTTTGCAGCCACAAAAGTCTTCCTTTGTGAGGGCATAGGCCGCCACAAAGGACAGGCTGAATTTGCCTGATTGGACAAAGGAATGCTGACTGGACGTTTGTGAGGGCTTTTGGCCGCCACAAATGCCAAGCTGAATTTGTGAGGGCTTTTGGCCGCCACAAATGCCAACGTAATTAATAAATTAATTTTGAATTCTAAATTAATAGTTTATTACAATATTATATTTAATAAATTAATATAATTATAATATTAAAATTTAAATTATAATTAAATTAAATTTGAAATATAATGTAATTATAAATTAAATTTAACATATATATATATATGTATAATAAACTAATCTTAATATAATTAAAAATTTAAAATAAAATATTTAAATTAAAAATAAAGATTAATAATTAAATCAAAGATTAATTTAAATAATAAAATATTAATAATAAAATATTTAAATTAATAAAAAAAAATATTTAAATTTTTAATTATTAATAATAAATTTTTAATTATAATTAAACATTAATTTAAATTAATGTAAATTATAAAGAAATTATAATTTATACTTACAAAATTTAAATGAAGAAGAGTAATTTTGTGTAGAGAGAAGGAGAAGAGAATAGTTAGAATGAAGTTTTAGAGAGAAGTTGGAGGTGAAAAAATGAAGGAGGAGGGGAGAAAAATATATATAGGGTCACCTTGGACATTTGTGGCGGCCAAAACAGCCACAAAATCCAGCTTTAATGCCATTTGTGACGGCCTTTGCAGCAACAAACGTCACGTGCACAATCTTTTGTGACGGCTTATGCCGCCACAAACTCCCTAATCACGTCACTCCTTTGTGACGAATTTGGCCCTCATAAAATTCATTTTTTGTGGCTTTAAAAGCCCTCACAAAATCGTTAAATATTTAACTGGATTTTGTGGCTGCCTAAGCCCTCACAAAATCAAATGTCGTGATTTTGTGAGGGCTTAGGCAGCCACAAAATCCAGTTAAATATTTAAAGATTTGTGAGGGCTTTTTCAGCCACAAAAAAAGACCAATTTCAATTTTGGCCTTTGTGAGGGTTTTTTCGGTCACTAATTTGTGAGGGTTTTATTCGACCACAAAATATTTATAAAGTTGGCCACAAAATAGGATTTTTCTTGTAGTGCATCTCCAATCACATGATCCAAATTTGACATTTCATCCATTTGAAATGCAACTTCTTCATTTTGACCTACTACAACTTCTTCTATTCCACTCGTTGGTCTTGTTTTGATTGTAGCACACCAACCTTGTTTGCTTCTGACAGTTGATGGATAAGGAACATAATACACTTGTCTTACATTATGGGCCAGGGCAAATGGATCAAACCGTGGATATCTTTTGCTCATTCGAATGTCTATAGTATTGGATATCAAATTGATTTTAGTTCCTCTACTAGATGGATCAAACCACTTACAGTAAAACAACACCACTTTTTTTGCATAATCTAGGAACGTGTAGTCAATTTCATAAATATGCTCAATTATGCCATAGAAATCTTCTACTACACCACTATCAGAGACACTTTTCATACAAACTCCACTATTAATTGTTTCTTTTCCTTCAGTCCAAGATTCAGTGTGAAATTTGTATCCATTGATGTAATAGGTGTGCAATTCTTTGAAACTTCTACTCAGGCCCATAGATAAGTGCCTTAAGTGGATGTTGATAGGAGTTTGTTCTTCCAGATGCAATTGTTGTTGAAACCATAATGGGAAATTTGAATGTATATCTTCAGATGATTGTCCCATATTTAAAAATGCCCTGATCAATGACCATATATATGGTGCATATTAATTTAGTCATATAATTAAATATAATTATTTAATAAGAAGAGGAATTTGAAACGTACTCAATGTATGGTTTAACTTCAATACAGTTAATCAAAACATGAACATGTGCCGCATTAAATACTTTGTCGCTTGGCCAGAAAATCGGAAACTCCTTACCAGCATGATGACCAGACAAGCAAAAAACTGATAAAGCATGTGGATGACATATAACACTATCAATAGCGTTTCTTCCGTTAACTGGTGACAATGTTTCATTGTTGAAATAATGAGAACAAAAGTGTGTTGTTTCACGGTGTAGGTAAGATGAACAAATTGAGTCCTCAACTCTATCTAGCTTTGTTTTTCACTAACCGTTTTGAATAACCCATGAACCTATAATATACAAATAGATGTACAATAAGCTCCATGTATGTATATATAAGTTGAAGTATATTGAAATTAAAGAGATATTGTATATATATATATCACCTTTCAAATGGATACATCCATCTATACTGAACTGGTCCACCAAGCCTAACTTCACTTGCAAGATGCACTGAGAGATGCTCCATGGAATCAAAAAACCCAGGAGGAAATACTTTCTCCAACTTACATAGAATGATTGGAATGCCATTTTCCATCTTGATCAGATCTTTAACAATGAGTGTTGAAGAACACAAATTCTTGAAATATTGACACACTTCAATAAGTGGGTTCAATACATGTGTCGGTAAAGCACTAAAGGCAATACGAAGTAAACACTCTAAAAATATATGACAATCATGACTTTTCATCCCATGCATCCTCCCATTTTCCACATCAGCACATCTTGCCAAATTAGAACAATAATCGTCAGGCGTCTTCGGCTCTTTGATCCAACGATAAACATATTTGGCTTCATCAGTAGATAAAGTGTAATTCGCACGAGGTTTTAGGGTCTTGCCGTTTTGTTCCACCAACAACAAATCTGGTCGTCTGCAATATATACCTATGTCTTTTCTAGCTCTGTCATTATCTTTTGTTTTCCCTTTCACATTCATCACAATATTAAAGATGTTGTCAAAGAAATTTTTCTCAATATGCATAACATCGAGATTATGTCTCAAAAGATTATCTTTCCAATACGGTAGATCGCAAAAAATACATCTTTTTGTTCAATTGTGCCATTGTTCGTAACCTTGTGGTTTACAAGCCACACCATTAACAACATGTACCTTTGGCATATCTTTTACTTTATTCCAAACTTGTTCTGATGTCAATTTAAGCGGGGGTCCTAGACTTTCTGCATAGCCCTTCATAAATGCAGCTTTGTTCCTTCTAAATGCATGATCAGCAGGTAAAAACCTACGACGCGAGTCAAACCACGATGCCTTCCAGCCAAATTTTAAAGTAAATGCTTTTGTATCTTCCATACAAATAGGACAAGCTAGTTTACCATGGGTGCCCCATCCTGACAACATCCCATAAGCGGGGAAATCATTAATGATCCACATCAATGCAGCTCTCATCATAAAATTTTCTCTCTGAGCAATATCATATGTCAAGACACCATTCCATAACCTCTTCAAATCGCCAATCAAAGGTTGTAAATAAATATCAATACCAGTTGTAGGATTAGAAGGACCTGGTATCACAGCCACAAAGGAGCTGAAACACGTTGACATTTGTGAGGCTTTTGCAGCCACAAAATAGAGGCATTTGTGAGGGCTTTTACAGCCACAAAAGTCTGCCTTTGTGAGGGCATAGGCCGCCACATAGGACAGGCTGAATTTCCCTGATTAGACGTTTGTGAGGGCTTTTGGCCGCCACAAAGGATTGCTGACTAGACCTTTGTGAGGGCTTTTGGCCGCCACAAATGCCAACGTAATTAATAAATTAATTTTGAATTCTAAATTAATAGTTTATTACAATATTATATTTAATAAATTAATATAATTAAAATATTAAAATTTAAATTATAATTAAATTAAATTTGAAATATAATGTAATTATAAATTAAATTTAATTTATATATATATATATATATATATAATAAACTAATCTTAATATAACTAAAAATTTAAAATAAAATATTTAAATTAAAAATAAAGATTAATAATTAAATTAAAGATTAGTTTAAATAATAAAATATTTAAAATTTTAATTATTAATAATAAATTTATAATTATAACTAAACATTAATTTAAATTAATGTAAATTATAAATAAATTATAATTTATACTTACAAAATTTAAATGAAGAAGAGTAATTTTGTTTAGGGAGAAGGAGGAGAGAATAGTTAGAATGAAGTTTTAGAGAGAAGTTGGATGTGAAAAAATGAAGGAGGAGGGGAGAAAAATATATATAGGGTCACCTTGGGCATTTGTGGCGGCCAAAGCAGCCACAAAATCCAGCTTTAATGCCATTTGTGACGGCCTAAGCGGCCACAAAATCTAGCTGGATTTAGGCGTCCTTTGCAGCCACAAACGCCACGTGCACAATCCTTTGTGATGGCTTATGCCGCCACAAACTCCCTAGTCACGTCACTCCTTTGTGACGGATTTGGCCCTCACAAAATTCATTTTTTGTGGCTATAAAAGCCCTCACAAAATCCTTAAATATTTAACTGGATTTTGTGGCTGCCTAAGCCCTCACAAAATCACAATTGTGATTTTGTGAGGGCTTAGGCAGCCACAAAATCTAGTTAAATATTTAAAAATTTGTGAGGGTTTTTTCAGCCACAAAAAAAGTCAAATTTCAATTTTGGCCTTTGTGAGGGCTTTTTCGGTCACTAATTTGTGAGGGTTTTATTCGGCCACAAAATATTTATAAAGTTGGCCACAAAATAGGGTTTTTCTTGTAGTGAAATACCTTTGAGTTTTTTTCTCGACTTCATCTTTTATTTATTTTTATGATCTTTGTTATATAATATGTTTATAGTTTGATTTATTTATGAGTTATAAAGTATTTAAATATTTGATTGATGAACAATTGAATATGTTTTTCATGAGATGCAATGAAATGAAAAATGATTTAAATATTTGATTTGAAAATTGTCGTTATAACTATAAAATCGCTAACGGACCTAATTGCACTTAATTACATCGTTTTGATTGGGGAGAACTCTCCGTTAGATAAAACGCCCCTATGAAAGATGTCATCCTTAGGAGGAGATGACTATCAACGAGATGTAAACTCTTTAATTGATGCGTTATGATGCTATGTGGGATTGAGAGGAGATGACTATCTGTTAGATGGAGCAACCACTAAGGTGAATGTCACCCTTAGAAGAAGAGAACTATCAATGAGATGAAGTTGTCTCTTGGTTCTTAAAATTTATGTTTTTACTTGTTATAGATTTTCTATGACCTTTTTAAGGTTGTTCATTTTGATTTCACTTCTTTATGAATTAGATTTTAAATATTTCTACTTGAACGACTAACTTATAAGTTTAATGATTTTATCATGTGTATACCTTATTTGAGAATTATCTATATTTCAAGTAGTATTGTTTAACATAATTGTCACAATATTGTAAAATAATTATCGTCTTTTTATGTGTTCCCTTCTAGTTGGTAGTGGTTGTTGTCTCCTCACTAAGTCTTTGTAATTTACTCCTTCATGTTATTCATTTTATTCAGATTCAGAGACAATTGGGTAGCAAATTGTTAGTATATTCAAGTCTCAATCACTTTTTCTTTAGTCCTCTTTGACTAATAGCCTTTTGTTAAGTATATGGTGGATCGTGATGTATTTTTCAGCTATTTTGAGTTTAGAAAGTCATTTGAAAATATATTAAATATTATATTCGCTCTCTGAAATATTGACTGAGTTAAATGTTTGAAATATATTTTTATAGTTGGAAACATTGAAATTACAAATGATACTATGTCAAAATCTCGAGAATCAATATATATATATATATATATATATATATATATATATATATATATATATATATATATATATATATTTTTGAAATGGTTATTTAAAACTTTAATTTTCTTAAATTTTTAAGTTAATTAGTTGATAGACTTGCCAGGTTATAAGTATAGCTTGTGCATCGGTCACACTGTTCGATTTTCAGGTTGTTACAAGTTATTTTAAATCGTAGAATAATTTCTTCAAACAAATGCAAGAATGATAGTTTATCTTATTATAAATGACTGGTTAAAATATAAATTCTAAATTTTAAAGAAACTATAGGTGGGTACCTCTTAAAGTGATTATCACATAACCTTCATTTTTTGTAATTTTTTTTATTATAATAGTATTTATTAAAAAATGATCCATAAGATTTTTCTATAATAGTATTTATTAAAAAAAAAATATAGACAATATTTAGTTTCACAAGGTTACCACGAATATGTTAGTTACATAAGAATGTCTATTTGTAATTTATTTCCTTCAACCAATGTTTGATTCGATACATGAATTTCTTCTGATATGGCCAATTTAGTTTCTTATCAAGAAGAGATAATAAAACACTTACCAGAATGGTTCAAAATTTCTAGAACACAAGGTTTGTTGCATCAGGATTGATGGAAGTACATTCGAAAACAAGCTCATTAATTTGAATTATAATTTGTGGTGACATACAACAGATTAGTAATTTATGGTAGAACCTGTGGTTTTAGTAATTAGAATTAAAGTAGTGACATAAAATAAAATAAGTTTTAGTGACAACCATCGTTCAAGTAAAAATAAAAAATATGTACTAACAAACCTCAAAAGGTTTAGTGACTAATATTCTTGAAGTGGAAATATAGAAAAATGATTTGTGTGGCTAATATATATATTGATATGTCCTAATTAATGTTGTGGTTGCATGCATTGCACCAGTCGTAATATTAGAGTTGTATCACGTTATAGAGTCAAAAATTTAAAATCTTAGTTTTGGCAAAGAAATTATATATATTTATAATTAAAAAATGATGCATTGCCTCCGTCGTAATATTAGAGTTGTATCACGTTATAGAGTCAAAAATTTAAAATCTTAGTTTTGGCAAAGAAATTATATATATTTATAATTAAAAAATGATGTCTTTTAAGGTTATTTAAAGGCTCAAAAGAAGCGCAACTTTGTTGATCATATGAAAAAAAAAAAAAAAATTAGGAGAAGGTTGCAAAATATTGGAGATGAGGTTCATGAGACTAGTTGTCTTTTAAAGGACAAAAGAAATTTGAATTACCACAGATTTATTGACAAAAATAGCAAGGAATTTGAAAAGCAAACTGTAAGAAATTTATTTGGTCGATAGGTTTGTTATTGGAGATTCATTTTTTCTGACTTTTTTTTGAAAATATCTTTTCTAAATTGTGTTGACACAATCCCTTTCAAATACCTTGTATTGCATGTGGGTTCAAACCAAAGAAGGATCTGACATACCTTGTTTAAAATGATCAAGTCTCCTAGTTTGAATATTGCTTTGTTGAGTGCAAATGGAGAATGCTCCATGGTTGAATCGTGGAGAGATATGTTGTCGGTTGTTTCAAGTTTATTACAAGATTATTTTAAAGTTTGAATTCCTTTTATTTTTAAATGTTAATGTTTGAATAATATAACCGTTCTTTAAAAATTGAGCTATTTTTTTTTAATAAATTTCAAATATTTTGAGTCAAAAGTGAAAATTATATTTGAACCAAAACCAAAATTTTTGTAAAAGTTGAAAGACTATTTGTAATTTTTAAGGATTAATTTATAAAAAAAATACAAAGACTAATATGCAAATTTTAAAACATATAAGATCATATTAAAAATTTGCAAAAATTATAGGAATCATATCATGATTTATATACGGTAAAAAAAGTTAAAACTATAAAGTAAAAAAAAATTTAAAATTCTTAGATTTTAGACTGCGTATAAAATTGTTTATGTTTAACTATGACAAAATATCTCGTTAAAATCCCTTTATTTTGAAAATTCTCTAAATTTATTATCCAAGATAATTAGTTTGAAGAATTTGAATTGTCCTAAAAAGTTACATTTCCTAAAATAGTTTCCTCATCCAAATGTACTCTTAAGTGAATTTGAGACAATTTCACTAGTTGTTCCTTGCTTCAATATAAAGATATCTCGTTTTGCTAAGGGAAATCCCATTTACTCAAACACTATAAAAGCAATTCTACTGTTTTTCATCTTGATCTTAAATTATATATATATATATATATATATTATAATTATTTTATGGATATCAATATTTATCTATGCTCTTTAATGTTTTTTTTATGGTTTATCAATCTTCATATGTTTTTTATACTTTGCATGACAATGCTTTACCAATCTTTCTATTATTTATCAATTTTTATTTCTTTAATCAGATTTTTTGTTCATGGAAATGTTATATTTAATTTCTATTAGAAAAAGATATGCATAGATTGAGTTTTATACTTAAGACTTAGTAGAAGTTGTTTAGTGTCGGCCAAGTACGTATACCATTAAACTCTTTTTATGATTTTGTTAGTGGAGTTGTTAGTATCTTATCTATTGTTAAATTTCATTTAGAGTCAGTTTTGATACATTTTTCAATAAAAATTCTAGGGAAATTAAATCGAATACTATCATGATTAGGAGTCTTCTAACTAATACTAGTGTCTTTTTTTTTTTTTTTTTTAAAGTTGAAATTAGTTTATGCATCTCAACATTTTCAGAAGCTCACATAACTAAAAGCTTATAACAGTTTAATAGTTTGTTAAGAGTTAAGTACGTAGCTCAACTGAGAAGCTAATTAAACTGGATTTTAGTTATGAGGTAATGACTATGTCGACGTAAGGTACAAGTTTTCAATTGTTGTATAGTTTGTGTTTGTTCTTTTCAAGTCGAACAAATATTTCATTGCAAATTTTTGAAGGATAATTGGACACTAAAGTGAATCCTTTTGACTGTTTTTGAACTTTTAAGATTGGATTTGAGTTGGTCATTTTGAAAATCAGAAAGTGAAAATTCTTGAAAGAAATTGAGATTAAAATCCTCAATAACCTAGATGTTATTTTATAGCTACCAATACAAAGAAATTATTTTGTATTTTAATAACTTAGACTTTACACTATCATTCATTTTATAGAATAGAGAAATTGACATAAAAAGATTAAATGTTTGTAGTGTCGAATGACTTATAGGTTTTGAAAAATTGACATAAAAAGATTAAACACTTCGATTATAAATGTTTGTAGTGTCGAATGACTTATAGGTTTTGAAAAATTGACATAAAAAGATTAAACACTTCGATTATAAATGTTTGTAGTGTCGAATGACTTATAGGTTTTAAAGGACAGGAAAAACGTCAACAATATGATCAAGTATAATTTCTTACTTGCTATTTCTCATAAACTTTGTTGAATTTTTGGTGTAACTAACTTTTCACTAAATTGAGATAAGTTGTCAAATAAATTTATGTGAACTTTAAAGAACAAAAAAATTGTAGTGATGCGGGTTTTAATGCAAAAGGAGGGAATAATAGATTTCTAGGAATTTTAAGATCTCACGCAACATTTCATATATTGTCATGTGTTATTGATTTTTTTAAATGCTAATGTAATTGAGTTGAATTCTATGTATGAATATAACCCAATGATTCTTCTTTTGGTCCCTAACTTGCATTAGGCATTGAAGCCAACTTTTTACCTTTAGGAAAACCTAGAAAGCTATTAACCAAGTACATGTGTGATGGTGCCTATTAATTAAGCACTAAAACTAATTTTAATGTACTATTGTTAAAATTTGAATGTGCCAAACCTTTTTCCACAAAGTGATTCACCTAGTACAAAGTTGATGGTTTTGCTAATAGAAGGCTTGACAAAATTTTGTTTTAATAAATGTGATCGACAAAGTGACAACGATCTTCTTCTCAGTGTGTTTGGATAAAGCTAGAGGTGGAGTGAGGACCTATTAATATTAATGAGATAGATAAATTAATGTATAAAGAAATGAGTTTATTCAAAACTGGAAATGTGTTTATTCCGTTTGTTGGTTTTTGCAAACGAAATATACCATGTATTTATATATATAATTTTCTTTTCATGAGTTAAATTCTTCTACAAAGAATATCGATCGTACAGTTTCATTGTTACATTAATACTGAATTCATCACTTCCTCCTACCTATATACTTACAGTCTGTCACGTAACAGAATTTTCCTTCAACCACCCAACAAAGTAACAATTTAAAGAAAAATTATAATTATATCTCAGCTCTACTTGGTATCAAAATTCTAAACATATAATTAACTGTAAAAAAATTATTTAGAGTATAAGAACAGAGAAGATATAGGCTAGTTTGAGAACGTAATATATCAATTTCAACCAAGTTTATTTATGAACACATTTACATCGTTATCTTAACAAGGGTAGTAATAAGGCTACCAACAATGACTCACATGACTAATAATTCATTGGAGAGTGACAAACTATAAACGCTGAAATAGTTGAGAGAAAATGTAACTAACTTGTCACCAAAAAGAAAAACAATAAAAAAATTACATAACATTAACGGCCTCAGTGAATAATATTCTGGTAATAACGGGTTTGCTGCCATAAATTGTTTAATTCAGTGTCGATGTTGTCGTATACAATACAGTATACCATAGACAATACCAAATACCTGAAACAATAATTAATCATCACATTTTTCATATTGTATAATATAAGAAACACTAAATGCCAAAACAAAGTTCGGTATCCGCATTCATGCATTAAAATATCGTTCGATCACGATTGAATGTCGATTTAACTTTGGTATTTTAAATTATGCAATTTTCAAATCCAAATTTCAATAAGACAGTCACAATTTTTTTGACCGTGTGAATGCGTGAACTCATTTACTACAAGAAGATAAATAAAGAAAAGATTTAATCAATATATGAGAAATAAAGAGCAAAGAAAAGGGACTATTCCTACCATCGCAACGAAAATTGGCATTACGAGTACGATCAATAAGAATTTATCCATGTCGTTGATTAATGATTGTTGCTGCGGTGGAGGTTGTTCAATACCCAGTGGTGGTACTGGCTCTTGCAGTTCTTCTTCCTCCGGTACGGTAATTGGTACTATTCGATTACTCTTCCACATGGCGCTTTTTAATTTTCTCAACAGCTACTGATTTTAGCTATTTTGATATAGATATTGAACAAAACTGTAACTTACCTAAATAAACGTGTATCTATATATATATAGAGAGAGAGCTTTAGAAATAACTAACTGAATAACGGTCTTATTATTTAGTTATTAATTAGTTTTTTGAAAACGAATTACTAATTAGTTAAACAATCTCTCTTTTACATAACTAACTTTTAGTAGTTAGTGTTCATGAAAACGTTTGTTAATTTTCACATTTAGTTAGCCTGTTAATTAAATTAAATTATGATTTTTTTTTTATTTGTTTTTTAATTTATTTTTTTACGAGCTGAAATTTTATGTATTGTGATTTTGTGTTGAAGAAGGTCATCTTAGACCAAATCTAATTTTTGAGATGTATTATATGCCTTAGTCCGTCCGGTTTGTATTCAAGTCTGATTATTGAAAATCTTTATAATTATTGAATCAATTCACATTTTAAAATAATTGATCGAACACTTGTTATATATACTAAATATTATTATAAGTATATATATTTTAAAAAAGTTTTTAGACTTTGTTCAACTATCTATTTGACTCTATTCGGTATCACAAAAACATGAATGTGTCATCAATTTCAATAATCCACCGTATAGATAATGAATGTGTTTTTACTAGTTTCTATTTGCTGGTTTAAGCATTTACTCGTTTGACTTTACCAATTTCTCACATGCCAACTTTTGATTTAAAATGATTTTGGATACAACCACCTACTTTTACCAATTTCTCATTAGTCAACTTTTGATTTAAAATGATTTTGGATACAACCACCTACTTTCAAAACATTCACTTTTTGTTAAAATCTATTATCTATTATAACATTAAATCAGATCCGCGTATTTTTATATTGACTCTTCAACTCTTTAGGTGACAATTAATTTTATTTGTGCTGCATCATACATGATATGAGGTATCACATTTTATATCATACTCTCAAACCTACAAAATACATTCTCATTTTCATAATATTCTTTGACGTACCTACTCCAAACCAATAAGGTTCACATAGTTATCATAATTCCTAATTCATAAATTCTCATTAATCTCTCAATTTGATTTGATATTTTCTAAATCACACTGTCCAATCTCGAAAAATACATTATGATTCTCCTAATAGTTTTGATTTTCCTACTCCAAACCAATAACACTCAAATATTTATCTACAATTATTATTTAATAAATTCTCATTAATCTCTCAATTTAATTGACAATGCATACATGATACCCCTTCAAAGTTCAATAGCCCACATGCTATATTCCCAACTCCAAAAACCGTTTTTCAGTTAATTATAGTATTAGATTTCAAAATAACATATTATAAATAGTTCATTACAAAAAACGAATAGTGATTTATAATATAATCTATTTCATTATAGAACAAGATATTTGAAGCTCAATGTACATCATCTCTCAATCACATATTTTTATTAGTATAAGTCTTAATCACATGTTCTCTTCTTTTATTTATATTTTATTTTATTTGTTTTCATGATTTCAAGAGATGAGTTGTGTCTTAATAATGGATAATGTATCTCTTAACTCTTCTTCACATAAATATTACAATACTAATTCAAAGTTATCTTCTTTATCATTTGTTTTTCATAATTTACATGAACTATTTTGGAGCATCACGACTCATGGATGAAGCATTTTGTTGCTTATTTCTTATCAATAGTATACATCACATGTTGCACTGTGTATATTCTAAATAGTTGAATGTAACTCAAATTATTTTCATAACAAAAATCTATTTAAAAAAGTGATGAAAAATCAATTCTACGATTAGTAATATCATTTATCTAGACATCATTATCCATGAGATGAATTTATATGGTATCATGCATGTTTACTTCTTTTGTTTAAGATCATTCAAATACCTTTTTTTTTTTATTACAATAATAAAAAGAATCTTAAAAACAAATTCTCTCTCAATTTTTTGTTACTTTTATTTATCCATGTTCTATAATTGGCTATAAACATAATTAACTATAATTAGCTATAATTGTATGCTTTTAGCCAATTATTTTTTAAGAAATATCGAACTTCATTTCTTGTTTTGGTCTTCAATTCAATATAATATGAACAACTCATTACATAAATAATTAATATTTTGATTATTTTTAAACTTTTTCAACTAATAAATACTTCACAGTTTCTTATTTATATTTTAATAATTATAAATACAACAATAATATATTATATTACCACAAAAGATATAAAAATAACATATAAGTTTAATATTAAATAAATAAAAGCATCAAAATAAATTAAATTAACAAATCAGAACAAACAAATTAATTAAAAGTAACAAATTAGAAGTTAAAAAAAATTGAAACTAATTTCTAATGTTAACTTATGCATTGAAAGTAGTAAATATAAAAAAAAAATATTAAAAAAAGGACTAACAATAACTAAAACAAGATAAAGTCTACAAATACTACAAAGTGAATATTGTTCATCTCAAAATATTATTGCTATAATTTTACTTTTTGATATTTTACGTTTTTCCTTTACCTACATATCATGTTTTTTAACTTCTAGAAAATTATATTTGATTTCAAGTTATGTTTTGATGTTGTTTAGTTTAATTTAATTTAAATTCAATTATATTTCAGCATATTGGTAAAAGAATCAGTATTTCAACATTACAACATTACAAAATAAGAAATTTATTTTAATTACCGTAACGCGTGAGTTACATCTAGTTAAAATAATTGTGGAAGATTTATTATTGAACAATCGAACCCTTTCAACCTTATACCAAGTCCTTTGTTCAATATTTGTATATTTTTTGCTTCGTATAGCTGCATACTGCTGGAATAGGTAATGTGCAGCATAGCTTCATGTGGCATGAGCCTTTATTCTCTGATAAGCTTGCAGTGGTCCTATGATTGAAAAGTTGTTTTACTTTATTGCATTTCATGTCTGCATTAATTGCTATAAATTCAAGATGCTCTTAAACTGATTCAAGTTCGCAGTCTATGTGGTAAAAGGTGCAAAGGTCCTATGAAAGCATTGCCATTATCTTGGTGTAAGAGTTGGTGGTTATAGTACATCATAATGTGTTTTTCACATTTATTAAATTTTTTTCATGAAACACTTGTTTTAAGGGTGTCTCTAATAATATAGAAAGCTTCCTAATTTTTCTACTTTTTTAATCTTTGATTTGTCTAAGGTGTATTACATGTATTTTGTACATTCCTTACATTAAAGTCTTACGTTGTTTTCTTTCAGAGTAAGGAAGCAAGGATAAAGGATGTAATGAGAAAGATTGGAGAATTTCTAAATTTAAAGGGAAGAAGAGAAAAATGTTGTGGTTGATTTTAATAGTGAATTTCTGCTTATATAGTTCTTGATCTTTATTTTTTGTTATAAGTATAATTGGGTATGAAGAAATGTAGTATTGAATTATTGATCAGTGTCAAATTTACCATGAAATTGATATAATCTAAAGACACTTATTGACTTGAGTTTAATGAAAAATATACGATTTTTCCCAATTTTATGACTTATTTGGTTTTAATAAGTAAGTTATAAGAAATTTGATATATATCTTGCATCTTTTCTTATTATTATAGATGTTAATTAAGGAGCCATAAACAAACCAAGAATTGAACTTTGCAAACATATTACAAGTTAGAAGGAAGGTTTGTTGCAGACAACAATTCACTTAGTGAATCCAAGCTAGAAGCCAAATAGGGAAAAATAGAGCGAAAATTCGTTGATGGCAATTTGTGCACTGATGTAGATTGTTTCAAACTGAGAAAACCAAATTTCGTTGAGCGAATTTCCACTTATCCAACATCTATAGAAAGGCAAACAACTGCCACTGTTTTTTGGGAATTATCAGATTTTATAGACAGTTTGAGATCAAATCAAAGAGAGAATCATAAGAGATGGTTTTTAACTCATAATTGAATACCAAATTCAACTATTTTCATCTTCATCTTGTAAAGCTACTATGACAATGTAAAGCTACTATGACAATGAATCCCTAAACCTCTTTTTTGTTGGGATTATATATAATAAATCATACTCTTTGCATCTCTTTTAAGCTAAGTTATATATATATATATATTGTGGTTATTCATTAGTATCAATATCAATGTTAATATTTGCTTTTTATGACTTCATAATCACAAGTGATATTTGATTTGAATTGTTATTGGAAAATACTTTTTAATCTTGATCTAGGATAAACATATATTGAATATAAACTCAAGGAGTCGATTTAGGTTTGATAGTCACAAATAGTTAGTTGTTTATGCGACTTGTCTTGGCTTACCGGCTAAGGAATCATCGTTTAAATAAGACGATTGATCTTATATTATTATAAAAGAAATAATAACGTGTGAAGAGCTATGATGATATTTTCTATTAATATGAATATATGTAATTGATTAGTAGGATTCATTAGAGAATGGTTAACGAAATCTATCCCCAACAATTTAACTTCACTGTTAATTAATTTACAATACTTGTATCGCTTTTTAATCTAATTGAATTGATGACCAAAATCCTTATAATCTTTCACTTAGAACCATAAACTTTGTTGAATGGCTAGAGATAGCACAAGTCTTTATGGATATAACAGCTCTTTATACTACTTGTGGTCAATAAGGATATAAGGCAAAAGGAAAATTATACATAAGCTTAGTATCATCAAAATAATACGTCAAATCACAAGACGTTCTCGTTATTTGGAAAGAAATGATGTGTTGTTAAATACCACTCACTTTTGATAATATTAAATTATGATTTAATATTTTTTATCAATGTTACAAGAACCTACAAGGTCATACATGTGGTGCGCACTTAGAATGAACCATCAAGAATTAAAGAAACACGGCACATTATATGCTACGACGCACTAGGATGGCATAAGTGTTTCTATGTTTATCTTTTCATTATTTTTGTTTGTCTAACTAGCACCATAAACGGAGACTCCTCTAAATTGAAGTTTGTTCGTGTGGACTACGTGGAAATGTTGTTGTCCAAGCAATGTTTATGATTATGTTCAATACTCATCTACAAAGATTATACGCTACAAGAGATAATTGCATCGTTGGCGATTTTCCATCATTTCTTTCCTATTAAAACTGTAAGAGATATCTCGTATTTTCAGCAGAGTTCAATGCTGCCCAAGATGTAGGTGTTGCCCACATGACCAATAGGGTTCAAAATTCTTCTCGGAACCCACCTGAACCGAATAAAATTAAAATTAATGTCGATGCGAGCTGTTTTGATTCTTTCCATATTATTGGGGAATGATCCAAAGGAATTATGCAGGTAAACCAATATTTCTTGAAAAAAATAAAAAAAATTGTCTAAATTTTTTTTTTTTATAAAAATCAATTTTTTTAAACGTGGGCTTATAGGCCCTCTAAGCCCACAAAATTTTAGAGGACTTTCTTTTTGGGGACCTTTTAAATTATCAAATTTTTTGGGCCCTCCAACATGTGGGCTGGGCCCAATTATTAGGGGGCTTGTCAAATTGACAGCTCTAGCTGTAAATGTATTAAGCTAATGTTGTTGTAATGGAAAGAGCTGAACAACTAAGAGAGACATATGCAATTCATGATTCATAGAAAATCAGAGAGAGAAGATTAAAGGGAGAAAAGAATGATTGAGAGAAAGATTAGTATTGCTTGTTCATAAATAGTGATAAATACTAGGAGATCAATCTTGAGAAGACTTTAATCTTGTAAAGTTCCATCATTAATAGTGGATTAATCTTGCTTGCTTGCCCGTGACGTAGGTTTCATCAATTGAGACCGAACACGTAAATTCTTGGTGTTATTCTTCTGTTATCCTTCTTTATTTTCGTTTGCATTGATAGAGAAAACTGGTTTAGAAAACTGCAGAAAGGAAAATTGGTTTTACACAACTGCAGAAAACAAAGAACGATAACCAGTCTCCATTTTCTAGTTTTCTGTTTCTTTGGTTTTCTGAACATTCTCTGTTTTCGTTTTTTCTGTGCAATTGTTTATTTTATGTTTTGTTGGTTAATCTTTGTTGCAGATCTCATTATTTTTTTAACAATTGGCGCCGTCTGTGGGAAGGGAGCAACAATGGTTGGAACCACAAAATTTGACGTTGAAAAATTCAACAGATCAAATGATTTTGGTCTATGGAAGATAAAGATGCATGTTGTTCTGGTACAACAAGGCTTGGTGAATGCGTTGAAGGGTGAATCAGGTCTTCCTGCAACATTGACTTCACGAGAAAAGGAAGAACTGATTGAAAAAGCAAAGAGCACAATCATCTTGTGTCTTGGAGACAAAGCTTTGAAGGAGGTTGCAAGGGAACCAACAGCAGTAGCCTTATGGCTTAAACTTGAGTCTCTCTACAAGACTAAATCAATTTCAAATAGGCTCTTCTTGAAACAACAATTGTTCTCTTTTAAAACGGATGAAGAGAAACATGTCATGGTTCAACTTGTTGATTTTAACAAGATCCTTGATGATTTGGAAAATTTAGAAGTCAAGCTAGATGATGAAGACAAATCTCTAATCTTTCTTAGAGCGCTGCCAAGTTCATATGAACATTTCAAGGATGCTATAATGTTTGGAAGAGAACAAACAATTACTCTTAAAGAAGTGCATACCTCCATCCGGATAAAGGAAAGCTATAAAAGAATTGAGTTCATGAATGATAATCATGCTGAAATTTTAAATGTCACAAGAGGAAGAATTGAAAGGAAATGATCAAATAGAAATAAACAAAGGTCCAATTCAAAGTCACAATCTTAAGGGAAGTATAGGTGTTTTCATTGTCACAAGAAAGGGTATTTCAAGAAAGATTTCCCTAGAAGAAATGAATCAAAAAACTCTCAAGATTCAAGAAATGTTGCACTTGTGATGCTGGTTATGAATCTGCGGAGGCGTCGATGATTTCAAATTCTGAAGGTGAAAAAAACTAGGTGTTAGATTCAGGTTGTACTTTTTATATGTGTCCATGAAAATATTATTTTGAATCAATAGATCTCGTGATGGTGGAGTCGTTCTGCTTGGCAACAACAAAACATGTAAAGTCTAAGGCAAATGAACAATTAGATTCAGAATGTTCAATGGCAAGGAGTTATTGCTCAATGATGTAAGGTACATACCTGAATTAAAAAGAAATTTAATTTCTGTTGGTATGTTTGACATTTTAGGATATTCCACAAACATAAAGAATGGTATCATGCCTATTATTAATAAAGATGATATCAATGTTAAAGGCATTAAAAGAAATGGCTTGTATATTTTAGAAGGTTATACTATAATTGCACAAGCTTCAATTGCTAGCTCTAATTTGCATTCATCTTCTAGAATATGGCCTATGAGGTTAGGACATGTAAGTGAAAAAGGCTTAATTGAGTTAACAAAATTTTCTTAATGGTGACAAAATTGAAAAATTGGAATTTTGTGATCATTGTATTCTAGGAAAGTCTAATAGGGGCAACTTTGGTGTTTCCCAACACAACACCTCTAGACCTTTTGAATATGCTGATTCTGATTTGGGGGGTCACTTCAAGGACAAAAACTAATGTTGGCTGCTCTTACTTCTTAACCATAATTGATGATTATTCTAGGAAAGTATGGATCTATGTCATTAAAAATAAAAGTGACACTATTATTAAATTTAAAGAATGGTATATGAAAATTGGAACTCAAAAGGAAACTAAGCTAAAATGTTTAAGAACAGATAATGGCCTAGAGTATCTTTCAGAGCAGTTTAATAAGTATTGCAGGGACTTAGGTATTCAAAGACATAAAACAGTTGCAGGCACCCCTCAACAAAATGGCATTGCTGAAAGGATGAATAGAACAATCTTGGAAAAGGTCATATGTATGATCTTGAGCGCAAGCTGCCTAAAACATTATGGGGAGAAGCTGCAGTTACAACAGTGTATTTGATAAATAGATGTCCTTCATCAGCTATTGGATTTAAGACACCAATGGAGATGTGGAATGGAAAACCAACTGATTACTCAAATATGAAGGTATTTGGTTCTTTAGCATTTGCTCACACAAGGCAAGATAAGTTGGATCCTAGAGCAATCAAATGTGTTTTCATTGGATATCCTAAAGGAGTAAAAGGTTACAAGCTGTGGAGAATTGACCAAGGTTTGCCCAAGTGCATCATATCAAGAGATGTAGTGTTTGATGAAACAAGAATGCCCATAATTGACAAAGAACATTCTCTGTTTCAGTCCTGCAGAAACGCAGAACATTCTTCGTTTCAGAATTGCAGAAATGAAGAACATTGCAGAAACGCTTAACATTCTCCATTTCAGTTCTGCAGAAATGCATAACATTCTTTGATTCAGAACTGCAGAAACGTAGAACGTTCTCCACTTAATAGTGCTTTAAACAACAATGATGAGAGTGTTCAGATTGAGGTGGAGCCACCTGAAGATCAAGAGATTAATCATAAAGACATAATTGATGACAATGCTACAACAAAAAATAGATTTGGTCAATTACAACTTGGTAAGGGATATAGAAAGAAGAGTTATCAAGACTCCAATCAGATATGGTGAAGCAGTTTTAATTTGTTATGCGTTAAGTGTTGCTGAAGATCTTCAAAGAGATGAACCAAACAACTATAGGGAAGCCATTAATAGTGAAGACAAAGAAGCTTGGATGACATATATGAATGAAGAAATGCAATCATTAGAAAATAATCAAATCTGGATTTTGGTAGACATTCCTAAGAGTCAAAGGGTAATTGGATCAAAATGGGTGTTCAAGAGAAAGGAAGGCATTCAAGGTAAAGAGAAGATAAGATTCAAAGCAAGATTAGTTGCAAAGGGATTTTCTCAGCTTGAAGGAATTGATTTCAATGAAGTATTTGCATATGTTGTAAAACATTGTTCAATCAGAATTCTACTTTCAATTGTAATTCAACATGACTTGAAATTAGAGGAGTTGGATGTCAAAACAATATTTCTACATGGTGATCTGGAAGAAACCATTTATATGCAGCAATCTGAAGGTTTTGCTAAAGGCAGAAACAAGGTTTGTCTTCTTAAAAAAACATTGTATGGCCTAAAGCAAAGTCCTAGACAATGGTACAAGAAGTTTGATGATTTCATGATTAGAACTGGTTTCCAAATATGTAGTTTTGACAGGTGTGTTTACATTTTGAAAGAGAAAATCACGAATGTTCTTCAGCTCAAGAATATTCTCCAATTTTTCAGAAAAGTCAAGAATGTTCTCCAATTTACCTATTACTCTATGTGGATGATATTCTTCTTGCAAGCTCAAGTAAGGACCAGATTAAAAGGCTCAAAGCTGATCTTAGAAATGAGTTTGAGATGAAGAACTAGGAGAAGCCAAGAGGATCTTAGGAATGGATATAAAAAGAAATAGAATGAAGGGGGAACTATTTCTTTCTCAAGCTGCCTACTTGAAGAAAGTTGTCGCTAAATATAGAATGCATAAGGCAAAACAAGTTACTACTTCTCTGGGACAAAATTACAAATTGTCTATGCAAGACTCACCTAAGACTGATGAGGAAAGACAAATAATGAGTACCATTCCTTATGCTAGTGGAGTTGACAACATAATGTATGGAATGATATGTAGCAAGCCATATTTGGCTTATGTTGTGAATGTTGTTAGTAGATTTATGACAGATCCAAGAGCACTTCATTGGTCAGCACCTATGTGGATAACAACATTTCTTGAATTTTAAATGGCTCACATAGGTGCTTGATATTGTTAGTGAGTCAAGGTGGAGAATTGTGAACGTGTGCCTCAAATCCTAAAAAGTTAGTTATTGTCGCGGCCTAAAATTTCGAGTGTTTCTCGAAATTCAATGGAGTCGTCACCAAAATTTATTTTAAAATAGGGAAAATATTGGAAAACCTTAAAAATAGAAAAATAAAAATAAAAATGGTCTTTGAAACCAATTTTTGAGTTCAGGAGTCGATTATGCGTAGGGAAGGTATTAGCACCCTACGACATCCGTTAAAATACAGTTACATATAATTAATTGTGCAAGATTAATATTAACTAAGTATATTTATTTCTCTTTATTATTAAATATGAATAAAAATTATTATGTTTTTTAAATGTGATTTTGAAATAAATGTGTACTTAAAGAATAAAGGATAAAGAATAAATTTTTTTTGATGTGTTTGACAAAAATGTGATCTTGCTCCTACGTATCTCTTAGTGCGATGGAGAAATTAAAGCTACGTAGTTCTTGGCTAGGAAATGCAGATGTGTTGATTTTTTTTAAAAGAAAATGGGTTTTGTTATATTAAAAAAATAATGTTTTTGACGAGAAAGGAAAATGAATTTGTTTGACTGAAAAAATAATATATTTTGAAATACGAGTTTTAAGACTATCAAGTTGTACAACTTGTGTCTTAAAAACTCAGAATAAAAAGATGTCTCATCTAATTAGTATTTATAAGAATATTTTAAATTATTTTTCGGTTTATATATAAATTTAAAAAAAAAAACCACGTTGTACAATATATATCTTAACAACTCAAAGATAGAAAATAATACCACACCAAATTTATACGTTGATATTATATTAATTTATTAAAAATAAATAATACATAAATAAAGAGAGTTTTAAAATTATTAAGTTGTACCACATGTGTCATAACAACTCAAAGATTATAAATATGTCACCTTTAATCATTTTCTAAGAAGAATTCTATTGATTAATTTGTTTACCAAAATGAGTTTTAGAACTACCAAGCTATCACAACTTGTCTCTTAACGACTCATAAAAATTAAAAGAAAGTCACATTCTTTTAATATTTGATTATATTTTAACTTTGTTTTCTTTTTGAGAATTAAAATTTGATGTTGCATAATAAATAAATTTAAATAATCATATAAAATAAATCCAGTAATAATAAAAAATAAAAATAGTAGTAAAAGAAATATATAAACTTGTAGCTTGATCTATTAAATAAACAAAAATATATTTTAATCAAATAATATAACCAAAATAATATACATGTGGGAGCTCATTTTAATACATCTTTTAATTAAACAAGTGATAGAAAATACACAGTTCCTCCAATTTTAATTAAATAATGTAAATAAAATTCATTTTATTATTAAATAATACAAAAATAAAACTAAAAGAAAATTTATTAAAATATTTTATCGATGAAAATAAAATAAGCTAACTAGTAGTTACATATACCCATTATTAGTTGTTACTTACATCTATGAAAGAGAATGACTTATGGCATGAAGTATCAGAATAAAGATACGTGCTCATTACTGACTAAGCTAACTACTAGCTAAGCTAATGTGTTGGAAGAGCAGTGCGGTCACGTCTATATGCTAAAAGCCTAAGAAACAGTAAGGATACAACTTGTATCATGTTTTTAATAAGAAAACAAATAAAAGCCAAATGAAAAAGATTTTAAGCAAAGCATATCCATACCACACTTCAGACAAGAAGCATTGATAGCAAGAAAACAAAAGCTTTTATTTTTTTTTTAGTCACCCAAACTCTAGTTTCAATTTTTCTTTCCAATATAAAGAAATTTGCATTTTTAGTAACTCATAGTTTGAAAAGAAAAGCAAACATGAAGAAGCGAGAAAGTACATGCCTTTCTAGTTACTAGAGGCCACGGTGGGGATAAAGGTGGTGGTGCACGACGGTGTGCAGCTTGATTGAAACCTTATAATAGTTTTCTTCTCTGTTTTATTTTACTTTCATTTTTTGTTTCTCCCCCTCCTTCTTTGTATGTGTGTTTTTTAGTAGAGTTAATCTCATATCTCTCCTCTTCTTGCTTTTTTTTTGAAATTTGATAGGGTGTATTTATAGAGTTTTTTCTCTGTATAGTTGTTTTCTTGCTTGCATTGGTCCTTCTCTATCAATTTCCTGTTTGATGTTTCGTTTTCTTTGCTCATCATCTGGATTTTTCTGCACCTTTGATACCTTCATAATTTTATATTATTTTGTTTTGTTTGATGATTTGTTGAGCTTTTATTTGTGCTTTAGTTTTTTTTAAACTAAAAAATTTCTTATTTAGTTTTTATCATGTGTATAAAGGCTGACTAGTAAAAAATATGTTTTTTTATGTTTCTCTGATTAGTTACTAAGCAAATGCTAGTGCCTCAACTATGATACTGCATCAGGAACAGAAAGGCAGCAATAAGGACAAAAACAAAACAGAGCAAAAGCAGGCTGGCTTAATTTGGTTGAAATTTGATTGTAATTGTAAATTAAAATTGTAATTTGATTTGATTTTAGAACTCTAATTAGATTTGAAATTGTAAATTTATGAGACATAATGAAATTATTTATTGTAATTATTTTTATTTCCTTTTTTAAGTTTATTTTTCCTTTTTTGATTTGTTTTTAACAAAATGGAAAAAATTGGGGTACTACAGTTGTGATTAAGAGTTACTATAACTACCTTTGGCCAAATTAGTTCTGACAAAGTGGTTATAGTTAGTTAAGTAAATTCCTTTAAATACTATAGCTGTAAATGTATTAAGGTTATGTTGTTGTAATAGCAAGAGCTGTAAAACTAAGAGAGGCATATGCAATTCATGATTCATAGAAAATCATAGAGAGCATATTAAAGGGAGAAAAAAAAGATTGAGAGAAAGGCTAGTATTGTTGGTTCATAAACAGTGATAGATACTAGGAAATCAATCTTGAGAAGGCTTTAATCTTTTAAAGTTCAATCATTAGTAGTGGATTAATCTTGCTTACTTGCCCATGATGTAGGTCTCATCAATTGAGGCCGAACACGTAAATTCTTGGTGTTATTCTTCCTTTGTTCTTCTTTATTTTCGTTTGCATTGATAGAGATAATTGGTTTTAAAAAACTGCATAAAGAAAAACTGGTTTTACAAAACTGCAGAAAACGGAAAACGATAATTTGAGGGCCTGTTTGATTTAGTTCTCAAAAATAGTTTTTTAGTTTTTTAAATCAAAAAAATTAAAAACTTGTTTGAATGCAAAATTTTCCTAAACTGTTTCTAGAAATTATTTTTTATTTTATTCTTTTTAAAATGAAAAAATCAAAACACAATAAATATGTTTTGCTTTTCAATTTTTACTATTCACTTTTTGTACTCCAAATAAACGATACTAGAAAAGAGGCGGAAAATATGCTATTTTCATTAATGACATTCTTTGTAATTATTATAATGTCTACTTGTATTTTTTATCAACCGGTGATTTATACACCTTAGTTGCATTCACATTTCACAATAATAGAATTTAGTTCAATTTTTTTTTTTCCTTTTAAAATCTCATTTGCTTTTTAATTATTAAAGTTGTTTTGTTTAAAAAAATTTCAAATATTTATTATTATAATTAATAAGTATACGATTTTCGGTAAAATACTAAAAATGTTTAATCTACAATAGTTGTAATTTATCCGACAATTAATTTGAAATAAATTAAATTAAAAAAGAGCTTAGTTAATTTTAATTAAATTATAAAAAACTTATGTTGTAGTGCAAACTGTTTAAACATTTTTTCTCAATGGATCAATTGTGTATTAGTTGACTTATTATATTTCCAAAAATATATCATTTTTTTTTTACTTTTTATTGTTAAATATAAAAAATAGATTAGATTTAAATTAGTTTTTTTTTATTCCAATCTTTAAAATTATTTTAAAAATATTAGATTGCCAAACCACTTTTCTCTTTTTCTCTTCTCTAAAATAATTTTTGAAAATTAGATAGTCAAACAAATTTTATTTTTATAACCTTTTAAAAACTCATTTTTAAAGTTGATTTATAAAATGATTTTTCAAAACTAAAATGGAGAAGTGTTTCAAACAGGCCCTCAGTCACCATTTTCTAATTTTTTGAACATTCTCCGTTTTCGTTTTTTCTCTGCAATTGTTTGTTTTCTATTTTTTTTGTTAATCTTGGTTGCAGATTTCATTATTGTTTTTAGAGAAACAATGGTAAATAAAACTAATCCTTTCCCCGTAACTATCCCAAATATTCGTATATGTTTCATATCACTTCTTTAGTAGAATCTTCTTATATAAGCCCTTTAATATGTTGAAAGGATCGCCTTTTATAGGAATTATAAGGAAATGTGTTAAAATATTAAGAAATTGTTTTTTTTTTTTTTTTTACCATTTTCTCAATCAAAAGCTATTGAAGCTGAAGAGAGAAATACATATAAAAGGTATGACACCCTAAACCCCAAAATAATATATATAATAATTTATATAATTTTCCAATAAAATAAAAACTTTTATTTTTAATTTAAGATCTCACATTTTTCAAAAATAAAATAGAACACTTTAAACTTAATTTTTTTAGTAAAATAGTGCAATCTAGATAAGCTTGATTTAAGTATAATTACTTGATTTTATTCTAAAAAATAACTAGTACTTCTAAGGTTTTCATACAAAACATTGAACTTCAAGATTCATTAACATGTAACAACTGCGATTTTGCAAACGCAAGACCAAATTAGTCAACACAAACAACGAAGGAGGTGAGTTTTGAAATCATGTTAATAGTATAATATAAATAAGAAGAACACACAATTAATCATAAATAAAATGTATCATTATACAAACATTCTTCAAGGAAAAACATAACATTATAAAGTTCAGGCTTGACTACCTTGTTTAAATGATGCATATGGATATGTTCAAATCGTTTATGCCATAGCCATGCATCATTATTGTCATTTACTATAAGACATTTCATTCATAAGGATAAATTATCAAGATTAATTATAAAAATATTTTTAAAACATTTACCAATATATTGGATTTCATTTGATATCTCATTTTGGATAATACATTCATCTTTGTTGAAAGCTATCACTACGCCAAAAATGACATTTTACAGCGCTTTTTTTAAGCCATTTACAGCGCTTTTTCAAAAAATTAAGTGCTGTAGTATCCAGCGCTGTAAAAGATACAACAACGCTCTTTAAAATAAAAAAGCGCTGTAAATCTCTTCTAAAAACGCGATGCTTGTTGTAATAGTTTTACAACACTTTTTAAAAAAAGCGCTGTAATAGGTGCATTCCTTTATTTCAATTAGATCTCTTTCTGGGATTATATCAACAATCTCCTTCATAAACCACAATATACAGTATCCACAGTCCATGTTATTAGTTTGACGAGAGCACTATAAAATAAAACATATAAGTCAATAAATATTTGTGCATTGATTGTTAATGAAATTTTAAAGCCATGTATTTCAAACCCTTATTGGAATCCATGTGATTTATTTGGTTTTTGCTTCGACACTGTAGCACCCATTTGAGCTCGGAAAACTTGTAAAGCACTATCAAATAAATGTGATTATTAGCATTAATAAACACATTATATATATATATATATGTAAGAAATAAATGAATAAATGAATACAATACCTGAAGAGTGCGAAGAAAAATGTACGGTTCATAGAGTTACGGTTTCGTTTAAGAAGGAACGGCGAGAATGCGAACGGTTTGTAGGACAGAGTAGGGTTTGCAATGAGAAGAGTACGTAATAATGTTCGTAGGGATAGTAACAAATATGGAGATGATTTGCAATGGAGATGGCTAACAATATTGTTCGTAGGGACAGTAGGGTTCACAATGAGAAGGATAATGAAAAGGAGAAGAACACTGAAGCGTAGTGAAGTTTATGTAATATATAAAGAGGAAACTGAAGCGATTTACTGTTATATATAAAATCCTATTACAGTGCTTTTTTTACAGCGCTTGTCAAAAAAGCGCTGTAAAAGACCATCTTATTTTTTTTAAAAGCCTTTTACAGCGCTTTTCCAAAAAAGCGCTCTAATAGGTCCTTTAACTATGTGAAAGCGCAAGTCTTTTACAGCGCTTGTCAAAAAAGCGCTGTAAAATACCTTCTTATTTTTTTTTAAAAGCCTTTTACAACGCTTTTCCAAAAAGCGCTCTAATAGGTCATTTAATTATGTGAAAGCGCAAGTCTTTTACAGCGCTTGTCAAAAAAGCGCTGTAAAAGACCTTCTTATTTTTTTTAAAAGCCTTTTACAGTGCTTTTCCAAAAAGCACTCTAATTGGTCCTTTAATTATGTGAAAGCGTAAGTATTTTACAGCACTTGTCAAAAAAGCTTTGTAAAAGACCTTCTTATTTTTTTTAAAAGCCTTTTACAGCACTTTTCCAAAAAGCGCTCTAATAGGTCCTTTAATTATGTGAAAGCGCAAGTCTTTTACAGCGCTTGTCAAAAAAGCGCTGTAAAAGCCCTTCTTATTTTTTTTAAAAGCCTTTTACAGCGCTTTTCCAAAAAGCGCTCTAATAGGTCCTTTAATTATGTGAAAGCGCAAGTCTTTTACAACGCTTGTCAAAAAAGCGCTGTAAAAGCCCTTCTTATTTTTTTTAAAAGCCTTTTACAGCGCTTTTCCAAAAAGCGCTCTAATAGGTCCTTTAATTATGTGAAAGCGCAAGTCTTTTACAGCGCTTTTTTACAATGCTTGTCAAAAAAGCGCTGTAAAAGACCTTCTTATTTTTTTTAAAAGCCTTTTACAGCCCTTTTCCAAAAAGTGCTCTAATAGGTCCTTTAATTATGTGAAAGCGCAAGTCTTTTACAACGCTTTTTTTACAGCGCTTGTCAAAAAAGCGCTCTTGTATCCTCTGTTATTTTTAAAATATCATACAACAACGCTTGTATTTAATAAGCGCTATAAAAGACGCGCTATAAAATGTCATTTTTGGCGTAGTGTATTTTGTAACCCTTGTCACAAAGTTGGAAATTTTCAATTGAAGGAGATGGGGCTGCACCAACTTTCAAATGCCCAAAATTTTACCCTAGGAAGTTGTTATCTCCATAGATCACATAGCCTTTTGATTCAAGAGTAAGTGCTGAAAATTTTGTTTTGTCATCGGTTATGTATTTTGAACATCCACTATCCAAGTACCACATATAAGAGGTATTATGTATGCATTCCTCTTCTTCTTCGTTGGATTGATGTGATGTCATCAAAGCAACATTTGCATATTTGTCACTTTCCAAATTCGAGGATGAACTGACTTCATTGTCCTCCCATTATGTATAGGCCTTTTTATTTTTTCTTCTTGAGAGCATTTTTCTTGATAATATTTTTACACTCCACTTTTATGTGTCCTTGCTTGCCACACTAAAAACAACTGAAAGTTTTATTTGTAGTGGACACATCCTTCTTCCTAAAAGTTTTTCTTTTCTTAAAAGTTTTATCATTTTGTAGGAACTTACCAAATTTCTTCACTAGGAAGGTGATGTTCTCATAACCATCTAATTTCTCATCGTCGATTTTCTCTTTTGACTATGCTGTTAATGAAATGTTCTTTGGCTTCTTTTCTTGAATTTCATTTTCTAGCCTTCCAGATTCAATTTCATGTTCATGAAGTTTTCCAAATAGTGCGGAGAAAGACATCTTTAATAGGCTTTTCTTTTTAGAAATTGTTGTTACTTTAGGTTTGCCAAGTCGTTGTTAATGATTATAGAACTTTAAGGTTCAATTCATCATTAGTTAAGATCTTGCCAAGTGCCGTCAAGTGGTTGGTCATATGAGAAAATCTTTTTTGCAAGTCCAAAATAGATTCTTCGAGCTACATTCAAAATAGTTAATACTCTTGAGATATTGTATTGAATTTAGAATGTTTTAACTCAACAGTTTTTTCATAAGTTACTTCAAGAGTATCCCAGATTTATTTGGTAGTTTTGCAATGAGACACGCGGAATAATTCATCCATTCCAAGTGTCAATCGTAACATGTTCTTGGCCTTTTGTTAGACAACACTTTACTTTTATCATAATCTATCCATAAGACTTTTATCTTGATTTCCTCTTGATTGTTGATGACTGTTCTTGGAACATAGGGACCATTTTCTATTGCATCCCAAATATCATCTCCTTGTGCCTCAAGATATCCATGCATGCGTATTTTCCAAAAATCATAGTGTTCTTCAACAAAGCAAGGTGGTTTATTGCTACTACCACCATCTCTAAAAATTGGTTGTGCGGACGCCATGAATAAGGATCGAGGAGAAAATTACTAGAACCTACTCTTATACCAATTGTTAGTATAGAGGCGCACCTAAGAGGGGAGGGGGTGAATTAGGTGTTTAGAAATTTTCTGGGTTTTAGAGACTTAGTGGATTATTTTTCTCATTAGGATTAGTGTATGGAAAAATGTAAATGGCAGAAAAACAAACAACACAATAATTTATCCTAGTTTCATTTACAACCAAGGGTACATCCAATTCTCTTGCACACCAAAAGAGATTTTCAACTATTGTTAAAATAAGTACAAGTCCCACCCTAATGCCTATGTTTCAAACTCCCAACAATCTACTTAAGATAACACACCAGTATCTTAGTTTACAACACATGAAGAAAGTACACCACTTTCCTCAATTTACATAATAAAGTGAATGTTTTTACAATGATGATTTTGACTGAAATCAGTAAGATATAACAGTTGATGAGTTCTTGTACAATGATAACAATATAATATCATTTCAAGTACAATAGAGAAATTTTCTCAATGATATGATAATGTAAAGTATGTACTTGAAATATGAAAGTATGCCTTTGAACAATTTATAATATTTCAGAAAGTTTGTTCAAAGTTTTTCTAAATTTGATGTCAAGGTTCTTAAGTTAAATATGAAACTATGAAGTATGTATACTCCTTAGACATCACTTCAGATCAGTGGCAATCGTTCCTAGAGGTTTGAGGAACATATGCAATGATCCAGGTTGAATCTGAACTAATAAATTGCATTGTTTCGTAGTTGTATTCGACTACAGCTTAAGTGTAGTCGAATACACATTCTTGTAGTGGAATACAAAAGAGTGAACTTTTCCACTGACTCGGTTTTGTATTCGGCTACACCGTCTCATAGTTGAATATAGATTTGAAGATTTTGCCACTGACTTAGTGTTTGTATTCGGCTACAACATGTTGTAGTCAAATTCAACTTTGATTTTTGTAAAAAAAAACTTGATTTTCAAATATTATTTATGCATTTTGACACTTTGAAAATTATTTTGATTCATATGCTAAAATGGAAGGTTCTCATGTGCAATTGAAATATATTATTAGATTGCATCAAGTACCTTAAACTGTTAGTGTTCTAGCATATTGACCATAATTGACTTGATTGTTGACTTCACTTTGAACTTGCAACTTGATCACTTTCCTTGGTCTTTGTCTTCATCAAAAACATAAGTAGTTTACAATGGTTGAGTTTTTTTTTTCAACATTGAAATCTATGTTGCAGATCAATTATTCTTCATTCACTAACATGAGACACTTTACTTCAATAAAGTGTATGGATCCATCTCTTTGAATAATTTTTTTAGATTATTCATCGGCTCTTCCAAAGGCATTTTGTTAAAGTCTTTAGTCTCTTGAATGGTTGTTACATTTGGTTTCCACTTGCTTGGTAGACTTATGAGGATCTTCTTCACATAATTTGTTGTAGTGTAACTCTTATGGAGAACTTTTAATTGAGAGACTAAAGTTTGGAATCTGGAGAACATTTTCTCATTCTCTTCATCCTCTTCCATCAGGAAAAGTTCATACTCCCTAACAAACATTTGGCGTAGCTTCCTATACTTGTTTACTTTTTTTATAGTTGAGAACCAAAATGTCAAAAATGCTTTTTAGTGTTTCTTTATTGTTGCACTTGTCAAACTCTATGAAGTTTATTTCAATAATCATAAAAGGTAATATTTTATGATACATCTTGTATTGCTTCTTTTGTTCAGCATTAAGATATTTTCTAAATATTTCAACACTGGTAACATCTTTTGGAGCGTCATAGCCATCTTCGACTGTGTCCCAGAGTTTAGTATCATTTGAGATGTAAAAACTTCTCAACCTATCATTTTAATATTCAAATATTTCCCCATCAAACATAGAATGCATGTTAATGTTTCTACATGTAGCTTCATCACCAGAGTTACTCATAGTAAAAAATAAGATATTTTCTCAAATACGTCTAAGTGCTTAGCCTTGAGGGTTTAAAATAACTTTAGATAAAACAAATTATAAAGTAAATCATGATAAAGCAAAAATCAATAAAATAATAGGAAAAGGAAACAAAAGGTCGAATGATCATAGTTCACCACCAACATTGTAACTACGGCTAGTCTCATTCACGCTGATGGATTTATTCTACTAACCACCAACGTATTACACATCCACTGAATACCTACTAGTCACGTTGACTGAGTTCGAGTCGTATCAACTTTCTAGCTTAATACAATCAAGTTATTGAAGATAACAACCACTACTGGGATAAATTACAAAGAAGTATTTAGGATTGTTTTCTGAATAACTCTCACAAGAAAATGTTTACAAATAATGCTTTGATAATGTCACTACGCCGAAAATAGCCTTTTACAACACTTTTTTTAAGCCTTTTACAGCGCTTTTTTTTTTTTTAAAAAAAAGCGCTGTGGAATCGAGCGCTGTAAAAGATACAACAACGCTTTTAAAAAAGCGCTATAAATCATGTAAATATAATGCGCGCTTGTTATGCACCTGTTAGAGCGCTTTTGGTAAGAAGCGCTGTAATAGGCATATCCATAATTCATTTTTGGTGTACCTTTTTACAGCGCTTTTTCTAAAAAGCACTGTAATAGGCATACCCATAATTCATATTTCAGTGTACCTTTTTACAGTGCTTTTTTGTAAAAAGCGATGTAATAGGCATGCCCATAATTCATATTTTGGTGTACCTTTTTACAGCGTTTTTTTGTAAAAAGCGCTGTAATAGGCATACCCATAATTCATATTTTGGTGTACCTTTTAGAGCGCTTTTTGTAAAAAGTGCTGTAAAAAGGTACACCCAATGCACATTTTACAGCGCTTTTTCAAAAAAGCGCTATAAAAGGTGTATTTTTTTTTTAATGCCCTATATATATTTGAAAAGCGCTTTTTAGCTTTTTATGGCATTTTTTTTATAAAGCGCTGTCTTTTATCCTTTTATCCAATATAAATTTGAATCAGACAATAGAACACAACCTAATTTACAACATATATTACCTTGTAACCAGAATCAGTAATTTACTATAAGCAATTCACAAGCAGTTCACACAATATGTAACCCTGTATATATTACCATGTAACACAGTATTTTACAACATAAGTAACTACATATACATTGAACCTAATTTACAACATATTCATATGCATGTTTATATATTGTCCTATGATCATATACATATAATAACTAAAAAAATATACATAATATGCACTAGCTACCATATAATATTCAGATCCCTTGCCCAGCAACATGCTATTTCCCAGAAAATCAAATAATTTTCATTTCAAACACATACTGACACCATTCTTCCTTTAATTCCATCAGATCTTGCTCATAATATGATGGAATGGAATTGTCAAACCACTGCAATATAAAAATTGAACATATTATATTAAGTTAGTATCAAATATATAGATAATTTATATATGGAAATCATTTAATGAAAATACCGTACCGTTTCTGGGATAATAGTTTTATTCTTGAGAACAATCTCCTTCATGAATCTCAATACGTAGATCCCACAGTCGATGTTGTTTGTTTAACAAGGGCACTTTATTGGGATCCATGTAATGTTATTAGACTTTTGCTTCGACACTATAGCACCTCTTTGAGCTCGATAAACTTTTAAGGCACTATCGAATGAATAAATGTGATTATTATAGCATGAACAAATATATTATTTATATATATATATATATATATGTAAGAAATAAATGAATATTACTTACGTGTCGAGCATAGTCTTTATATCAGAGTGATTGTTGTAATCGCCATGCACAGGATCCAAATAGTATATAACTTCAGAGACCCCATTGATTGCAAATAGCACCCAATGTGCCCTACAACAACAAAAAATTGGTTAAGCAATTTTGTTTATACACAACTAATAAATTAAATTGTCATCAATTAAGAAAGATAAAATTTCGTACCTTGAATTATATGGTGCGAAGAACAATTTATCCTTTTCTTTATTTGCTAATAACATATCTACAATATATTTCTTTACATTGTCTGGATCGAGTTTCCTCATCGATATCTTGTGCGGAGACAAGAATGAGTATTTATTTGACAATTTCATCGTGCACACGACCTTCTCGTACAAAAATCTTCAATGAAAATTTTAAACTAGATTAATTACCAATACATTTAATTAATTACCAATAAATGCAATTAAATTAAAAGTATTTGTTACCTTATGTACAAGCTCATTACAGTAGCACTGAACTCCTTATGTTCGAGAAGTTCATATATGTGCTCCTTTTCGATAAATTCATCATACTCATCTCCGACTATATCTTTATTCATGGGTACGATGCGCGGATCGTCGCTGCTACCCATGTTCTTTTTTACTTGGATGTCAAGACACGCCCCGTATTTACCAAGGCATGACTGACTCAATTTAGGAGCAGCAGCGGCGACCAATTTTCCCTTATCCAGTTTTTTTCTTTCTGCAAGTTTGGTAGCAGCTGCTTTATTACCCGACAGTCTTTGTGGTTTGGCAGCTTTATTAACCTCCAATTTTTGAGGTTTGCTGCCTTTTTTTGGATGTGCGGGTTTTTTATTTGTTTGGATCTACAAAAATGAGGTTAAATGTTAGTTTATTGAATCTGAAAAAATTGACAAAACCTTATGCAATAAATGTGAAAAACCTTTTCGGGAGATGTGACTGATTCGTTTCTAGGAGGCATTGTATCGAGGGCAACAAGGTTTGTGGGCCATGCCACGTAACTACCAATAGCGTCGCCCAATGTCTGCATATCTCCGTCGTTGTCCGGTATCGGCAACAGTGCAGTTGGTTCGAAGGCAACAGTAGGCGATACTTTGACATGGCCCGCAGGGATCGGAGTATTGTGCAATACTTCTCCCAAAGTATTGTACAATTTTCCTTTTCCCACCTTCTGATGAGTAGGCGAGGACAAGTATAGGAAGCATGAATTGACACCCTAAATCAATAGTTAAAACATAAGTACAGTTAATATATAATATTGTTTAATGCATAAGTAATTAAAGTAAGTAATTAATTACCTCGGGAATACTCTTCAAACCGTCGTTGCAACTCGCGGTTTCACTTTCCATTTGTATTTCACGTTGGAGCTGTTCCGAAAGTTGCTTGTCTTTATTCATATTCACCAAGAGTGCCACTTGCTCTGATAGGATTCTGAGCTTCTCTAATACTTCCTCGTTGGAAGGTTTTTGGCGCTTCTCTTGAGGAAAAAAGCCTTTGGGAGTTACGCCAAATCCTTTCCCCCTAACTCGACCGGAATACTCAGGGACATTAAAAAATTTTCCCAGAATGTCCCTGCAACTAGCCTTGCTGCCCTCTTCATTTTCAGAACTTTGTTCGATAGTCTCCTAAAATACATGTAACATTAAAAAGATAAGTTCAATAGCATTTTTAAAATACAATATTAAAAAGTATTCAAGTGATTATGTACTTACACAAAGTTCTACTATTTTTTTGACATTTTCATTATCAACCAACCCGTCTTTATTTACACGAGCTTCCTTCCACAATATATGACGACCCAATGGTTGATCGGATTGGGTGTCTTGTCGCTATTCATTAATATCATAAACAAAATAATACAAATTAGTTACACAATATATTTTATAATACAAATTCCCTCATTATATAAAAGTGATGTTTAATTACTTACAAGTCTTTACTCGAGACGTGCATATCCCATACGTGATTTTTTGTATGGGTGGGTTGGATTTCTTGCCCTTTCGTGATTTGTCTTACTAATATTCTATATAAAAAAATAGCAATTGTGTAAAAATTTAAAATACGCTACGAATATGAATAATAAAACACAAATGCTAATAAATTAATTACTTACGACAAATGCAGGGTCCGAACGTTTGGATACAAATGCACTCCATTCATCATTTGATATATAATGTTTATATATTTTTGGAGCTTCAGCATTTGTATTTCCTTCTCTATCTTTTAGATAGAAATTAGAGAGGTGAGATCTAAATCCACGGTGGATTTTCCCAGCAACTCTCAATACATAACTCTTTCTCACCTCATCAAGAACAAAAGTAGCCTGCAATCGAAATAAAGATATAGTTTGACTAAGTAAAGTATTTCAACGAAAAAAAATTTATAAATAACAAAAGGGTGAATCAAAAAGTTTACTTGAATGTCATTCCATAGTATATCTTTGACATCCTTCAACGCATTATCTCTCCAATCATCAATCGTAATTGGGATATTTTGTCGAACAACAACCCCAATGTAACTTACAAACATTGAGCTGTTGGGGTCAATTGGTTGACCACTCTCATTCCAGCCAACCTAATAAACTCATATAGTAAGTACATGCTATTAAAAAAAGCTAAAAAAAATACACAGCAAACAGAGTATAGTATAGTATAACCTCAAACTTGGTGCCATTGTTCCTTGCTTTAATCACGTTTTGCATTATAGTTGCACCACGTTTGACTTCATTTTCATAAGTCTTAGTGGTGCCAACTTCTTCATTTTGACATTCTAAATCTTTGTCTGTATCCATTTAACTACAACAAGTTCAACATGCAGTTTAGTGTAACATCAACAAGCTCAACATGCATCATGCATTATTCTAAACAAGCTCAACACGTATCAGTATATATATTTTAAACAAGCTCAACATGCATTTTAATGATTACAAAAACCTAATAACATCAATACCTGAATAATGGTTCGAAGAAAGATGAAATGCGAAGAAAAGAGCGAACGCAGAAAGATCACAGAACTAAGGTTCATAGAAAAACGGTTTGAAGAAATACGTAATGAGGGTTACGTATTTCAATGAAAATATATTGGTAGCAATGGGAGAGATGATCTTTGATGGAAATAAGGTTCGAAATGAACGAGATGATCGTGGAAATACAGTTCGTAATGGACGAGATTATAGGGTTTGCAAAAGAAGAGAAGAACGATAAAGGTTGCTCTGATAGTGTAGTTTACGTAATAAAGAGGAAACTGAAGCGGTTACTGTTATATATATAACCCTTTTAAAGCGCTTTTTTATAACCCTTTTACAGCGCTTTTTCATAGAGCGCTCTAAAAGGCTTTAGGCCTTTTATAGCGCTTGTTAAAAAAGCACTCTAAAAGGCGTCCTTATTTAATTTTTTAAAAGGCACTTTTACAGCGCTTTTCCAAAATAAGCGCTGTAAAAAACCTCATTGATTGAGAATGTTACATAATGTTTTTTTAAAGTCTTTTACAGCGCTTCTTTCAAATAAGCGCTGTAAAAGGACTATTTCTTTTATTTTTAAAAGAGTCTTTTACAACGCTTATTTGAACAAGCACTGTAATAGACCTCCTTGTTTAATTATGTTATATGAATGTTTTTTTTACAGTCTTTTACAGCGCTTGTTTAGATGAGCGTTGTAAAAGGCTTTATTGTTTTTTGATGTTATTTTTGTGTTTTGTTAAGTTATTTTTTAAACTCTTCCTATTCACCAACATCAAAGATTACATGCATGGCTTTTTTAAACTCTTCCTCGTTGGAAGGATTTTATGCATCTTCTTCACAAACATCATAGCCATGTTGAACCTCCAAGCAAAACAATCTCTATGCCTTCAGGTTCCTTCTTAATTCGAAACAACACCCTTTTTATCTCTCTACATTCCTTCTTAAATCGAAACTTGGTCTTCAGGTTCATTTGCCATGTTGCGAAAAATTGATTTGAGTCTGATTTTTTTGTTAACAATGTGTTTTTGTTAAAGAGCCTGTTAACAATGTGTTTTTGCGAAAAATGCGTACAAGGTGTTTGAAGAAAATCCTATTAGATAAGGTCCAGTTAGGTGTCTGATGAATGTTATTTTTAAGACGTTTTACAACGCTTTTCCCAATAAGCGCTGTAAAAGATCTCCATCAGACACCAAATATAACCTTTTTTATTTTATTCGGTACGTTTATTTTATTCTTTAAAATATAACTTTAATTAATATTATTAATTTGTTTTAGAATGCAAAAATTATTGTTGAATACATTAAAGTTATATTATAAATATTAACACATTTTTGAATTCCATAAATTATATAGCGTTAATTATTGAGCGTTAATTTTTCCTTAAATATTAGTTACTCTTGAGCGTGAACCCCTAGAATTCACACTTGGAAGGCCTCAGTTCAAATCTGAATTAAGTGAACTTCGTAACTGTAAGCGCTTTTAAAAGGTTCTTTTACAAGAGTCTTTTACAGCGCTCTTTAATGTAAGCGCTGTAAATTGTATCTTTATTTAATTTTTAAAAGGGCCTTTTACAGCGCTTGTGTTTAAAAAAGCGTTGTAAAAGGCCTCAATATGTTATTTTTGTGTTTGTTTTATTTGGGTAATATTGGATGACTGTAACTCAGACATTTATTACATGCATAGTTCTTAAGAATTGAAATTGTCCAAATTTACATAAACATGCACTTCAATAAAGACCCTTATCCCCCACCCCTCATCAAAATAAAGACTCATCAACCAAACTATCCAAAAGCCAAAAAATTAAGCCCTAATTGTATTTATAATATTCCCTAAAATAATGCTCCTGCACTTCTAATATTCCCTAAAATAATATCCCCTAAAGAAACAACTGAAACACACGTATAACAATTACAATTGTATTTGATTGTAAAGGCAATAAACTAAACTTCCACAAAGGCTTATGCTTCCAAAAGCTTCTGATATGAAATCTGTCATATTAGTGTAAAACACTCAATTCAAATTACATGCATATTTATCACAATAATTTAGATTACATGCATGGCTTATATAAAACGATTAAACATGCGTACATTAAGATGCCCTTCTTCTTTTCCTGGTGGGATTCACATTTGTTTGTCCATTTACAATACGAAACGATGGATTAATCCAAATTCCCTCGTCATGATCATTTCTAAGATATAAACCATCATCAGTTGAATCAATTTCATGTGGTCGTTGTGATGTTGCAAATAAAAGATCATTACCAACATCTTCATCATTATTGTTATCATCACTTATTTTATTGGTTGATAGGACAACAGACCATTTATCATCAGAAGGATCAATGACATAAAACACTTGTTGAGCTTGCGACGCTAAAATAAAAGGCTCGTCTTTGTATCCCACCCTATTAAAATCAACAAGCAAGAATCCTGACTCATCAATCCGAACGCCATTATTATTATCGACCCACTTGCAACCAAATATGAGAACACAAAACATTGTGTAGTCTAACTCCCATATGCGCTCGATAACCCCAAAATATGATAGATTTGCATATATTGGGTTTTTGTCTTTTGCACTGGAGACATGCATCGCTTCAGCTACGAGAGTGACTCCACTATTTTGCATAGTGGTTTGATTATCTTGTTCTTTGGTATAAAATGTGTAGCCATTAATAACATAACCTGTGTAAGAAAAGACATGTAAGCTCGGACCATTTGCTAGCCACCTCAATCTCTGTGAAATTGATCCGGGGTGTATATCAAATTTTGACTTTATGTGATTTTTTAAGCATGTTATAAAACTTCGATTGTGCTCTCGAGTTATCCAATTTTGATTCCTATTCATGTTCAAACGAGATAACTGATCCATGTGTATTGTAACATACGGTTGAACCTCATCATCATTGTGCAGAACACACAATTGTGCCTGCTCCCATTCTGTCCTTGATATAGTCAGCAGTCTCCTTCCAATTATCCCTTCTCCTGATATTCTTCCCGAATGATGAGACTTGGGAAGCCCTATGGATTCAACATTGGACAGATATTCAGTACAAAATTCAGCAGCCTCTTCAACAATGTATCGTTCAACAATACAACCTTCTGGTCGACTTCTACTTTTTATGTACCCTTTTAATATTTTCATATATCGTTCTATCGGATACATCCATCTCATATAAGCTGGCCCACAAAGTTGTGTCTCCTTAACTAGATGAACAGTAAGGTGAACCATTATATCAAAAAACAATGGTGGGAAATACATTTCAAGCTCACACAAAGTAACAACAATTTCCCTCTGCAATGTCGGTAATTTCTGAGGGTCGATCACTTTACTACAAATTTCCCTGAAGAAGAAACATAATCTAGTTAAGGCTAGTCGAACTTTTTCAGGTAAAATGGAACGTATACCTATTGGTAGCAAATGCTCCATTAGAATATGACAATCATGGGTCTTCAAACCTTTTAACTTGAGGTCTTTCATACAAACAAAATTTTTAATGTTCGAAGAGTATCCTTCTGGAACTTTAACTTTGTGTAGAAATTTACATAAAACAATTTTTTTCTTTCTAGATAGAGTATGAGCAGCTGGAGGTAGATATGTGCGATTTCCTTTCTTTACTGGAGCCAATTCATTTCTTATTCCCATATCGACCAAGTCCAATCTTGTGTTGATGCCATCTTTAGACTTTCCTGGAACATTGAGTAATGTACCAATAACACTATCAAATACATTTTTTTCAATATGCATCACATCAAGGAAATGTCTTATATATAATGACTTCCAATATGGCAATTCAAAGAAAATTGACTTTTTCTTCCACCCAGATTTGACTAGCTCTCCTGCAAAAGGTTTGCCAAATTTATTAGTCATTCCTTGTACTTTTTCAAGTATTTGATATCCAGTCGGTGCTAAAGGAGCTTTACCTTCCTCTGATTTTCCATTGAATGCATTTCTCCACCCACGATACTGATGACTATAAGGTAAAAATTTACGATGTCCAAGAAACACATTCTTCTTACAATGTTTCAACCCCATCCAATTTGTACTCTCTTCACATATAGGACATGCACACTGATTCATATATGTTCAAGATTCAAGAAAAACAAGAAACTCGATAATCGATTGGGAAATCGATTGGGCTGTTTTAAACCTTTATAAAATCGATTGGGAAATTGATTTGACTGTGTTTTTCTTAAACATATATAAGCCAACTCAAAAAAAAATTTCTCAGAACTTTGACAGAACTAAGAACTTTGAGAAAACCTTTGATAACCTTTGTACAACTTGGAATACACTTGAAAACACACTAAACACTATTTTGGCAAATCCTTATTGTGTGCATTTCATAGATTGATTGAGTCGCTGTTATAGTTGATCGTTGATCTTGTGTAATCTCTGTAAACAACGTTTTGTAAAGAAAGTCTTGTAAAAACCTAGTATAGAAACTAGTAACTATCTTCTTTGTTGAGAGGGCTCATCAAGAAGAAGTTTCACTGTGATCTTGGGAGAGTCTGCTGATTGACTTGAGGGATACAGTGGGTGCGCAATAGAAGCAAGAGAGTTTAGTTTTTTTGGATAGATAGGCCGTGAGAGCTGGACAATCTATAAAAACACACTCTAGAAGATTCTATTGAAAGAAAGGCTGAAATCGAGTTGATTTCAAGACTGGATGTAAGTTGTCTTATAGACTGTTACACCCCGTTTTTCAAAGCGAGGGTGTACTTTTTTTTTTTCCAAAAGAAATTAAAATAAAATAGAGAAATAAATAAGGAAATACCTTTGGATAAATATTTAAGTCATTTCAATTTTTAAGCAGCGGAAAAGTTTTTCGAAATATGAATCCAAAGTATTTACACCTCAAAAAAAAATGGTACATGAGACCCATCGAAAATAAATTGTCATGCTGACAATATTAGTAAAGATACAATTTTCCAATTTTAAATAAACGCATTTCAAAATAAAGACATATGTTCCCTCTATGTCAACCTAATCTGATCATTCTACAAAACAAACTAAAAACTATACACCCTGAGTGGTCTCCACGCGCCCCGTAAGATCCTCCTAGCGTAGCTCCAATCAAGCATTTCCATCTATATCTCCATCCACAGGGTATGAACCGATAGGATTGTCCTGGCTCTCATCTGAGGGCAAAGCCCAGATTTCCACAATAGTTGTAAAGGGTCACCAACCGAAATTAACAATTAACACATAACATTTAAGTTTTCAAATGCACAAAATACCCTTTTCAACTTAGCATGCATCTTAAAAGGTTTTCCATATGCTAAAAGTTCATACCATGCTTACCAAAATGAGCAATCGATTAAAACATAACTGATCAAAACATTGATACATCAATTGAGCAATCGATTATCTAACTCAAAATGAGAATTTCCACTTAGCCAATCGATTGGGAAATCGATTGCTTCAAGGTTGTTTTGAAAAATCTGAACTCTGGGCTTAAATCAATCGATTGGGCAATCGACTGGGCAATCGATTGACAGCATTGCTGAGCCACTGACTTAATGCCAATCGATTGGGCAATCGATTGACAGCATTGCTGAGCTACTGACTTAATGCCAATCGATTGGGCAATCGATTTTCCTGCATATTCTTCCAAAAATACATAAACTAATTCAATCACATTTATACACAACTCCAAATCTTAACACTTAGCAATTCCCACACATTCACCACGACAAGTTGGGTTTTCGAAATAGTTTTGCAATCAAACTTGCTATCACACAATTTCAAAACATAACTCTTAGTAAAATCAACACAATCACAATGACATCTCAAGTTCAAATACTCAATAATAAACTTGAAATCAACACACTTACACACAATTTCAAAACATACCGCTTAACGATTACAATGCAATACCCACACAGACAAGATGAAACAACAAATCACATGGCACCACCTTGAAGCGACAATCCCATCACAGACGAGATGAACCAACAAATCACATGGCATCACCCTGACTCGACATTCCCAACACAGACAAGATGAACCAACAAATCACATGGCATCACCTTGACTCGAAAATCCCAACACAAACAAGATGAACCAACAAATCACATGGCATCACCTTGACTCAACAATTCCAACACAGACAAGATGAACCAACAAATCACATGGCATCACCCTGACTTGACATTCCCAACACAGACAAGATGAACCAACAAATCACATGGCATCACCTTGACTTGACAATCCCAACACACACAAGATGAACCAACAAATCACATGGCATCACCTTGACTCGACAATCCCAACACAGACAAGATATTTAGTAAACAAGTCATTAAGAGATTCCCCATTCTTAATACTCATTTAACTGAAACGATTTTTCAAAAACAAACGTTAAGCAACCAAGACATTAAGAGATTCCCCATTCTTAATGCCCAGTTAACTTAAACGATTTTCAAACAACATTAAGTAAACGAGACATTAAGAGATTCCCCATTCTTAATTCTCATTTAACTTAAATGATTTTCACAAACTCACATTAAGTAAACAAGATATTAAGAGATTCCCCATTCTTAATACTCGTTTCACTTAATTGGTATTCAAATTCCAAACAAAACAAACTCAAACATACTTCCACATTCAATCCATAATTCACACCAAAACACATCAATCAACAAACATCAAGTATGAACACGCCGAATACGACGACACAAGTTAACCCAATCCATCACTCAAACACAACATGTTTCATATACTCGAAATCATACATAAATGGTTTTAAAATTCATTCTCCACTAAACATTACTTTAACCCTAACCAAATTCTTTTCCACATAACCACAAGTAAGTCCCTAAATGCAAACTAAAAGTTTGGAAGGAGCCCTTACCTTCACGTTAACTTTAACGTGCGATTACAGTACCGCGAGCAAATCTGGTGAAATCTCCGCTCGCAACGCCGCTTCCAAAGTTGGTCCCCTAGCACCGTAGCGTGGTAGTGAGCAATTTTCCCTTCTATCTTTTCGCGAAACGAAGCTTAGATCTAGATGAAACGAGAAGGTTTGTGTTTGAATCCCTAAAACCGTTTTTCTTCGTTTTCAAATCAAAGAGGAAGTATGAAGCTGAGAAATCCTTGCTTTCTTACCCACCAAGCCTTGGGTTTCTATTCTTGAAGTCAAAGAATGAAAAAGGAAGCAAAACCAACGAATGAAGAAAAAGGAAGAAAGTGGGTTCGCGCGGGCAGAGGAAGAAGAAGAAGGGAAAATGTTTGTAGGTTTTCCTTTGGTTTTCCTTTCTTCCTTTTTCCTTCCTTCCTATTTATTTTTCTTTCTTTTCTTATATTTCCTTTCTTTTTCCTTTACATTTCCTTTTTTTCCCTTTTCCTTCCAAACAAACTTATATATATATTTATATATATTCATTACTTTTAACAAATATCTTCAAATCTAGATATTTATTAAAATTACCATTTCGCCCATCACTTCCCAAACCACTTTTTGTTAAAAATAACTACTCTTGTCGCAACTCAATTGACGAATGCAATTCTTAGCAGCCCAAGATATTTTTAACGAAACTCTCTAGAGTTAAATTCTTCGTAAAAGATCCACCGCAGTTAATTTAATTTATTGATCGACGATTAATTTTAATCAAGCATCAATATAACTTTTTGGTCCTTTAAACTCCCAAAATATTAATAACTTGTGCTAAAAATCCTCCGAGTTCAATACCAAAATACACTAAAATACATAAAATATGCTTAAAATTATGGGTCTTACATAGACGGCCGAACCAGTATAAATCTCTGTGTATCATCCTCTTATCCTTTCTCTTTTATTTCTATATTGTTTGTTTGATTAATCTTGAATGCATGTGATAGCAAAATTCTGTTTTGTTTGATATTGCTTGAATGGTTGAATTGGCATGTTTGTATCTTGATTAATGTGTTGAACAATTACTATATCTGCTGCACTAGTAATTAGACAATACATGTAATTGTGAACCTTCGCTTAGAAACAATTCCTTGGGACCGTGATTGATCATCTGTTTAATAAAAACTGGTTTTAGTTAAATTGATTAGCAATCTTGTGAATTTTTAAAGACTGTCGTATACATCATTTAGGAAAGAGAGGTCACAAATTTCCAACAATTAGTAATGTCTATTTACATAATTATAATGATTTTATTTAGATAATATATAACGAAAAAAAAAAGAAGTAGAATTATAACTAGCAGAGTAGATATGCAAATATAGCATAACTTCACATTCATAGAAAATGTCTTGATTCTTGCTCCATTTGTTGTTCCAATGAAGGTGCAATTTGTTATGTGAACGCCTTCAACTGTATCATAAGAGTGATCTTTACCAAGACTGCCGATGCTGATTATTTCACACATTTTCATTATCATTTGTCAAATGTCAAAATTTGAATACTCAATATATATATATATATATATAAAGAGAGGGAGAGAGAAGAGGAGCGAATGTACCCAACAAAAAATAACAATAACAAATCTAATAATTAGTTTTCACTTTTCATATACTAGGTGAGCGATGTCTGACTACGTTAAAGTTTCAACTCTTAATTTTATCTTTCACATAATTGTATTGTCGTTTGTGTTTATACACACACAAAATTAAATGAACATGTTTTCTCAATATAAAACTATTTTAGGTTAACATCTAATGAGAGACACGATAATCTACATTCACGCCATGCTACTTATTATAAACTCATCATACAAAAAAATAGTGATATAGATAAATAGTAATTTATTTTACACTTACTATTCATATTTAATAAACACCATTTGTTTTTTGTTTTTAATCTTGATTAACCATCTAATTATTTAAGAGATAGTGCTTCTTGTAATCTAAAGTACAACTGATAGATAAGTAATATTTGATCCCAAAGATTATTTCAATGTAGTAGAATTTGAACTTGAATTCTCTCAATTGATTCTTTTTAAATTGAGTGGAATTCGTTAACCAATAAAACAAGTTTGTTAAGACTCCAATTCAATTAAGTATATAGCAAATTAAAATACAAATTTTATGAAAAATTACCTTATCGCATGACCTGGTCCACATAAAAGAAGAGTAGCAGTGATGTAACAGGAGCCACCATTGACAGCAATACAATCCTCACCTATTAGAAAAAAGAAAATTTATATTAAAATTTCTCATATATATTGAATACTTATTTTAAAAGTATTCATCATTTGCTGTAAAATACAATTTCAAGTACACTTACTCTAATGCACATAAATATTTTTTATATATATCTTCTTTGTTTTAATGATTTTCTATTTTCATTTATCCTTTTCATAAAACATTTTTACAATTTATATGCCTCATATTATTTTAAAAGTATTTAGTTTATATGAGTCAAATAATGGTCTGCCACATTTCTTAATGAGAATATGACTGTGTTTATAAATATATTAAAATATATATTTAATTTACCTGTTTTAATGGTGGAATCTTGTATGAAAATATTTTTAGATGAAGAAATATCAAAACCATCGGTATTGGGGCTATCTTCAGGAGCGGTGACAAATAAATTGGAGAATGTTGCACCGTCAACCTCATTTATGGATACATGAGCTTTTGGGCTATTAGTCGAACATCAGGTTCTTAACATTAAGACCATTGCAAGCATGGAAACTTAATGACTGAAACAACATTAACACCAAAACTATTTAATGTTAATATATAAACAACAAATCAATTAGCACAAGCTATATGTGTAGAATAACCATACTCTAGGTCGAGGGCAACTTTCACATTGCCACCAAGTAGAACCATAGCCGTCGATAGTTCCACTGCCACGACCATTAATTATGAGATTGTTTATATTTGTGAACTTTATCCAATGCTTTGTATCCTTCAAATTTTCCTTCGAAGGTGCAATTATGTTCCCTTCAAGCTACAATTTGAAAGAGTTCATATTAAATTAATAAAAATGTATGTTACTCAAAATTGTTAATTATAAAAAATATTGTCTTATTTTTAATTTATTATCAAACTTTCATTGATGAAATTATTTTTTCACGTAAAAAAAAAAGAAAGATAATTAATCTAATTTAATATATTTTCATTCGACGATGATTGCATAAATTAAGAAATCTAATTTTGCTTCTAAAATATGCATGCGTAGATATTGTTAATTAGCTATACATATATATGCATATATACCTGAACAGTAATACTTGAGGCCTTGCAAGGTCCTTTAAATATTATAGTGTTGACTAAGAATGATAGTTTTGCTGGTATAACTAATGTTGCTGCCCCTTGTGCTCCGCACACACTATTCCGTACGTTCAAAATAACCTACAAATTAAATTAAAATATCAAAGTGTTGTTAATCAAAAGACATAAGCAAAAGAATTTTTTTAAAAAAAAATAGATATACTTGTGAATCTTTGGATTTTCCATCACCACGAGCACCATATTGCATCACATTATATATATTACTATTGTTTGATTCAACTAGATTCCACCTTGCACAAAGACAAGGTGAAACAAAATCAAAAACTAAAAGTAAAGTGATTAGCACTTGCGTAGTTGCCACAAAGAGTGAAACTGTTGCTAGAGGAATTTTTCTAATAAAATGAATATCTGAATGTATGTATTAGGATTGAGTGTGTTGCTTTAGTAATTTATGAATGAATCTAGTAACGGTGTAGGGATTAAATAGAAGTTACACAAAATATATAATTAATTAGTAATAAGGAATAAGAAAAAAAACTTATAAATGTATACATACAAAATATTTGAAAATACTATCTCGAATGGAAAGCAATGAATAGTTACATAAATGAGATTTTTTTGGTATAAATAAAGTAAATGCATCAAAGTATGAAGATCTTGAGAGATACATGAAAATATGAAAATCTTGAGACATATTGAATTCTCTTCAATAGACCACTAGTTTAGATAGAAAAAACTCTTATATGTCATCATTTCATAATTTTTGTGAATTCTTTGGATCGAAAAGGTAGAGAAATGCAATGCATATAGAGGTGTTTATTAGATCTAAATCATTGACTCAATAATCCAAATCAGTTAAATTTGTTTAATTTTTCTATGTTCAATTTTATACCAAATCTATTAAACGAAACTTATATTACATTAGGTACATATCCATTTTCTGTCATTCAAAATTTATCACCACAGGTTTGAATCAGACTATTATATTTTATTATTATTTATGTTATTTCACACTATATTCATTGGGGAGCATATCAAATTAGAGGAAATTTATAATGAGGGATAATTATTATAGCCATTCATCAAATTATCATGAATGGTGACGATTAAAATAATCTCAATGTAATAATTATTTCTTCACTGAAGAATCTATAAGATGATGTATTAGTTCATTGATACTCTCATTTCAAAGTGTTTTTTTAGTTTATAATATTAATAAATAAAATATACAAAATGAGTACAGTGAAATTGAATAATCAATAAAGTTTAATAGAAAAATAAAAATTTAAATAGTCTCTAAATAATAACATTATTTATTATTTGTCGTACCAAAGAAAAGTTACATTTTTTTTAACTTTTTGTATTTTGTTCTCACATATGGAGACTACTAACGATAACACTAATTCTATAATAAGCAAGGATACTTGAAATAGTATTTCTAACAATTCCATGTGCATTTTTTCAAAGATCATAAGTTTTTCTTTTTGTTTGGGTAGAGACAATGTTATTTTGATCTAAAAGAATGTTTGTAGAACCATAGGAGTGACAATCAAAGCTAATTGCAGCATCACTAGTAGAAGTTCCAACAAATCTTTGATATGTCACATACTCAGTTGCACATTTTAAACCTAATAATCTTCGATATATAACTATGGTATTAATTATTATATTATTGTATACTCTTTCTATGATAAAATATAAACAAAAAATTGTACATACTGCACTTTTTATTAATGTTTTATTACAAAGGAAGTATACAAAACAAGCTATTTGTGAAATACAATTTGGAAATGACAAAATATTATTAGAAGAACAATATAGAGTGAAATGCATATTGTAAAAATACTATATTGCTGATCTATAATTTTTGGGTTGTAAGCACATTGAAGTATAATAATTTTAAAAGTAATTTGTCTTGGATAATCCATCATATAAACCAAATGAAAAATAAATATGTTTTTATTACAAATATATTTAACCCTATTAACTATATTTTTCCGAAGTGTTTTGATTCTTATTTCATTTGTAGTCTTAATAAAGGTGTAATTATGAACATTAATATTTAAAACAATGTCACGAGAACTATTTTTACAAAGGATTCCAACACCAATTAATTCATATAATATATTTACATGACATTAATGATATTTATGCATATAATATATATATTTGAAATTCATATTTACAATATTTATGACCTAGTCTTGAATCCTACAAATTTGGGAATAGTTCATTCACATACGATTATACTATGATCTCGAAGCATAATTTTGACTGTCTTATTAGTCAGATAGAAAAAGATAATGAACAACATTATGAACCTCCTTTGGAGTAGTTAAGAGCGGTCGAACCAGAAGCCAAATGTATCATGCCCTATGAGGAACCAATAGAAATTGTAAATCTAGGGACATAAGAAAGAAAGAAAGAAATTAAGGTTAAATGAGTTGTCATAAGCTCTCTTGAAGCTTATAAATAAAGCTTCCCGATGAAGAACAAATTAGAATTCAAAGTTCCAAGCAAAACATCACCCATTCAAATCATACTTGAGCTTCTAAAATCATTCTATGTTGCAGTTCAATTTCTTTGTGTGATATTAGAATCAGTGATTATTGAGTTAGTGTATTTAGAATTTATTTCTCAAACAAGAGTTGAGCAATACCCAGATTCTTACATTCTCAAAATCATTACTTTGTAACTTAAGGCTATATTCTTAACATAGCTTGAGTAGTTGAAATCCATTTATGATTTAAAATGTAAATTGTAAAATCCTTTCTAAAATAGTGTAAGGTAACATGTGGAAATCCTTTATAGGTAGAAAGGTAGAACCTTGTAATAAATCAAGTATGATATGTGGAAATAGTGTGAAAACCAAAAAAGATATAGTTTTTAAGCATTTAGTGGAAAATATCACATTTGTGACGACTGAGCGTAACCCGTGTTGGGTGAACCAAGATACATGTTTGTGCGGTCTCTTTATCCCTATCTCTATTTATTATTTGTCTTACATTCCATTTTTATATTTATAAATTGATATTGCAGTTTTTCCACTAACCAAGAACATTAGAGGATTTAGGCTACAAATGTGCAAGTGAGCTTTGTGACATATAGAGAATTTAGAGGAACTTCTGATAGTGATGTTGCTATCAACTTAGTTTATAGATCCTCGACAAGTTATGTCGACACTATATTGGTTCAAAATAATATTGTTTAGGGTAAACCAAGAGGGAAAACTTCATTTACCTGTAGGAATTTCCCATGGAACAGTTAGAAATACTATTCGATATGTCCTTTGCCTAATGAAATAGTTTAATTGTTCTCCATATGTCAAAAACTAAATTAAAAATGTATCATTAATCAAATCACATGCAATAAAAAACTTTTTTTTCTCTTAAATTATGACATTCACAATCCAAAATCATGATTAGAATATCATGCCTTTTCTTAATCACACAATCTTTTGTAATGAAAAATATATATTAAATATAATTTAAAGTCAAAGTAATATACCAAATAAATATTACTCCATCTATATACATTGTTTTCTTTGCCATCCACACATAAGAAAATGAGTGAGAAAATTATAGTTTTTCTAGAGAATTAGTGGTTCTTCCGTAATGCTTAGTTCACTTAAAACTTAAACACCCATAAAAAAGAGAGGGGAACCAAGCAGCCACAATTCAAAGATGATAGAAACAAAGCAAAAGGAACATCTCAAACTATATGCAAAAGGAACACTATTTTTTTTTTTAAATTGTTCAAATCCTCTTTTAGTTTGATCACTATGAAACATTCACAAATCTCTGAAATGTTAAATCGATAGTCACTGAATCAACTATATTCTTTTAAGTAAATTGAAAATTTTCTAAATAATTATTTAATAAACTTGCTTGACACATGTGTAATTACATTGTTCACACATGCATACACACATTATCCACACTACACTTCTCTTTTCTCATTTTCATCACTCTCTCAAACCAAAAAACACAATCCCTACTCCCTTTTTCTTTAAGATAATTATTTAAGATAATGAATCATACGATTAATGACATAATCAGATGTATGTTATCTCATGCAAAATTAACGAAGTCCTTTTGGGGTAAAGCAATGAAAATTGTAGTGGATTTGATCCATTTTTCTCCTTCTATTCCACTTGATGGTGAAGTTCCAAATAGAGTGCAGATAGGAAAAGATGTCTCTTACCTTCATTTGAGAGTTTTTGGTTGCAGATGTTTTGTTCACGTTCCAAGAGATTAGAGGTCCTAGATTGATATTAAATCCAAATAGTGTGTGGGATCCGATTGACAAGAAAATTTTTAGATGCAAAGATGTGATATTTCTTGAAGACCAGACTATTAAAAATTTGATAAAGATGAGAAACATATATCAAATTCCAGAAGTCACATTGATGTTGAGCCTAAGCCCCCTACATTAACTTTTGTTGATGATGGAGATATACAAGTAGATTATGAGAATGTAACTTATGATTATCTAGCTCACCATTATGACCAAGTTTCAACTGTTAGACATAAGTCCTCCTATTTTGACATAATTAACAAACATACAATATTCATGCATCATTTGATAAAACTAATAGTTTGAACCGAGTTACATTTCAGGAAAATCAAGTAAACACTATACACTTGGACACAAAGCTTGGAACACAAGGAATCAAGCAAAAAGTAGAGAATGAGATGGAGAAAGATGCAATTCTATCTAGTGTCATTAGTGGTTATAGTAGTTACTTAGTAGACTCATCCATGTGATTTCATGCTTAAGTATTTGCCAAATTAAAAGTAAAATCTTTTAATAAAAAAGTAAAGAAATTGATTAGCAAGTCTATTGCTAAGTCCATTGTGCAATCGATTGCTTGACTCATAATTAGAGTTTTCACTAAGTACATCAATTGGGAAATCGATTACTTAATGGTTTTTAGTGAAACCTGAACTCTGGGTTTAAACCAATCGATTAGCACGTCAATTGGAAAATCAATTTTGTTACTTATAGAGCCAAACTAATTCTTTACTAATCGAGTGGCAAATCGATTCAGAAAACCCTTTTTCATCAGACTTGGCCTCTGTAACCAACCAATCGATTGGGACATCAATTGAGAAATCGAGTTGTTAGCAAAATCGATTCAGAAAACCCTTTTTCATCAGACTTGGCCTTTGAATAACTTTTGACACACTTGAAACTATTATTTTCACAACACTTTGAGAGAAATAATTCATTTGGAAAATCCTTATATTGTGAATGTCATAGTGTGGTTGAGTCGCCTTCTTGAATGATCTTTGATCTTTTATCATTTTTGTAAACAACAACTGTAAAGAAAATTCTGTAAAAACCCAGTATAGAAACTGGTGGCTATCTTCGTTGGTGAGGGTGTTCATTAAGAAGAAGTCTCATCGTTATCTTGGGAGAGTTTGACAATTAACTCAAGGGATACGGTGGCAGTGTGATAGAATCGAGAAGAGTTGGATAGATAGGCCTTGTGTAAGCTGGACAATATGTAAAATATACTCTAGACGATTCTATTAGAAAAAGGCTGAAATCGGTTCGATTTCAGGACTGGATGTAGGTTGTCATACTGACAGCTGAACCAGTATAAATCTTGGTGCACAATTCTCTTACCTTTTCTCTTTATTTCAATATTGCATGAAAGCTTTATCTTGAATGTATGTGTTAGCAAAATTCTGTTTTGATTGATATTTTGAATGAGCATTGTATGTGTACACTTGTATTGTTTTACATGCAATCTTTGGTCCTAAATAAATCTTGTACATTCACTATCTTTTTAAGGTTAGAATTTATCACGTTTGAATTGGAATAATATTGATCACGTTGGTTTCGATATTAATTTCAATACTTAGGAAAAATTGGATTACTTTACTTATAACCTTGCATAAAATTTCCTAAGATCAGAGGTCATATAACCAACATCAACTAAGCCACCAATCGAGTTTGAGTTGAGAAGATCTATGTAACACCCCGTTTTTCAAAGCGAGGGTGTATTTTTTTTTCAAAAGGAATTAAAATAAAACAAAGGAATAAATAAGGTAAACACCTTTGAATAAATAATCAAGTCATTATAACTTACAAGCAGCGGAAACGTTTCTCGAAATATGAATCCAGAATATTTACATATCAAAAAGTGGTACAGTCTTCCAGTTTAATATAAACACAATACAAAAAAAAGACATATGCCCCCTCTATGTTATCCTAATCTGATCATTCTACAAAACAAACTAAGAACTATACACCCTGAGTGATCTCCACAGTCCCGTAAGATCCTCCTAACGTTGCTCCAGTCAAGCATTTCCATCTAGATCTCCATCCACAGGGTATGAACCGATAGGATAGTCCTGGCTCTCATCTGAGGGCAAAGCCCAGATTTCCACAATAGTTGTAAAGGGTCACCAACAGAAATTAACAATTAACACATAACATATAAGATTTTAAATGCATAAATAACCTTTCCACTAAGCATGCACCTTGAAAGGGTTTTCCATATGCTAAGAGTTCATATAATGCTTGCCCAATGTAAATGAAATCAAAATAATGTTCTCAATCAATCAAGTAATACATAACTGACCAAAACATTGATACATCAACTGAGCAATCGGTTATCTAACTCAAAATGAGGATTTACACTGAGCCAATCGATTGGCCAAATCGATTTCTTGAAGTTATTTTAGTGAAACTGAACTTTGAACTCGTAGCAATCGATTGGGGAAATCGATTGATGAGGGTCTGAGCCCTTGTGTTGCCAAATCGATTGGGCAAATTGATTTCGTGTAAGACAGAGCCCCTGTATTGAATCCAATCGATTGGGCAAATCGATTTCCTGAGAGACAGAGCCCCTGTATTGGATCCAATCGATTGGGCAAATCGATTTCTCACTGTTTCTAAGAAAACTCATTACCAAATCGATTGGGTAAATTGATTTTCCTGTCAATTCTTCCAAAATTACATAATCAAACTCATTCACATCCATACACAACTCCGAATCTTAACACTTAGGAATTTCCACACATTCACTACAACATCGTGAACTTCGAAATAGTTTTTCATTCAACATGTTATCTCAAAATTCCAAAACATAACACTTAGCATTTATAATACAATCATTACAATCACAACGTCATCTCAAGTTCAAACACTCAATCATACACTTGAATCAAACATGACTCGTGTGTCAAGCACCCTAATGCAATGTGTATATGCCAAAATGCATGGACTCGGAATTCCAAACCAAAACCCTCATCGAAGGGCCGTAAATCATAATTGTACCGCCTATTGCAAGCCAAAGTACCAATTACCGAGGTGCCACCTATCACGGGTCAGCACGATTTACTAAAAAGCGTAAATCATAAACGTACCACCTATCACGGGTCAGTACTGTTTACCGAGGTGCCACCTATCACAGGTCAGCACGATTTACTAAAAGAAAAAGCGTAAGTCGTAAATGTACCGCCTATCACAGGCCGACGTACTATTTACCGAGGTGCCACCTATCACGGGTCAGCACAACTTACAAAAAAGTAAATCGTAAACGTACCACCTATCATGGGTCAATACTGTTTACCGAGGTGCCACCTATCACGGGTCAGCACAATTTACCAAATGAAATGCATGAGCATACACTAAATCCATCCACAACAATCGTTAATTAAATGTAGATATTAAAAGATTCCCCATTTTCAATACTCATTTAACCTAAACGGTTTTCACGCCAAACATTAAGCAAACAGACATATTAAGAGATTCCCCATTCTTAATATTCTTTTAACTTAAACGGTTTTCAAAACAACATTAAGTAACCAAAACATTAATAGATTCCCCATTCTTAACGCCCAATTAACTTAAATGATTTTCAAAAACAAACATTAAGTAACCGAGATATTAAGAGATTCCCCATTCTTAACGCCCAGTTAACTTAAACGATTTTCAAAACAAACATTAAGTAACCAAGACATTAAGAGACTCCCCATTCTTAACGCCCAGTTAACTTAAACGATTTTCAGAACGAACATTAAGTAAACAAGAAATTAAGAGATTCCCCATTCTTAATTCTCATTTGACTTAAACGATTTTCCAAAACGTTAGTAAACAGAGATATTAAGAGATTCCCCATTCTTAATACTCTTTTAACTTAAAACGATTTTCACAAACACACATTAAGTAAACAAGACATTAAGAGATTCCCCATTCTTAATACTCGTTTAACTCTAATGGTTTTCACGACAATATTAAGTAAATAAGTCATTAAGAGATTCCCCATTCTTAATACTGATTTAACTTAAACGATTTTCAAATTCCACACAAAACAACTCAAACATATTATCAATCCACATCAATTCATTTTTCCACAAAATCCAACCATACACATATCAAATTTCATCAGTATCAATTAAGAACACGTCAAAAACAACGAACACAAACCAACACAATCCACCACTCAAACACACAAGTTTCATTTACTCAAAATCCTACATAAATGAGTTTAAATTCATTTTCCATGATACTTTCATCAAGATAACCAAAACGTAACTCTATGATTTTACCCATAAAGCCTTAGATACATTTTCCCCAAATCAATACTCCAACCCTAACAAAATTCTTTTCCACACAACCACAGATAAGGCCCTAAATGCAAACTAAAAGTTTGGAAGGAGCCCTTACCTTCACGTTAGCTTTAACGTGCGATTACGGCACCGTGAGTAAATCCGGTAAATTTTCCGCTTCCTACGCCGCTTCCAAAGTTGGTTCCCTAGCACCGTAGCGTGGTCGTGAGCAACTTTCCCTTATATCACTTCTTGAAAGGAGGCTTAGATCTAGATGAAACGGGGAGGTTTGTGTTTGAATCCCTAACCCGTTTTCGAATCCGAGAAGGAGGAAGGAGTTGGGAACTTGATCTTTCTCATTCACTAGCCTTGGGTTTCAATTTTCGAACTCAAAGGAAGCAAGAAAACAAAAAATGGAGGAAGGGAGGGAGAAGTGGGTTTTGCGAGGCAGTGAGAGGAAGGAGAACTTCTCCTTTTTCTTTCTTTTCTTTTTCCTTTCTCTCTTTTTCCTTCCTCTCTATTTCTTTTCTTTCTCTCCTCTTTCTCTTCTTTTCTTTTCCTTCTTTCCTTTTCTTATACATATAATAATATATAATAATATATAATATATATATATATAACATATATAATATATATATATATAATAATATAAACCTAAACCAATAAATATCTAACAATTCTCACATCCATCACTTCACTCAAATCTCCAACTATTTTGATAAAAATATCTACTCTCGTCGCAACTCAATTGTCAAATACAATTTTCAGCAACCTGAGATATTTTGAACAAAACCGCCCAGAATTATATTCTTCGAAACCTAAATAAATTATTCTTCGACGAATAATTTTAATGTAATTTCCAAAAATATATTTTCGGCCTTTAACTCACTAAATACCGAAAACTGGGTTAAAAGCCTAAGCAATTTAACACAAAATACCCTCAAATCAGATAATTTAGGATTTTAAATTACGGGTCTTACAATCTACTAGAGAACGTCAACCTTCTCAAAGATATCATCCACACGAGTGTGTGATGATCATAAATAATGGAGAGATAGGTTACTATAAAGAAGCTATTACAAATGTTGATAAAGAAAAGTTGACAAATTCCATGCAAGAAGAGAAGAAGAAATTCTTTATGCATCTGTAGTTGGTAGTTTGATGTATGTTATGGTATGCACAAGGTCAGATACCTCAGAGGCACTTCCAAATTGTGTTTATACTAGGAGGTGGTGAATCTGTTTTTTTGCATGGCTACACAAATATAGATATCGTAGATGATGTTGATTCTAGAAAATCTACTTCTGGTTATATGATCACGTTTGCAGGGAGAATTGTGTCTTGACAATCAAGATTACAAAAATATATTGCTTTATCTGCTGCTGAGGCTAAGTATATTGTAGCAATTGAAGCTTCCAAAGAACTTGTATGGATGACGAAAGTACTACATGAGTTAGACCTGAAGCAAGATAAGTTTGTGTTATTGTGTGATAGTCTAAGTGTGATCCATCTCAACAAAATTCGACTGTTCATGCAAAGTCGAAACATATTGAAGTGTGGTATCATTGAATATCTGAGAGTTACTTTAGAATACTCATTTTAGTGGAAGGTTGTTGTTATTGGTAATTGATGTTACCTATTTTTATTAGACTAGGTCATGTAGTTTTTATTCTTTTAATTTGAGGGAAGTTTTTCAAGTAAAAATGGTGTTTGTTTTATATTGAATTTTCTGTCAATTATCGTTACTATGTGGAATTATATTTTCTTTTTAACCATTTATCTGCACACATGAGAGGAAAATATTGCACATTATTGAGATAATTATCACTAGTTTTTCCCAACAAACATTGAGGTAGTTGATTAATTTTCTAATAATTTCTTCCTAACAAAACAATTATGTATTAATTGTGTATGTAAAACAAATGTGATGCCTTAACCCAATTTCACTTGATGATATCATGTTCTTTATGATTTTTATATGTTGCTCCATTAATTATTTTCAGCTAAGAAAAAAACAATTTACTTTAACTAGTGAGAAAAAAGAAAGCAAATCACAACAAAGAAAAGGATGAAAATCTTCAACTGATGAGGTTCTAGGATACATAGAGACATGTAGCATCCTTATTTGGAACTTCCATATCATATAGTAAAATAAAATGGAGAAATTGGACAAGAAAATGTTGTTAAAAACTTCAGCCGCCACAAATATGACTTTTCTGCCTGTTTTTTTTCTTTTGTGGTGGCATTTGGGTGTCACACAAACCAGATTTCCTATATATTTAGGAAGCCATATAAAAATTTGTTCAGACTTCGAGTGTGCATGGTTATGGGATCCAATAAGCTTGATATTGGTGATCTATAATTAAATAAGGTTGTAAGCACATTGAAGAATAATATTATTAAAAGTAATTTGTCTTGGATAATCCATCCTATAAACCAAATGCAAAATGAATCTGTTTTAATTACAAATATATTTAACCATATTAACTATATTCATTGGAAGTGTTTTGACTCTTACAACATTTGAGGACTTATTCTAAAAACTAAGGGAATATTTTAGAATTTGCATAAATTTGCAAAGCGAATTCAGTCCAAGGAGCAACATGGTTCCTTTAGCATAAACTTGTTTAGCAAACTTGACAGATTTAGAAAAGTTTGACCATGCATTGGATTTACTAAGCAAATTTTACGGATTTTGAAATGTTCCTTGTAGTTATTATGTGTGTTTATTTTGCACTGTTCTTTAATTTAGATTCAATTTGTATTGTGAATGGTTGATTGATTAATAAACTTCATGTTGCGATGTTCATTCATTTGATATTGTAACTCTACATTATTTTCTAGATAAGTAATGTGTGATATTATGGTTACACTAAAGAATGATTTAATTTAGACATCACAAAATCAAATAAAAACAAAAATATAGTGGTTTCGGTAAAAAAAAAAAAAAAAAAAAAAA